>CAXAKS010000003.1:347500-792230 GCA_963969495.1 Ceratothoa steindachneri | reverse complement strand
TTTTTTCAAACTTACATGTATTTAGTTCATATTTGATCATTATTTTATGGATCGAAATCAAACAACTATTTGAAGTTATATGTATTTAAATAAATATTTAATTACTTAATAAGTAATATACTTAATTCCGATCAGTTTTTCCCGCTATACATATTTCTACTAACTTTTCGATAGCATGTATGTAAAAATTGCTTAACTTTGCTTTAAAATTTTTTTCCGTGTGTTTCACCCTCTTCTGTTGTTGAAATCTTCATTCTCTTCAGGTGATTCGCTTTTATTTTATCTCGTACGATATGAGCTAGATGAAAGAGTAATCTTATTTTATTGATTAATGCTGGCCTCTTTTCTTGAAGTTCTTCCTGTAAATGGTTGCAGTCAGCAAGACAAACCCCTTTGTTGATATTCTGATTTGGATTAAGAATTACAAAATGAATTATACCCTTCCTATCCCATCAAACTCACAAGGGCGTCCGTAATGGGTGACGTCCTCGTTTCGCTTTTCCCCTTTGTCTAGAACATTTAATATTAATGTGCATAATCTACTTTTGGTCAGTTGTAACAATTCTATTAAAAAGATGGTTCACTAGTACAAGAGTGGCTTGCCTCCTATTGTGAAAGGTTGCCTCTCTCCTTCAAATGACGATGCAACGTGGAATAATTTAATTGCAGTTTTTCAGCCAATGGTTTAGTAGTTACCATCGTATTTTTTTCCACTGTTATTTTTAAAAGATCTTGATTGAATTCCTCTAGTCGTCCTAAACAAATCTATCTGTATGGCTAACGTTCTCCGAGTCAAATAATGCCTCATGACGTATGAAATAACCTAATCTATATTATGTTACAAGAAACTAATAACAGTCTCAAAGGTGTACATATTATGGTATATGCAACGGAATGTAAATACAGCGGAACGAATATGCAAATTTACTAGAGAAATTTAGGACTGGATTTACAGTTTATATAAATTGGTTGATCGCGAGGAAATATATTTGTATTTCAGGAAATTATTTTAGTAAAAGTCTTATTTCTCGACATTTTACTCTGAATGGCCTATGTATGGCCTAAAACTTTATTTTAAATACCTCTTTTTTTCTGGGAAATCTTCTTTGGTTCTTTATGCTTCATGAATTACCCTTCTATCTATCGTAATCAATGACCGAAAGTTTTCGGACACCCCGGAAATTTTAAGAATTTAGATAAATGGAAAGTCGTAAAATTATTATTTGCATATTAATCTGAATGTAACATTAAAACAAGGAAGTATGAATAGCAATAAGTTATATATGCCCCAAACAATTACCACTAATGAACAAAAGACAAAATTTGCACAAAGTGTATTAGCATCAGTAACATAAAAAAGATAATCAGATAAAGCTCTGGAAAAATTACAGCAATAACAAACTGATACGCAAAGTTCAGTAGCGTGTGAAGAGTCCCTTGTCAGTGATGAGAACATTTATTCGTGGAGGTAAGCTCTCCACGAGGGTTGGCGACACCTGGTGGGTCTTATTCTGGTCCACACATCGGCAATAACTGCTAGCATTTGCTCAATGGACGCTGACTGACGACGTTTTACGGCCTCTTTCAGGTCCTTCCAGAGGTTTTCCGGTGTATTCTTATCCAGAGCTTGAGGTGGCCAATCAATCACCATGATATTTGTTACACTTCAGGCATTGTGCAAGAAGCATACGGTCGACTTTTCTGATGGATGCATCGACCTGGCTGTCACGTAGCGTAATGACCCTGGGTCGTCCAGAAAGAGGTTGGTCAGGATGTTTCTCTTACTTCGGACCTTTTTTTGGCATCACCGGAATGTGATCCGCTCACCCTCCAGGTGATTTGTCAACGACTGAGACTCTCTTCGTCTATCATGTGTATCAGACTTCTTTCCTACACACTATCCTTACGTGCTTTCGCCATTATTACATCATTATCATACCCTGTGGAATTTTAATATCATTTCAATCAACAAATATGATGTGTTATAGTAAGAGATTTCGACTAACATACCGCCTACTGATACCACAGTTTCAGACATTCCAATAGCATCACCATTTAAGATATTTCAAAAAAAAGCTATAAAGAAGCTTGTACTTTTATTTTGCTTTACAGATGTATGTTCACATACATGAAAACCTACATAGACCAACATATTCAGAGACACAGCCCAGGAATAAGAAACATTTGAGGTATCCTAAAAGCTTTGGTAACAAGGATAGAGGGATTACGTGAACGGCTTTTTTTCAGCCCTTACATTTCGGAAGAGAAATCTTTGTAAAAGTCTTTATATTCTATTAAATCTCTAAATAAACGTCTGCATTTCATGAAATTAATAAATTTCCTGATATTTGGACACCCCTAAATTCTTATTACATTTTCGCAAATTTAATTAGACTCTTTATCGTTAAAAAAAACTACCCAAAATAGACGATTTTAGATATACATGGAATTGCATGAAGTGTGAAATAAAAGCTAAAGCTTTAAATACACATAAATAATATCAAATAACGCAAAAAATTCGTGCATATTTAAACCGATAAATGAACAAGGAGAATTTTACCGTCTTTGTTGGTTTCCGAATAGAAATATTGTTTCCATAAGTCTCAGAAATCTTTTCCTACTAAAATAAAAGTCTATTTACGTCTCTTGAATAAAACTCCTTAGGCTTTGAAGCCAACAAAAATTCTGCTGAAAACTTTCAAATGAACCCTTATCAAAGAATCGTTCAGTAAAAATCTGATCGCTTAAAGAAAAAAAAAAGAGTGAAGTATACGCCGCATAACCGTGAAAGTTCAAGATGAAGTAATTCAAAAGGCATCCAGCGCTGATCAATCGGTTAGGATTTGTGTTTCTGCAAGAAAATGCATCACTACAGATCATCGCGTAGTGGCAGATACAATGAATTGTCTAGAATCGGATCTATTGCCTCCTCTGCCATATTCTTTTGATCTGAATACTGGGGGATTGCCAATTTATTTTGCCTCTAAATAATAAAACTTGCAATGAAAGATATTCGAAGACTTTTATTTTGCTACGAAAATTCTCTGACACGCAGCATGTAGGAAGTATTAACCCTTTTTTGGCTCCCCGATAATTCAAAAGAAGTCCCGATCTAGTTTCTAAATGTAAATTATTCCAACGTTCTTTATAGGTTGAGAGGTTCTGAATGGTTATCTATGAAATTGATAGGGGATAATATTTTCCCTTTGTAGAGGCAAGGAGTGGGAAAAGAGTGAAAAAGTGGTAAATCTGGAAGAGAATCCGTGGTTCAGTCAGTTTATGGCTTAATTGAGAACATAATGCAGTCAAGGAATACAAACAGTGGACAGAATGGGTGAGGTGGGCCATTACACGGAGGGGAGAAGTTCTGAAACTGCTTTGAATGACTGTTTGAACGAAGACCTCCGAAGATCTCTAAGAACGTCAAGGGAAATGAATACATCATAAGAAATGCCAAGGAAAACAATTTAATAGTGAAATAGATTGAAATTCAGTGACATTTTTCTTGTAGAACTGCTTGTAGAACCTCGCAGCTAGAGTGGTTAAGTTATCAACTAGGATTAGTTCAGAACTTAACTACATTGTTAACTAGATCTGTAGACACTTTGGAGTCTTCTTCGGATTTTTCGTGGGCACATTTGTGACGGGGGGGGGGGGGTCAAATGAACTCATGGCCGTTTTGGGCAAAGACCGATGTTTAATATTAGTTACGTGAATAATCTTTCGCCGTTATTAGCCTCTCAGGTAGACTAGCCATCGTGGAGAAACGAGAGGGGGTGGGGGGATTTAAGGCAGTTCCCTCCATACCCCCAGCGGCGAGAAATTATTTACCTTAATTTTTATTCTTTGGCCCTATACCTCGTTCACATTTTGCTAGATGCACACGTTGGTTTCACTTTTTTTTAAATAAATATAATGAGTGAACTAGACACCCCACCCCACCAGTAATGTAAACAAAAAATCAACGGTGATTACATCATCTCGGTCAAACGCTTTAGGGGAGGGGAAATAATAATAAATATATATCTGTTTTCTTGCACTCTTAGGAAATTATATTTTCTTTTAAAGAAGTTTAACGCCATCTTTCCCCTGGGTTGAATATACACAGGCGCGGTAAAGATAATGGGGGAAATTAAAAGAGGTGCCAAAGACGCCCTAGGAAAGCGCATCCGTTTCTCATGGGGCACTGTGATGAAGATGGAGTGCCGCTCCTCCAGGTCTACGTCCTGGGTACAACAGGGGTATTATAACCCGAGGCCCCCCCTCCCCCCCCACACACACACCTGCAAAGAATCAAGAGCGAGAGATTGAAATCAGTCCAACTCTAAAAATCAAACGTGGAAATTGTGGTAAACTTTAATTTTATTTCAAGTTAGGTTCCCTTTGAGAGGGCAGGAAGGGGGGAGGGGGCACTGGATAAATTTTGTTGTTTATAGCTCCCCTAGAGCAGGTGACATCTTTCGTCCCTCGGAACCCTTGGATTTTAAGGGAGAAATCATTGATCCTAGTTCCTGTGCTCTAGGGAGAAAGCCTTTGATCCTAGTTCTTGTGCTGTAGGCGCCGACCAAACATTACCACAAATTAATTGGGGCCGCGCCTTCTGTAAGACCATCCATAGGGACCACGCCACAGTAGAGGGAGGCTGTTGCATGCCAGGGGAATTTTCGTAGCACCCTCTTGTGGTAGTGGTCTATGCATCAGCTATGAATTGGGTGTTCAATTACAGTTTACCTCCCCCTCCCCTAAGGATTACATCCAGGTGGGATAGGGTCATGTCATATCCACTTGTAAATGACTTCACCACTCTACCCTTCTATTTCTCTTTCCCTGCAGGTGGCTAGAGTTGAAAAAAACAGAGCCTTGCCTGCCGTTGTCGCTGCCTGCCAAAGCAGGACAACCGAGAATGGAACAAGGGTGCTATAACAGATTCGCCCTCCTTTTGAGGCCTTTTATCTGTCAGGGAGGAACTAGACTTTTCCCTTGCATCCGAATCCGTTTTACAGCTTTGTAAAATGGTGGAATTAAGTTACGTGATAATATGTGCAAAAAGTATCCCAAACTAATTAAATTCGAGGTTGCGCAATTCTCCTGAATTTGCTTAAATTAAACAAGTTACAAAAAAATAAATCCTTCTGTTCATTTCCTTTTAAAAAAATATAAATAATAATGATAATAACAATAATTATAATAATAATAATAATAATTCGAGACCAGTGCCATCATCTCGCCTCGATAATGAGAGTGCCAGTTTTCAACTACCAGACCGTTTTCTCCATTAGCGCGTTTCCATGGCAACCGCCTACTCCTTTAGAGGAAGGAGAAATCGACACATTTGGCGATGGCGGACAGAGAAATATTTGGAGATATGGGGGGGGGGAGGGATATATACGTTTCTTTTATAGATATTTAAGATGTAGTAATGCAAAGGCATTAAGGGGAAATTCTAATTATTATAATATGAGGTTTTAATTACTCTTAATTATTCCGACTAATGCATAATGTCACGTTTCTTAATTGCGACACCTTTTTCCAAGTAATCAACATCAGATTAAGACCCCGAATATAGGTTAATATTGATATAGAGAGATAAAAAACAACTTAAGTTTTAATTAACAAAACAATATTTAGATAATTACATCCAATAATAATATAGCATTGCTGAAATTCTGGTTGTCTTGCTTTGGGGACAGGAGGCATTAGTGGCGTAACCCGTATCTATATTTCTCTATCCTAGTTTTAAGGCTAGAGATGTAACAAACTGATAAAGGGGATTTGGAGGGTCATAAAATCGAAGGATCGAAAGGATGCGCCGACGCTACTAAGTTAATAGGATGGTAGGATACGTTGCCCGGCATTTTACTTTTAAATCAAATGATATTATCGATTGCTATTAATCACTTGTATATCCTAATCTCGTTGATGCAGCGCAATTCTAATCCGCAAACGGGAATAAATACGTGGTGGTAAAAGAACGGGTCAAAACGCAAGTACAACTAAACTAATTCCCGAACTTATGATTAAATCGTACATTGAAAGACTCCAATCCTTAGACTTATAAGATTTATAATTGCATATCAATTGCGTGAAAAATTAATTGAATTTTTTAAATATTAAAATGCTTGAGTAGGTTTAATTATAGACTACTATTCGAGAGGGGTGAAAAAACAACCAAGATAGACTCAACTTCATACAAACGCTGCAAAACGACCACAACTTAAAATTTCTTCAATTATAAATTTACGCAATTGTGAACTAATCTATTTTGTAATCCTTAGGAACTGATATTATGTAAAATACGAAAAACATTCAATCATTAAAATGGGTCCATTGTGCCCTTGTCTTATCAGTTATTAGCTCACGGCTAATCAATCAACTCTTATTGACGCCTTACTAAGCAATCAACGCTTATTGACGTCCTACTAAGCAATCAACGATAATTGACGCCTTGTAAACGTAATAAGGTATGGCTATGAAGTATGAGGAATATTAAGAGTGTCAAGGGTCTGCAAGTGTGAAACGTGATGAGAGATTTTAGTCATTAAGTAACCGAGTCAGGAGCTGAAACTAAGTAGAAGCGTGTGTGGCAATGAGATTCGGTCATGGTAACTTCAGTGGTAGGTCTTTAGTTTGATGGATATCTCCTTAAATGATGTTTTCTTTCCCAGCGCAAATCAGCGGACCACTTTTGTGTATATCTTCTGACCCCAAAGGCGTCTTACCATCGCCTCCCATATAAATTAAATTAGCACAGGATTAAACCCTATTAAATTCATCCATTCGTCACTAGGATTCGAATCTAACATGTACAAAACATGATCTGAAGAGCAGAGCCACGTGACTTACATGTGCGCGCTTGATTTGGTACACAACATAACTTTTCGGATGACAAAAGCCACCACAGCCTATCAAAGATCCTCATAACAACTTTACAGATAAAAAAAGCCACTACGGCCTATTATTGGTAATCGGAACATAATTTCATGAATAACCAAAGCTATCAGGGCCTATCAAAAATCCTCATCACATCACATAATTTTACGGATGAAAACTAAGCTACCCAAAAGCCTACCAAAGGTCAGTATATCAATATTATTGGTGACTAAAGGCATCGAAACCTATAAGACGTCCTAATAATATAATATTACAAATAACAAGATCCATGTTCCTAACACAGGTCATCCGACCAAATTATCCAACCCACCACCTCCAACTAGTACACCCAGAATACCGCCACAAAAGGTATCACCAAGTTCAAATGGCTCTTGTAAAGAATAGAAGCATATTTAGATACTTATGGTTCCCATAGAATACGGAGGTTCTCATACTCATAGGATCGATCTATAATAAATAGCGTCAAGTTGAACAACCGCTTCTTCTCTTGAGCCACATTTTCTCTTTAATTAGGAAAGCGATGAATTTACCCAGAGATTTCCTTAATCTTGACACAAGTGACTCAACACAAATGTCATTGGACCTTCAATAGCGTCACTCGTTCTAAAATCTAGTTTTACTAATCGTTATAGGACGGGATTTATGCCAGGATCCATATCTTACATACAAACCTTTCAAGATCAAGTGAAGATAACACTGGTCTGCATCAAAAATGTACCTTAGATTCTCTGTAGTGTTTCTTGATAAAATTGACCCCCTAAATTCGAATCTGGCATCCGTTTTTCTCTATCAGGTCCAGTTTTTGCGATCTCAGAGGTGATAATAATTTTATAGTTTATACATGTCCTATATTACATCAAAATCTGAATAGTTTTTGCACTACTGTATTCGCAGTAAATTTTGTATACATTTTAAGTAATTATGTTAATAAGTTTATATTTTTGTAGGTTAGAAATTGCTTAGCATTATAATAATAATAATAATATTGGTTGAGTTAAAAATGAACAGAAAATGAAAGAATAGCTCTGACAGATTTTGCTATGTTTGCGGCAAAGTGACTTTTTTCGAGCAGCAATGTACAATCTCTCCTGTAATTAAATCTTTATATAATGCATATTTTGGAGTAAGGCTAAGAGATCAAGATAAAAGTTTTGCACCACATATCTGCTGCAAGGGATGCTACATAGGTTTATGACGCTGGAGTCAGGGCGAACAGAGGTTTTTCTCTTTTGGTGTTCCTATGGTGTGGAGAGAGGGCAAGGACCACACTACGGACTGCTATTTTTGCATGACAAATCTTAAAGGTGAGCATTGTATCAAGTATTTAAGCTTTCTGTATTATACTGGCTCCTGAAAATGTCATTATTATGCATAGACTTAGCATAAAACTAAAAACTAACCTAGTTCACTTCAGCATAAAAATGTCTTTTACTAAACATTTATGTACTATCTGCAACTCCAAATCAATTTCTTTATGTAATATGCAATTATATTTTCCACAGCTATAAATAAACTAGAATAAACATAGTATGGCATACCTGGATGTTCCGTCTGCCATCAAACGCCTTCTACATGGTCCAGGACTTCCTATACCTTCTCCACCTGAATATATAGAGGTCCATGAAGAGATTAATATGGAATTGATCAAGATCATGACACATCTAAGTCTTCTCAGGTTTCCACACATGATATGGTCGCAAGACCATTTACTCAAGTTCAGTTAAATGACCTGACCAGGGATCTGGGGCTCTCAAAGGAGAATGCACAACTTCTTGGCTCTCGACTTTGTGAAAGTAATCTTCTCGCTAAAGAAACAACATTCTTTTGGTACAGAAATAGAGAACAAGAGTTTCGATTCTATTTTTTATAGCATTCTTTCAGCTCTTTAGTATACTGCGCCAATATTAAAGGACTTGTTGAGGCCCTTGGAATTCCCTGCAACCCATTGGAATGGAGACTTTTCATAGAGTCCTCCATTAGAAGTTTAAAAGCTGTGTTACTGAATATTGGTAAAAAGATAGCCTCTGTTCCTGTAGGCCATTTAATCCTACTTACCGAAAGCTATGAAAGTATAAAAACATGCTGGATGCAATAAATTACTCTACCCACAATTGGAAGATATGTGGTGACTTAAAATAAGATCATTTTACATTTTTCATTTCTCAGCTCTTTTATATTGACATTTTCATTTTTAAGTGTTAACACTTGTATACACTTTTTGTTCAACTTACATTTTACAAGAAAGCAAAACTGGAAACCATGAGTCGTTTTTTATTTATATGTTTTTGTTGAAGTGTGTCCTATAGATTAATGCATCCTTTGCAGTTAATGGGGAACTTATCCTAATTGAGGAGGTATACAACATAACTCAATAAACTCATATAAGATGTACATATATCCAATTAGTTCCAATGCAATGATTTAATGCATCAGCATTCAGGATTTTTTAGTACATATTCATATTCTTATCGTTTTAAGAAATATTACTTTGAATTTGTTTTTAGAAATATTACACCTCGAATTTACATACCCTGCAAAACAGGGATGCTTCGTGTAGCCTATTATACTTGGGATGCAAACAGGCTACACGAAGCATCCCTGTTTCCTATGTTATGGGACAGTCGTGCAGATAGTATGCACTATAAGAAGAAGGTTTGGCCTCCACAAGAAGCATATGTGATAGCTGAAACTTTAGTGCCTCCTCATAAAATTATGCTTCCTTTACTGCATATAAAGCTTGGCATAATGAAAGATTATGTCAAAACCCTTAATAAACTAGGCCAAGCTTTTAAATTTCTTCTTCAAAAAATTCCACAAATCAGTGACGCTAAGCTCCACACAGGAATTTTTGATGAATCTCAGATCAGGAACTTGATGAGAGATCAGCAGTTTGAGGCATCAATGACGGACATATAAAAAGATGCCTAGAAATCTTTCAAAGCACTAGTTAACAATTTTCCAGGCAATAAAAGAAGCCCAGCACATGTTGCCCTGTTCAATCCGCTCCTAACAAGTCTAAACATTTGGGAGCTCGAATGTCTCTAAAGATACACTTTTTACAGTCCCATCTGGATTATTTTCCCGACAACTGCGGTGATTACAATGAAGAACAGGGGGAAAGATCCCACCAGGACATAAATACAATGGAATCTAAGTACCAGGATAAAAGGGACGTAAACTTGCTTGTTAACTACTGTTGGTGTTTGAAGCGTGATGCACCAGATGAGAGGCACAAACGAAAATCGTCAAGGGCGTCTTTTCTTGTAAATTAGAATTATTCCCTTTATTATGTTGCATTCTTTAATTTTTGTTTTATTAAACGGATTATAGTTCACATACGTTTATTCCTGTTTCTATGATATAACAATAATAGGGCATTATTAAATAGAGAAAGGTTTTTTTAATTTTTTTCCAGGAGAAATGAAGTAATCTCAATGAAAATGGTGTATGCTGTACTGAGAAAATCTGACCTGGTTGAACAAAAATACATTCATTTCTGAGCTAAAGAGATTTGATTCATTAAGAAACCACAAAGAAATCCTGAGGAACATAAATTTTTTTTTCCAAACGCAGCCCTGTGTAATCTACCAAAAATAAATTTATTTTCTTGAGGTTACCCGATAAAGCAACCAGACCGCAGCACAAAGACAGTAAGGAGAAATCTTTAAATAAAGAAATGAAAGTAGACAAAACGAAAAAAGAAAAATCCTAACTCTTTAAAGAGACAAAGATGTGTCTTCTTTACTAGGCCAATTTGAACGCTAATTAATTACTAGGGACTAAGTGAACCAGGTTGCTTTTTCTTTTCTTGCGTTTCAGTGAACTTATAATATTACTTCGACTCTCAAAAATTCCGTTAGGTTAGTAAATATAACCAATCTTTAAGAGGACCAAGCAATATTAAGCCATCTATAAACTGTCAGTAAAGATTCCCGCGTGGTTTAGAAAATAAGAAAACAAATTACCGACAACAATTAAGTTAGGTTAGGTTTTAACTGGTTTAATCCACGCCTAAATCTTGACTCGACAGTTTATGGATGGCTTATAACGGTTCTGTCATCTTAGAGGTGCTTTTATCTTTACTAATTATAAGTGAGTTTCATAATCTTTACTACTTCCATTTAGAGATGATTTTATATCTACTAGTATTCAGTAACGTGACATCTTTAGTAGACCAATTCAGAGATGTTTTTATCTTTACTAGTCATTTTGAGACGGCATATTTTTACCTGCTCAATTTAGAGATAGGTAAAATCTTTACTAGTTATCATCACAGCGGCGAATCTTTACTAGCTCGATGTAAAGATGTTTTATCTTTACTAGTTCTCAGTGGGGTGACCTATCTTTGCTTGCTCAATTTAGAGATTGTTTATCTTTACTAATCATCATTGTGGTAGTTTATCTTTACTAGATCCATTTAGAGATAGATTTTATCTCTACTAGTCCTCAGTGATGGGTTTGTCTTTAGTAGCTCATTTCGAAATGATTTTTATCTCATCATGACACGTCTTATCTTTACTAGCTCAATTTAGAGATGGTTTAAATCTTTACTACTTATCATTGAGGCGACTTATCTTTACTAGCTCAATGTAAAGATAGTTTTATCTTTACTAGTTTTCAATGGGATGGTTTATTTTCACTAGCTCAATTTAGAGACGATTTCTATCTTTATTTGTCATCAGTGAAGTGGCCTATCTTTACTAGCTCCATTTACAAACGGCTTTATGCCTACCATTCCTCAGTGATAGGTTTATCTTTAGTAGTTCATTTTGAGATGATTTATATATCTACTAGTCATCATGAGACGGCTTCTGTTTACTAGCTCAATTTTGAGGTGGTTTAAATCTTTCCTAGTTATAATTAAGGCGTCTTTTATTTACTAGTTCAATATAAAGATATTTTATGTTTATTAGTCCTCATTGAGGTGACTTATCTTTGCTTGCTCAATTTAGAGATTGTTTCATCTTTACCCATCATCATTGTGGTAGTTTATCTTTACTAGCTACATTTAGATAGGTTTATCTCTACTAGTCCTCAGTGATGGACTTATCTTCAGTAGCTCATTTTAGAGATGATTTTTATCTTTACTAGTCCTCAGTGACATGCCTTATTTTTACTAGCTTAATTTAGAGATTTTTTAATATTACTAGTTATCATTGAGGTGCCTTATCTTTACTCGAACTATATCTCAGAATAACCGTGATAACCGTTTGAATAAAACTGTATATGTCTTTGAAAATGACTTGGACCTGTAAAAGTGCTTATACAATAATAAAAAGGAAAATGTTTCCTTCTCAAGGCCACAGTCGGCAATAGACATCCCGCAAAATCGGGCCTTCGAGATAGCTTTTGAGCAGCGTTGTGCAGCTTTATAGGAACTAAAAGAAATCAAGCAGGATAATAGCACAGTTCCAGGTAATAATGAAAACAATTATAAGGGCGGTATCCGTGTCATGGTATTCGGTATCCATTCATAATAAGAGGCTACCATAAAGGCAATTAAATTACTAGCGAACTGGGAACTAGTTGCGTGTATGCAATGTCCTTGATGTCCGTGCTTCGTTTGCTGGCAGCGGATTATTATCATCATTATAATCTAAGCCGCTCGATGGTTCATCCGTCAGATTTAGGCCCAAATTCGACTTCAAGGCATTTGCCTGAACTTATCTCGTTCGTAACTTTGGATCGTCGGTGGTAATGAGGTGACCCACTAAGCACTGCTTAAAAGCTATCTCAACTCCTCTTTTTGCCGGTTGTCGACCTTGGTCGAGTTGAAAGAGTGGTGGTGTCTTGAGAAGTGGACAACCCTCGGAGACACAGGTTTCAAGTCTTTATCATTTATCAAGATCGGCACAATTTTTAAAGTCATATGTAAAAAAAATATCAAATCTTACAAATTCCCTGCTCTTTTTAGTCAAGAGGACGGCGACTTCTATAAGTTACTATAC
Organism: Ceratothoa steindachneri; assembly: GCA_963969495.1. Lineage (NCBI taxonomy): Eukaryota > Metazoa > Arthropoda > Malacostraca > Isopoda > Cymothoidae > Ceratothoa > Ceratothoa steindachneri. The sequence continues at coordinate 779,391 of CAXAKS010000003.1, read as the reverse complement.
TAGGCCGGTCCGTAGGTGGGTCGGTCGGATGGTAACCATTTTACTTTTCAATGAGTTTTTTTTTAATGATTTGAAGGTCGTAAGGTCTGATGATATGTTTGTTAATTGATAATACGTTTGTTAATTATTTTTTTTATTTTCAGAATTATTGAAATGTTTGAGTGCACGCGACTTAGGTATGTTGGTCGTGTTCTCGCAATGTGATGCGTTGCTGGAGACTCCTAAACTGGCGGAACCGGGCAAATTGATCGTCTATTCCAAAACAACGACTAAGGAGGAAAGATTAATGTTCAACGAGTAATATTACCCTTTTTCTCGTTATTATTGGTTAGGTTCTACGAATAAAATTAATTAATGGAATTTAAGAACTACTCTAACGTCAAAAACATCTCACCATCCTCAAATAAAACGAATACACCTAAATAATTAAACTTACACCCCCAGCAGTCGAGGCTGTGTTTCTTTTTTAACTCTAACTCCTCCTGTAGGGCAAGAATAAATAGAGTTCTAGAGTGGTCAGTCAATTCCAAAGTGGGTATGACACGACACTGCCCCACCTGGACGCAATCCTACACTGGGACCATCCCGCACGAATGCAATCCGGTAGGTAGAGGGTCTACGCTGTAATTGAACTCCCACTTCATAGCTGTTGCATAGACTACTACCACAGGAACGGGGTATAAAATTCCCACAACTTGCAAAGCCTCCCTCCTATCTAACCGAGTCCTCTCAGGACAGCCACGCCGAAGGCGTGACCCCACTTTGTTGCGTTAACGATGACACAGACCTACCTCACAGGCAGTAGGATCAAAGGCTCCCTCCAAGTATCTCTCAAAGGGGTCGTAGGGGAGCTATTGATAATAACAACATCCTAACCTAGGAAACCGACAGTTTCTTCCGGATCCTTTAGTATACCGTCGAGAGAGCCGCGATTAAACCCGAACAACGTAGGAAAGTAAAGATAAGCGTCTTTCAGGTACGCGAGTGTTGCAGGTATTGTATTTCATTAGCCAACTAACTCTACCTCGTAAATTTGGGGCAATTCGGGCTTATAGGCAATCTCCTTCTATGAGGATTTGTGCATATAATCCTTCCCCTTAATTGATAAACAGTCCATTAGGATTTAAAATGTTGTAACATGCGTTCAACTATTTTTCAGGTTGATACTATGTATATTAAAATTTAAACCCTCCTATATCCTTCCTGTACGAAAATTGGATTTTCACTTAATAGTTTCGCTTCTCGTCTGCCTGAGATTAAATCGGAACATATATTGTATTTTTACCATACAAATTGAGTCTATTGGAATGTCCTATCTCTTCGGTAGCATTAGTGAGACTAAAATAGTTTAACTAACCGCACTCACACGCACATTTTTACACAAGCAGGAAATTTTAGGATAGTGGTGTACGAAGGCTATGCAGAAGATGCAAATAAAACAAGGTTTGCTCACCAAAGCCGCGTGTTCATACTTATTCTGATTTATGACCTTACCACCTTCAAGAATTTTAATAAATCCAGGACTAACATCGGGATGACCTTTCCAATCATATCATTTGAAAGAAAATATAAAACAACATAAGGGTTTCAATTTTCGCTAGAATCGGCCGAAACGACGGAGGGACGGACCGACCGATAGAATGAGATATAAAGTCGCACACGACTAAAAAAAAGAGATTAGTTTATCATCGAGATTACAAAAAAACATTCAAATAACTATCCTCTCTTAAGTATTAACCAAATTAAAATAAAATCTGTAATTAGGCGTATCACAAAAACATAATTAATGCTAGGTACTCAATTTATCGATTCGGAAATCACAAAATAAAGGCATATCAGAAAGATCGCTGCATTACAGGGCTTGGCAAAAAGTTCTCTTACACTCTGGGGTTTTTTTTATCTTTCGAGAGGTTTATGTGTATGATAGAAAAGTTCCACAAACTTATTATTCTACTCCGAGACGTTTCATTTAAAAGTCATTTTCAGTGTGTGAATGTCCGACAGAGCCAAGCAGCTCAAAGTCAGCCAGATGATCACCCACAGAGTCACGGAGAGACTCAAGAACGAAGACAACCTCAAAGATTGACCTGGTTTGTTTAAGTGAAAGTAGCCCTCCAGGAAATTGCATGTACTTTATTATCATATTTACCATTTGACTTTGTCCAGAATCTCCTTCGAAGCTAAAAATGACTGCGCTCGCAAAGAACATCTCGGTGGCCACGGTCTTCAGAGCCGTCAAGTAGGAGGTCAGCAAGAGCTTGAGGTGTGTGAAAAGGCCTCTGATCACCAACTGTAAGCGAGAACAACGTCGGGAGCGGTGTCATCGTCTTCTCAACGACTTGAAGAGTCATGGCGATCGAATTCGCAATTGCCTGATGAAAACCCCTTTACAGTCAATATAGTCATGAATAGGCAGAACGCCCGTGTGGTAAGATTCGGTCAGGACATCTCCGAGATCCGATACCTGTCCACGACCAAGCACTTGTCCTCATGATGATGCCTGGCGTCGAGAGAAAAAAAAAATGCCATCCCTTTACAGATTTCTTCTTTCAAACTTTAGAGAAAAAATTTTAAAAAAATGAGAAGGAAATCAGAACCCGAGAAAATTTAATGTCACTTGTAAAATTAATTTCTTTTCAGGATTTTTTTTTTATTTTCTTCAATATAAAAATAAAAATATCCCAGGAAAATAACAGGATTCTTAGAAAAAGTATAAAAAATGAAGAAATCGCGGGGAAGTAAAAATATTGTCGAAAAATAAAGAACGGAAGAAAAAAAAAATTTCATAGAAAATTACATAAAATGGCTGAGAGACGACTTAAGGTTCCCCGAGTTTTCTGCCACACCAGAAAACTACACTTAAGAGCACCCATAATTCAGTCCGAGGGATTTACATAGCATTTACCAATGCATACGCACATTCACTCACTAATGAATACACACACACAATTAATAATTAATACACCATACATACACTTATTAATGACTATACACATACACTCACTAATTAATGCACACATGCACTTTCTAATGCATACATACATACACTCATTAATTCATACGGAGATTCATTCAATAATGTATACACACATACACTCAATTATTCATACGCACATACACTCAATAATGCATACACACATAAACTCAATTATTCATACGCACATACACTCAAGCGGGTAACCAACACCGATAGATCAAAGGTTATAAATAGCTCCCCCCATCGACCCCTCCCTAAGGTAAATCACTCAAGCATGTCGATATTGCTACAGTTAACATCTGGCGCTTAGCCTGGCCCTGAAAGCTTGCAGTTCGCTATCAGGGCCGCAATGACTGCGGGAGCATCTTGGAGCTCTATATCTTCCTTAAAGTCACACCTCCTCTCTCTTTCGTTACAGATCCTCTCATCGCAAACCGAGATGTCCTCGTTGGTTTTCAATTTATTTATCTTTATAACCTCGTACTGTCCGTTGTTTGAGCCCCACCTTTAAGAAAACCCCCTAAAGAAGGCCCCGGGCGTGAGCGTCAACTAATTTTAAAAAATTATCAATTTTTTTATTTAATTTAAGACCCGCCAATTTATTAAATTTAATAGCATTTAAACTCATAATAACCCCCGTTTTGATTTAATTTCAAAAGAACCGACAATTTAATGTAATTTTTTAATAACTTCCATTTTAGGTTAATTTCGAAAGAAGCGCAAATTTAATTTCCTAATAACGTCCATTTTAATTTAATTTCAAAAGAACTGTCAATTTAATTTAATTTAATTTCCAAAGAAGCAACAATTTTATATAATTTAATTTCAAAAGAATCTTAAATTTAATTTAATACAATTTAATTTCAGAGGAACATGCAATTTAATTTTATTTAAAACAGCCTCAAATTAGGTTTAATTTCCTCTAATATAAAAAAAGAAAGTTGTATTGAATTTAATTTAAAAAGAATAATATTTATATTTAATAATTGTACATAAATTAATTTCAAAGACACCCTTAAAATTTAAAAGTTATTACAAATAAACAGTTAATGTAATTTAATGTAATATGAAAGGAACCCCCTTTTAATTTTATTTCATTTAATTTCAAATCAACCGGAATTTAATTCAATATAATTTTCAACTTATTGCCACTTTAATTTGGTACAATAGTATTTAAAAAGCACCAAGAATCTATTTTAACCTAATATGAAAATAACCTCTAATTTCACTCTTTACTTAAAAAGAACCCTTAATTTAATTTAATTAAAAGACATACAATTTTATTTAATTTAAAAAGCGACAATTTAACCATTTAATTTCAAAAGACACGCCAATATAATCTAATTTTAAACCAACCACCAAATTTGATTTAATTTCATTTTCTAAACACCAACTTAATTTGATTTCACAAGAAGTTCCAATTTAATTTAAATCCAGACGCAGAGCCAATTTAAATTCCAAATAACCCCCAATTTAAATTTAATTTCGAAAGAAGCTCCAATTAAATTTAATTTATTTTAATATAAAAAGAACTGCCAATATAATTTAATTTGAAACCAACCATCATTTGATTTAATTTCATTTTTATAGACGCCAACTTAATTTAATTTCACATGACATCCAATTTAATTTAATTCCAAAGACAGCAAATTAAAATTCAAAATTAATTTCAAAGGAAGCTTCAATTAATTTAATTTATGTTAATGTTAAAAGAACCACTAATATAATTTAATTTCGAATTAACCACCAATTTTATTTACATTATTTCATATTTTTAAAAGCCAACTTAATTTAATTTCACAAGAACTTCCAATTTAATTTAATTTCCAAACCCACGGCCAAGTTAAATTACAAATAACCTCCAATTTAAATTCAATTTAAAAATTCTCCAATTAAATTTAATTTATTTTACTTTATCAAAAGTGCCGATTTTATTATCTGAAGATACCTTATTTGTATGAGAGGGGAATTACGTGCGCACGCGAGCAAACAAGATGAATGGAGAGCACCCTCGGCGGGAGGTGGAAAACGAACTAGAATTCAAGTAAACAAAAATACAAACAAAAGGCAGTAGCAAACAACACAAGGGCAAGGGGGATAAGCCAATCCCTAATAGCTAAGGTGGGATGATAAGAAAAAGTAAACAGAATAACAGGCTAGGAATAAACAAAGATATGCACAAAAGTAGTTACCAAACAATATGTATTAGTGATGGCAAGAAACGCGGAAGATAAACAATCGAAAGGTAACGACGCAACATGAATCAAGTGCAAGTTAAACTATTTCCTCGAAAAGGAAGATAAACAATTTACTTGACAGGGAAGAAACACAGTCACTTTGGAAGATAAACGATCGTCTTCATAAGGAAGAGAAACAATCCTTAGCAATGAGACAAAACAATCACCTCCTTAATGCTTTGATGTCAAGTATATAAGGGTTTGCTTCCCAAATCAGCCTACACAGACTGCGCTTGTCGCTTGGATTGTTCTCTGATATACTCGTTGTATGGTAAAGTCAAATTCTTTTAAATTTGGACTGATTTTCATTCAAATGAGGTTTATTGTATACCGTTTTGTTGTGCGTGACCGAATATTCCACCAGCAGTGGTACGTTCGGAAGTGGCTATTTTCTCCTTGCCTTGCCTTGATGAAGGCTAGTTGAGGGAAAGGAAGAAGGACTCCTCTGCGCTGTGTGCAGTTAAAGTTGCATTTTGTTCATTGGACATCCTTTTCCACCTTCTCTACACCACTTTTCCTTTTTCATAACGCATCCCTAAAACTACATACACACCCAGTTGCACACACCTACAGACTCGGGTCCCTCCCTAGATCCCCTCTCAAATTACGCCCTTGTGTGTAATGGCGGAGAGATGAAGGAGACACGGTGCATTGCCCTGAGGACCTCGCCAGGCCGGCAAAAACCAGACAGGAGCAAAGTCTTCGAGAGAATTTACGGAGAGCTTAATATTGCCCACGTACGGCTAATTGATTTGCCAAATGGCTACGCTTCTATCTGTTAGAGGGAGGCTGACATCGAATCCCTCTCCTCCCCAAAAGCCTCAGCTCCCTTCGAAAAATCGATCTCGCACCTCAAACACCGCCATAGATACGCATACATAGAAGTGTTATCTGCCGACGCCTCCACCCCTGGGTTGGAGGCCACTCGACCGACCAAATCACGGACGAGATCCTTCGGAATCATCAGTGGGCAAAAGTAGCCGAAATAATCAAATTTAAAGACTACAAAGTATCCGAAGTAATCAAATTTAAAGACCACACCTACGTTTTTAAAGTAGTATTCACGGAAACCACAATGGCGATTAAAGCTAAAGAAAACGGCCTTCTTCTCTATAATATCCGCATTTGCCCGAACAGATAGAGCCTGAGGTGTTCGTTGACCTGCAAATGTACTTTAAGTGCTACAGGTACAACGAACACACCACCGCCACTTGCCCCAACGCTACACTCACAGTTTGTTCTGTGTGCGCTAGCCAAGACCATTCCTGGTGTGAATGTAAAAGTTCATTCCATAAATGCCTCAATTGTGGTGGCCCACACAAAACCATGACAATGACCTGTCTAGTAAAGAAAGAACAAATACAAAAAGCAAAGGACAAAAGCAGAAAAGAGGAAGAAATAAAAGCTAACACCACCTACGCGAAGGTTGCCAAGGCAACGGTCGCAGAGAGTAGTGTTGCCTCTGCAAATCAAGAACGAAAAATAAAAAAAAATAATGTGTTGCATATATTATGCACACATTGCTGAACTGAACACCATGCTCGTGAATAACGGCATGGAAAAAAATGTGGTTCCCGTAAACCCTCCGTCAAACGAGGTTCTTTGAGTGAACCTCTAACCGCAGATCGAGAAGAGCGGCCAAAAAGCTCCGGAAACGAGTAATACCCTTTCACCGGATCCTTGAGTGCAAGCTATGGTTGCCCGGCAGAAGGCAAAAAACTCACACACACACCCAACCACCCAAACAAATGCACAAGTCGAGCGGAAGGAAGCTGCTGCTGTGAGGCCTAAGAAGGTGAAGCATTCGCCCCGCCCCAAAACGGCCTTGCAGTCATGTCGGCCGAGTAGATCCCCGTCTTCAAGGAATCGGGCTACCAGGTTCATGTAATACTCGAGGATGATAAACTTCAGAGTATATGCTGCCGAAGGGAACCAGTTTCCTGATGACGCAGGCCCAGAAGATATTGTCGATGGACCTAGGGCCGTAAAATACAAAGGTACTACGAGGCTGACATACCAGAAGATCTGGTAAAGCAGGCTCTCTTCCGTGACCTTGTCCAATTCTCAAACGACACTTACGTTATTTTCACGGACGCAGAGTTCCGTGAGAAGAGATCCGGCAAGGGTAAGACTCCTACGTCCTCCCCCCCCCCCCAGGAGCTAAAGTCGACCGAGATTAGAACACTCCTCGCCATAACACCTACACTACATTGCGAGCGTTTTATCAAAAGCTAGCCAAAACTTGAAGAAGACCTTACCAGAATGGTAACATCAACCCAAACATGTAAAACTCTTACTGATTATGACAACCCATTTTACAACTTTTCACAGAAATTTTACTTCCCGTAGTAGCGAGTTTTACTAGTTACTACATAGGCTTAAATGCCAACCAATTTCGACACTCAAAACAACTCAACACGAGATTAACATTGCCAGAGCTACCCTTTGACCAGGGATCTATGCATCCCTTTGCTCCTGCATGCTTAGTTTTACTATACTGCCTACTTTTGCTGGAGATACCCTTCCACCAGGGAAATACACCCACTTTAAATTTATACTAAACTTACCTTTACTATCCTTGCCAAAACCCTTTCACCACTATACTTTCTTACCTTTGCTCTACTACTCTATACTTCCTGACATGTTATGTCCAATGTCCGGCCTACACCATTTTTTTTTTACTCTATTTATTGTTGGTCGCATGCTCGTGCGCCGGGAGGAGACGGGCCTACCCCCGGCGCCGAAGCGCGCTTTCTTCTTGTTACTTTTTTGCTTGTTCTTAGCCTTTGTTTCTGTTATTCTATCTTTATGTTTTTTTGCAGGTTTTTACTTGTTTTTTTATCTATCTTAGTATTAGGATGTAGCGTGATCACGGCGACTTTTAACCTATTGGGCAGTCGCCAGATGGCCTCCTAAATATTTTTAAAAACGTTGCTTTCATGACCTTTTTTCATGATCATAACGTAAGAAAAAAGGTTTTAAAGTTCCTTGTTTAAAAACAATATTAAAGCACTAAACAGATTCACTATTGCATTACTTCACAGATTTAGTGGTGATGCAAAAATGCATCGTTTTTATGGAATGAAAGAAACTACCCTTTTTAAACTTTTTATTTTAAAATTGATTAAAAAATATTAAGAAAAACACTACTAAATATAATATATATATATATATATATATATATATATATATATATATATACAATGATTACAAGGGTTATTCAAAATGCCGACTCAGCAAAAATCATATATTTCTATTACATATCACTTTTGTTTGTACTCCGACCAGGACAAGTTTTACATAGATAATTAATTTCAGGGTAAAGTATGTACTCAACAAAGATTGTGCCAATAGAACAAAAAAACATCGATTTATATTTTTTTTGTAACCACTTAACCATTTATTTAAAAGCAGATTTTCTAATAAATTAACTTTATCTAATGAACTATGAACATATTTTACTAAAAATTTGCCAAAGGTAAGAGTCTCCTCATCCAAGAAGCATTTATTAAAATTTGCTAGTAATCTTAAATCCTGTTCCATTTTTTTTTTACTATGGTCTACGTTCTTCGAATGCCATTTTATTAGTCCCTGTTTTTATTTTGCAAAATCACAACTTTAAAAACAGTTTTTAACCTGAAAGGCGCAACGGCCCATCACAGATTTCACAAAGACACTGAGTTTGATGTTTCTCTGCCTTTGTACTACACAAATGACAACTTCTGCGGGTTTTAAGGGTAGATAATAGATATGCTGATTTATCTATCTTGTATAATTTCCTGTGGTAGATGAGTTTTAAATCGTTTTTTACTGGCATCAAGCACATTGGGCTCTTCAATTTTCAATTGATTGATATCCAAACAAGCTATGAATCAGTAGATTGTTAAAATCTTTGTGAATGAGATCTGTTCTTGGAAATAATTGCCTATAGATAATAAAGCTGTTTCATCAGAAAAATCTACAAAGTGAATAAATATTCTAAACCACAATTTTAGGGATTTTCTGTTTATTTCATAGGTGCACTTTATCATATCTGAGAGATCCACATTACACATATTCTTGGTATATGCTGCACGAGATACTGGACAATAAAAGTTCTCTTTTGACAAAACTTTTTATTTTCTTTGTATTATTTCTGTTCGTGATGGATAATGGAATGACAACGAATAGTTCCTCAGAATCCCGTGTATTTGGCTAAAAGAGTTTTAGGCCACATGGAAGAAAAAATGTCATCAGCATAAATTATATAAACTTTCCCCATAAATGTGGCAAAAAATTCTTTGGGAATTTTCTTTCTTTCCAATATAAATTTCCAATTGATTTATATGACGGGATAACGATGTTCGAACCCACACTTTGTACCTGCACTGAAGAAATTTTATTCGACTCCAGCAGCAGGAGAAGGGTAAAGGATTACATGTAATGTCTACTAAATAACTTAATTGTTTTTATTACTTTTATAAAAGTCAAATACTATGAAATTTAATAAACATTAAAATATTTCAATATTTAAAAATAAATAAGTAAAATAATAACCTTTATGAATATCACGTGCCGAAGATTTACTAATTGGCAACGCGGCCAGGTTTTTATGCCTTCCTGCATCATATGAAAAATTAAGTTTATTTACTAAGTAAATTTAATTTTATAGTATTTACATATATGTAATATAGATTTTTATTCACATAATATGCAAAAACATTTAGGATACACACGTAAATAAGGTACAACAAAAGAAAAATTACTTATCCTTTTTTTACGCGTTATTCAAAACTGAACATAACAATAGCAATACAAAAGAAACGAGTGCTTTTGAAATTGATAGCCAATCAGGAATTCGCCACGAAGCAAACAAACGTACGAACGAAGGTGATGCATTGTGACTCAGTCTTGACAGAAGACTACTTGATTTTCTTTTAGGTGATATCACATTCCGTCAAAGGGTTAGGGAAAATCTACAATTGCCCCCCCCCCCCATGATGAAGATCAACGATAATCTCTATTAGGAACTCAAACAATTCTTAAGCAAGATAAAAACTCATCTTCTTAAGGAAGGTAACCAATCACTTCCTTGATTAAAATAAAATTCACTACTTTTAAGGAAGATAATCAATAACTTTTGTAAGGAAGCTAAACTCTGCTTAAGGAAAATGAGGAAGATTATCAATCACTTATTTAAGAAGATAAACAAACATTTCCTTAAGTCCCTAAAGTAAGTATGAGAAAATTCACTTCTTTAAGGAAGATAAACAATAACATTTGTGATGAAGATAATCCCCTGCTTAGGAAAATTAATAAACTAACATCAATACGGAAGATTATCTCTCATTTATTTTGAAGATAAACAATCATTTCCGTAACTCTCTCAAATAAGGATGAGAAAATTCTCTTCTTTAAGAAAGATAAACAAGAACATCGGTAGGTGAGAATACCAATTTCTAACCCCTTGAAATAAACATTCAACTCGACAGTAAAACAAACAAAAGAACGAAGAACGTAGCTCGTTACAAGCGACGAATCTGCTGTTTCGATGTGAAGGGAGAATCGGCCTGGTAAATCCGCTTTTATTTGCCCAAACGCAATTATAAAATTGCAAATAAACCCAACTCACAAAATAACGAACTACGTTTCCCCAGAAGACGATTATCTTGCTGATTCGAGGTCACGCAATGTTACACGAAGTCACGCTAATCTCCATGGTGAGAGGTCACAAGATTCTAACTATAAAAGTCTTTGCCAATATTTTTCCTCAACACACAGGGGAGATGAATAGTTCTAGTTGTTCGTGAAAGATGAGTAGTTAATTTTTATTAATAATCCCAAATTAAATTTAGATTAAGGACGAGGCAATGGCTTCTAAAAAAAAGCAGCCATGGTTAAATTTTTATCAATTTTCTGAACTTCGCCAATTCTAATAATTTTACAAAGGAACTTTAAACTAAATTTCCCCCCTTTCAAAATATATAAAAATAAATTTTATAAACTTCACTATTGGTAATTTTGGGGTTTTAAATATAACTTTGATAAAAAAAACATAAGTCATAACCAAACTAAGATAAAATTATTATTTTAAAAACTCAAAAATCTCCTCTTCTTAAATTATAGAGTTAGTGATGATGATGATGATGATGACAAGAGACTAATTCTCTCGAAGAGATATTACGCGGCAGCCCACCGGAAATTATCTGGCTCAACCGCGTGATTCGATGGAATCTTGTTCCTTCTCTGGTAGGACCACAGTTAAATCATGTTAAATATAAGTGAATAAAAAATTGAAATACTAACGTTAAAGATAAAATAAGTGAGAAAATAAATATTAACAAAAAAATGTTCGGAACATAAACAAAACAAACAACAATCTATACAATCTAAAACAGCTAACAAACAACGGCAAGAATGCCCCCAAAAAAACACGAATGAAAGAGAAACTGTTCAAGGTAACAAATATTTGGTTGTTTTCCCGCGATCTTTATAAAGTTGAAAGCTAAACATTGAAATAAGCGAGTTAAAAGCGATAGAAACAACTGACAAATAAAGTGACACGTAGTTCAGAATCCACGATAAATTCACTAGGTCCACACAGTGGAGTTGTTCCATTCTATGAAATCTTCCCGCGATAAGGTCTAAAATTAGGTCAGATTTCACTCACTCCCTTTTTCACTTCACTTTCTTTTTACTCCTCCTACCTCTCTCTACCTTGATCATCTTTCACCGACCATTTTCCATCTATGTCGAGAGAGTTAAATGAAAGGTCGAGCTAGGATCCCTCTCAACCTTTTCTCGCACCACGGATCCGAGGCTGGAGAGGTAAATATGTCGTCGATGAATCTTTCCTTCCTACTATCAAAAGAAGAAGAAGAATACAGCCGGTATGGACCACCGAGGGTAAATAATCATTTGTGGTCAATCGCCTCCCCAAAATAACGAATAGTACAGTGTAAATTAGAAGTGTTAACACCCTGTTCTCAGTTGAATCTAGATGAGCCACAGGGTGTGCGGTTAGTTGATCGAGTGCCCTAATTGCGATTGATATTGCTTGGATGACTTCTTGTAACCTGGAAGTCCCGATTCGATGACGTTAAAGGCATTACATAAATTTATAATATATGGCAGTCAGGAAGTCGACATAACGGGCTAAAGTCACTGACTAACTGCTATGGATAAAGTTAGGTCATGCTGAGTCATAGTGAGATCATACTGGAATAATACTGTAATCGTTCTCGGCCGGGTGATCAATTTTAGCAGATTGTATGGCGGCTTTCGTACTCGAAAGGACTCCAAAAATAGTAAAGAATTCTTCTAATTTCTCTTAATCAAAATCCTTAATTAAAGTAGACTTTGAAACAAAATGAAGACTCGCCTTGTTGGAGAACTGAAGACCCGCCTTAAGGAACTGAAGACGCGCCCTGTGGGGAACTAAAAAATCACCATGTTAAGAAACTGGCGACACGCTTTGTTTTGCCAAGTGAGACTCGTGTTGCTCGGAAACTGAAGAATCGAGTTGTTGGGAACCTGAAGACCCACATTGTTTTGAACTGAAGACTCGCATTTTGGGGTACTGAAGACTCGCGTTGTTGGGAACTGAAGACTGGCGTTATTGGGAGTGAAGACTCGCATTTTGGGGGAACTGAAGGCTCGCATTGTTGGGAAATGAAGACTAGAGTTGTTGGGAAACTGAAGACTGTTGTTGTTGGGAACTGACGACTCGCGTCGTTGGTAAATTGAAGACTCGATTTTGGGGGAAACTGAAGACTCACGTTTTGGTACAACTGAAGGTTCACGTATTTTGGGGACTAAAAACTTGCGTTGTTGGGAACTGAATACTCGCGTTGTTGGGAAACTGCAAACTCGCTTTGTTAGGAAACTGACGACTCGCCTTGTTCGCGAACAGAAGTCTCACCCTGTTTCGAACTGAAGACTCGGTTTGATGAGGAACTGAAGACTCGCGTTTAGCGAACTGAAAACTCGCGTTGTTGGAAACTAACGAGTCGCCTTGTTGGGGAACAGATTTGACTTGGTTACAATCCTTTAATTCAGCCTTTTATAAAAATGCGTCGCACCGCTTGGAAGTAAGGTTAATAAATGTACATTCAACATAATTGTAGCTACCTTTTAAAAACACATTATATATAAATACATATTATTTATATATATATATATGATGAAATTATTTTCCAAATTTTCCGATAACTTTTGTGGCAATCCTTCTCTTGATCCGGTTAGTAGATATCAATAACAAACATCACTGCTTCAAGCAACCAGGAGGACCAGCGTCGTCCTCTCCGCCAAAAGAAAATTGTATCAAAAAGAAATTATATCAATCGCTCCTTTATGGTCACACCTCTGTTGTCGCAGAAAACGGAGATCTTTCGAACCATTTCCGTAAGAATGTACGTTAAATAGTTCTTAACAGAGCTGGAAATTCAAATCGTTTAGTGCGGTGAGTATATAGCAATAATTAACATTAAAAGAACAAATCGATATAATTTCTTTTGGGAAATTTTTAGAGAATCTCTTTTAAATCAAAGCTTCAGTGGATGGGTCGTTGCTCGCACCCCGGTATGGATTGAAGTAGCGTTAGTTGTTGATTATTGCTATAAATTAACCGCACCAGTCAACTTTACATCCCTAATCCTTCTGTCGTAGCTGAACTTTGCTATGAATCCGCTTGAAGCGAGTACCAAGATAAATAGCACCGTCAGCGATAAATCTCCGTTAAAACCTCCAAATATATTGCAATCATTCAAAAATAAAACTTTCCCTACACCTAAAAATATGGATGCCAGCATACCCATAGGCATCTTATATAAACTTTCAATATCTATCAGACACAAATTACCGAATATCCTTTCTGGCCCAACTTTTGGTAATTACCTCCAGAGTCTAGAATAACTTCGAGCAAATTCTAACTTCGAACCAAAAATTGGATTTATTGCTAATGAGTCTATTCTCGGAGTGAGCAAAACCCGCCTAAGTTGGGCTAAGGGAGTGAATGGGGCCTAATGATTCAAATCCTGGTTGCCACTTTGTGAGAGCGAATACGAAACAGTGATAGGCCTCTTGGGTGATGAATATTATTATACAACTATTGCCAGTACTGCTATTACTACTAATTGTAATTATAATCAATATAGTAATAGCAGGAGTGCTAGCAAGTGCTCGAATAGAAAATTCCTATGCCTTTAATCCTGGCCAACGATTCGCACTGTTCGAGAAACTGTCAGCAAAAATTGAGGATTATTTGGGGCGAAAATTGAAAGAATACTAAAAGAAAAGAGGAAGTCAAAATTTAATAAAACAATAAAGTCGACAGAAAGGAACAAAAATCCCTTTTACACAAATGATTTTATTTTTTTCCTTTTGTAAACTGTTTGTACCGTAACAAATTAGACGTTCAAAGAATGTAATAAACTTTTTGGAGATTTTGTTGACAAATTCCCCATTCCGGCTGTATCTCGAAGCGATGTATTCCGATCGCTGGCAACTCAAATATTTGCTTTTTATCCTTCGTTTTTTTTAGAGGGAAAAATGGAATACCGAGACAGCAAGAAGTTAGAGAAGTCTCAAACTTCGAAATTTGTCCTTTCATAACCAATATTACGTGAGGGATTCTGTATATTCTACTTTTCTCCATTGGTGTATACGACTTACCCTGAATAAACGTCCTCCCAATGAATGCTAATATCCGATTTATTAATGACACTCTAAAGAATAGTAAAGAATGTGTATCCCAGCAAGTGGTAACATTTTATTTAAATGTTAAATTCTACGTGTTTTACAGTGCTATACAGTAATAAATCGCCGCTTTGCTATTTCAATTCCGCTGCTCCACAGATAAGGGGTTGTTTGTCGTTTCAATTCCAATTCGTTAGTTGGTTCGTTATAAATCTTAGATTTAAGGCAACTGCAGATATATATCTAAACGACCTAGATAAGCCGAAGTGAGGAGGAGGGTGGATAACTAGCAATTTACTTGGCCTTCCTGTGCCAACTCATCACGCTCGAAAAAGGTTTCATTTAAAAATTATCTTTAAATAATAGCTATTCTTTTTTATTTTGAAATTGCATGATGAATCTTTCAAAATTTGTAATCATGTCTATTTTTACTTATAAATTACTTTAAATATTATTAATATCACTTTGAAAGGGCCTATTCTTTCGGGTAGACACTGCATTGTGTTTAACTATTCCTCTATTTGCATCTCCGTTCACCTTTTTCCATCACCGCAGTGAGAATCACCCCTTAACGTGAAGGCACATTTGCACTGCCCTGTGCCCAATTGCACCTTTTTTTTAGCTCCATTCAAATACAGTGTAGTGAGATAGGCTCCACGCACTTTCAGACGGCATTTACTTCTAAGTTCTCCTTTATACAGGCTATGCCACTTGACGTAAAGCCTACATGTGAGGTGTAGCAGGATAAGGTCAAATGGCGGCCACATGCCCTTCTGTACCCACGTTGATCCGGAGATCAACGCATGGAGCTGGTGAAAGAATGGGAACCTAGGCAAGGAGGCGGCCGACGCTGTTATCACTCGCCCCAGCTGTATTTGCCTAGGGACTGATGTCATCCCTCCCCCCCCCACACACACGGCTCCCTTTCCGCAACCATTTGGGCTTCCCGCTCAAAGATTGGAATCCGTTGGACTTTCCAATTATCGTTATCAAGATTCCCTCTTCCCCTGAAGGAGTCGCCGACTTTTCCGCAAAATCGCGCGCGCGTTTAGAGCCTCCTCACCAAGTGCCTATATAACGCTTCGACTGAGTTTAAAGAGCAGTACTGTTAGACTTCCACCTACTCCGACGAACGATCTAAAGTACGCTCTCCCCCTTTCACCCCCAGCGGCGATTTCGATTCAAGTGAAGGCTAAATCGATCCGTGAACTCTGCCTTAGTCAATCGGCAAGCTTCGACATCAGTGAACTCTTACCTAGTCAATCGGCATGGACTGTCAAGGATTCCCAACTCCGAAGACGACTAGTGTTCCCTCGTATGAAGCCAGAGGTAAACCAACTTCTTCCCTCGCATTTACCGTACCCCGACTGGCCCCTTTTTGGCAACGAGCGCATAAGCTATTCGTAACCGTTGCCTCCTGCAGATTGATCTTAAATCTAGCTTATACAATTTCTCCATTATTTGTGTGAACGCCCCAGTTTAAAATCCCCCTTTAAATCACAAACTGTATCCGAATTCTTTAATCCCTTATTTAACCTACTTGTATTTAGTGTAGACCTTTAACCCCATTCGGGCGACCATTCCCTTTAAACCCAATATTTGTGTATATTTAAATATTATTTTGTTGCTAGTAAAGATATATTTTCGTCATTGTCTTTCTTTTGCAATCCCAACGCGTACCAGCTACCTGTTAATCTTTGACCAACTTGCACTCTGAAATATTTGTTTTAAAAGGCCCCTGCAAAGTAATAATAAACCATCCCTACTGGAATTATAACAATTTCCCCTTTCACTATTGGTGTTCAACCAACTTTGGGCCTAAGCCAAAAAGTACCCACGTATATTAAAATATAGAGGCTGCCCATTTCACGACATGAGGCTTCAGGCCGTTTAATACACTATTCTACCTCATACAAGTCCCAATTTCTAGGATAATATACTCTACAGGGTGGTCCGAAAGTCTTATTACCCCCTACCGAGAAGTAGTAAAAACAATAATGGAGCAATATAATGATATGTAACATGTACTGGTTTTATTTGATTCACTTTGATTGACACTGTCACACATCGAAAATGTCTGTATGGACACCATCATTCACGTGGCACAAAATGATGCGGCTGACTGTGTGGTATTTAACGAAACTCTGCTTTGGAGTGTGTGGCAAAGGCTACCTGAAAACAATATTAAGAGGGCGTGACAAGATATTCAGGCATCTGAAATATAAAACAAGGTAAACAGACCTAAGTCACGTGCTCTCAATTATTTTAATCAACAGACCTAAGTCACGTGCTCTCATAATTTTCAACAGCAGACCTAAGTCGCGTGCTCTCAATTATTCTGACTTACGACCTTTAAAACTTTCGACAAGTGGCGCAATCCGACCCATAGTTAGTTTTTTTAATAATTCCAGGACTAACCTTTAAGGGACGTTGGCAATTATATCCTTCGAAAGGGAATGTAAAACATCATAAGGGTTTCGAATTTCGTTAGAACCAGCTCAATAGTTACGGTGTTGTTGCAAAAAAAACTCATTGAAAAGTAAAATGGTTACCACGCGACCGACCTACCTACGGGCCGACATAGTAACCAATAGAGTCGCGCGCACTCGATTAAAAACGAAGTGAAAAATATCGAAAAAAATCTGATAAAAAGGAGTATAAAGAAACATACAAGAGTTGGCTTAATGGACCAAATTAAAACACTAAATCGTATTAGCAAACCTAAATAGGCTTTGAATATGTGAGTATGCGATGAGTTTGTAGTCCAAAGGGGAGGGGGGTCTTCTAATCATTTTAATTTTAACTCTATTAAATGGCTGGCTGTTTTTGATCAACCCCCTCCTCCAAATAGGCTAGAACTTAGACAATTTGAAAGGAATTAATCAGTGTTGATTTGAACCGACTTTTTAAGAGTCATACTGACGAGAGTCATCACTGACTGGGCTAATGACTGACCTGACTCACAGTGTCACTTAAGAGCTACAAAACTCAGGCCCTCACATAACACACTCTAGGCTCTCTCTCGTTGTCTAGCTGTATGCTCTCATCTCCCATTTAACTCACTCACTTTAATATTTTTTCTCTCTATTACTCTCTGTCTAATTTCTCTCTCTCTCTTTTTCTTTTTCGCTCTCTCACTCTCTTTTTAATTTCTCTCTCTCTCTTTCTCTCTCTCTCTAATTCTCTCATTGTTTGCGGTATTATGCACTCTATCGCTGAGTTCACATATTTATCTCTCTCTCTTTCTCTCTCTCTCTCTCAAAGACCGCTACCGAGACTATCATTTCGAAAGCAATCAACCCCTAATAATTCAAATTTCCATATCAATAAATTCTGTCCAAAGAGTCTCCGTGACTGATTCTACCAGGGCAGACCAGCATCAGATCTTGATATCAACATTAGCTGACCAAGATGCTGCTACCAAAAGTCCATTAGTTCCATAGATTCCATCTCCCCACTAAAGACAATTTATGCTTACTTACTGGGTATTGCAAAAGTCCTGCTCCACTCGTTATGACTCTAGCACCAAAGGACACAATGATAGTTCTGATGCAGTTAGACACGTTTTATGGGTTTAACATATAAATAGGTGGCTCTGGTGTGTAGGAGAGCAGAGATCTCGATTCTTTTCCCTCCCATCTCGTCACACCCGCACACAACGGAAAAGTCATTTTCATTATCCGTGCTGGAAAAGTAGAACTTTAAAGTTTATTGATGGAATCTTTTCTACCACACAACTCAACCTCTCGCAAGATAATAAAAAAAACCGCGAGTGTAACAGAACTTTTCCAAAAGCCACTATTTTTTTGCATATTCTCACTTTTCCAAACAGGTGGGGTCACCAGTTTGGCTCAAAATCAGGTACATATATGATTAATCAGAGACACGACGTCAGTATTTTTTTTTAATTAAGATTTTTTTCCAATACATTTAATTTTTTTTAAATTAAGATTTTTTTTCCAATAAAATTAATATTTTTAAAACAAGATTCTTCCAATACAATTATTTTTTTAATCAAGATTTTTTTAATCAAGATTTTGTAAATCAAGATTTTTCCAATACAATTATTTTTTTAAATCAAGACTTTTTCCAATACAATTATTTTTTAAATCAAGATTTTTCCAATACAATTAGTATTTTTTTAAAACAAGATTTTTCCAATACAATTAATATTTTTTAATCAAGATTTTCGCAATACAATTAATATTTTTTTAAATCAAGTTTTTTTTAATACAATTATTTTTTAAAGCAAAATTTTTCTAATACAATTAATGTTTTTTAATCAAGATTTTTTAAATACAATTACTATTTTTTTAATCAAGATTTTTCCGATACAATTACTATTTTTTTTAATCAAGATTTTCCCAATACAATTAGTTTTTTTAAATCAAGATTTTTCCAATACAATTAATATTTTTTTTAAATCAAGATTTTTTCCACTAAAATTATTTTTCTCAATCAAGATTTTTCCAATACAATTATTTTTTTAAATCAAGATTTTTCCAATACAATTATTTTTTTAAATCAAGATTTTTTCCAATACAATTAATTTTTTTAAATCAAAAATTTTTCCCATACAATTAGCGTTCAGACGCCTAAATAGACAATTAAATCATAAAATTTATTAAACTTTATTTAAGGGCAGGAAATAACCTTCATCCGGCGGTAGGCGACTCCTTCACCTGAACAGAGATCGCTGGTCTGGGTACTGCACATCCAGGAGCAGTGATGCGCACCACCTAACATACACTTAGTCGGGGCGGCGTATTGTGGTGTAGCTTCTTAGGGAGGTGTAGTTTAGGAGGAGACATTTGTGAGGTTGTCAGGTAGGTAGATAGCTTGCCAACATTTTGGTGCAATATTATAACGATCTTTCACATTTTTATTCTTTTTTTCAATTTTTTTACTTTTCTTCTAGGCTTCTTTTTACATTTTACTTTCATTCAACTTTCTTATTTTCAACTTATAACTTTATTCTATATTTTCTTTTCACCACTTCTTTTATTTTCATTTTTTACCTTTCGTATTCTATTTCCCTCTTCTTCTTCCCTTTTCCCCTTCCCTTGTTCCTTTTTATTAATATCTTTCATTCTCTTTTTCCGTTTTAAATCATCCCTTGTTTGTTTATTTACTTGTTTCATTCCACTTTTTCCATTTTTATCATCCCTTGTTTTTTTTATTTACTACTTTTCTAATTCCTATTCTTCTCTTTTCATCCTCCTTTTTTATTGAGTTTAACTATTATTCCTCTTCTTCCCTTCTTATCATCTCTTGTTCCTTTTATTTACTCGTTATTTTATTTCTATTCTTCTTTTTTCATTATCCATTGTTCTTTTTATTTAGTTTTTACATTCATATTCTTTCTTTTTATTATTCCTTGTTGTTTTGTATTTACTTCTTCCATTCCTCCTTTTCCCGTTTTCTACCTTATACTTTTACTTTTCTTTGATTCTTTTTATTTTATTTCCTTTTCATCTTCTTTTCTTCCTTCTTCTATTTCTCATTGTGATGAGAATATCATCAAGTAGTGTTAGCAACGCGTCGTCGAAAGCTCCCAAGCGCTCCCTTAACCAATGCACGTACAGGATGAGCTCGGAATCCTCCTTTCCTTTATTACTAACTCTATAATTTAAAAACGTGATTCGCTTAGTTGATGAATGACTTCGTAAGTTCGGTTGTCACACCAAATCACGATGCATACCGTCATCCATTACATCTTTCTCACCTGGCATCGTTAAATGTCGCTACAAATCCTCTCATACATTCGCCACACATCATTCTGAGCAGCCACACTTAACCGCTATCGTTATCCCGATTCAGCGCAAATAGGCATTCTTTACCCGAATCTTCACAGATTACCTTAGTCGTTCCATTTCCTTCTCAACCACCTTACTTCACACCATCTGCCTTCACGCTGATTCGTTAATTTAAATCATCATCACCGTATTTCACCATACAGAGCAAAACATCACCCTTTTAAGGTAAAATTTCACCCTCTCCCATTTGCTCAATCACTTCGAATAGCTACACTTCACCTCAACATACAAAACTAGACTTCCAACTCCTCAGAGTTTACCCCAAATTGTGACATTTCACTCTAGTACTCCACACTTAGCCCTAGTTCACTACACGTTACTCCTATTCGCCACACTTAACCTTAGATCGCCACACTGCACTCCGATTCGCTACATTTCACTACCAGTCGTCACAGTGATCCCTAAGTCGTTAGACTTCTTCCAGATTTGAGGCGCTTTACATCGATATGCCATATTTCACCTCGGTTTGCCACCTCACATCCATAATTGTCGCACCACACTAAGAATTATCACTCCGTATCATCCTATTTCACCCCATATCATCGGATATCATCCCACTTCTTCAAATTTTACTCCCTTTTTCAACAATTCCACCCTAACCCTTACATTCCATTCAAAATCGTCAGATTTCACCCCCCAAAGCCCTACTTTTACCCACACCGTTTGTTTACCACTCCTCTCCCCAATCGCCACACATCATAAACAACCATAACACTTCACACCTCAATTAGTGACACTTCTCCAGTCGAAAACTCTCGACTCCAAGTGTTCAAACTTCATCATAAATCGTCACACTTGAACATGATTCATCACACTCTTGTCGTTCCCCCCATCCAGGGAGAGATGACAGCCCTGCCCCCTCCTACCACTAGGGAGATTAAGGAAGTAAGCTCTTGATCCTACAGCCTCCGCTGTGGGGCCCCATTACTATTACCACAATTTAGTGGGGGCCGCGTCTTGTGTGAAACCTTCCTGAGGGACCAGAGGAAAGGGAGGCTGTTGCATGCTGGGGAAATTTTATAGAATCCACCCCTTGTGCTAGATGTCCTTGTAAGAACCAATGAGGGGAAGTTCAAGTGCAACTTAACCTCACATGGAATAACATCCAAGTGGATTGGTCTCACTTTGGGATTGCATCCAGATTGGGTAACCGTAACCCCTCCCCCTTGTGCTATGGGATCCATGCAAGAGCTATAAAGTGGTTTGTTCAATTACCGCTTAATCCACCGACCATGATTTCATCTGTGCGGGGTGGATCTACTCCTTGATTGCATCCGTGCAGGGGGGATATTCTCCTGGATTGCATCCCCGCAGGGGTGTATCTACTCGTGGATTGCATATGTGCAGAGTGTATCTACTTCTGGATTGCATCCGTGCGCGGTGTATCTACTTCTGGATTGCAACCGTGCAGAGTGGTTTCCAATCCAGGTCATCTCATATCCACTGGGAAATGACACGACCTCTCTATGACTCTATATCTCCTCGCCCTAGAGCAGTGGTTCTCAACTCGTTTCATGTCCACGGACGACTAACCATGTAAGAGCACCATCCCTGTAAAAATAAAAAAAATGGCGTGGACCAATGCAACAAGCAACTTTGGTTTGAAATACATTTCTTCCAAACAATTTCTATAAAATTATATACAATAATAGCCATGGTTAACATTTCATTCTGAAATATTATTTCTTACAAACATATTTTCCTGGAAATTAAATACTTATCTAACATTTTACCGTCAATTTATTCCTAACAAACAGAAATTTAAAATTATGAAGGAGTATATAACTTAACAAACACTTTCCCTTCAAATTTGCTTAATTCATTTATCCTTGCCACCAGACTTTTGGATTCTCTTCTCAGTCACAAGCTTTTCAATGTTACGAGTGGTACTTGATGAAGCACAACGAATATCGCTGTTTGCTGCAAGACTATTCCTCTGTTTTGACTTAATGTGCAGCTGACATGAAAACCCACTCTCGCACGTGTATGTAAGTTGATGCAAATCGCAAAAGATAACAGATTTGGGTAAGTACAAATTATATTGGCTCCAAATATTTCCATGGTAGAACGCTGCTGGTACATATTTTGAGCTACCAAATCATTTTTCAGCTCCACAAAGTCCTCCTGCAGATCCTCTAAAACACTATGAACACATGTTGCGAATGGATTCCTGATGAAAGTTAACCAATCCATTGTCATGTCCACCTCTGGAAAGTATTTGTGAAATTCATCTCGCAGCTTTCGTAAATGCTCGAGAATGTCCACACGTGGAAATTGAACCAAATTATTACTTGCAACTCGTCCGATCCAGAGTTCTAGCTTCCCAAGGAAAGCCTTGATGCTGCCTTGGTAAGAAAACAGATTTGCACATTTCCCTTGTAGTTGAAGATGCAGTTTGTTCAAGATTTAAAAAATATCAGCAAAGTATGCAAGTTCTAATTCTGACTGTGTGAGCATAATTTTTTAAATCCTCTTTCTCTTGTGAATGGAGAAATAAAGTCAGCTCTTCTCTCAGTTCAAAAATACTGTTGAGTTCATTCCCTGCTGACAACCAGCTTACATAACAGTAGAACACCAACACCTCAAAGTCGGAACCCATGTCCTGACATAATTTTATGAACAGCTTGGTGTTCATTGCTGACGATTTGGTGTAATTAATCACCTCCACCAAGCCTTTTAAAATAGAGTTCAGGTGATCCAGCAATGTTTTTTGATGCTGCCTCTTTGTGAATGAAGCAGTGAATACCAACTACCAATCGAACACGCTGCTTCACGAAAGCTTAGAATCCTGATCTTGAGTCTAGCATCGCAGGTTCAGATATATCATTTAGCTTCCCTCCTGCGTCGTCGCCAAAAACATGTCTCACCATTTCTTTTGCACAGGGTAGCACAAGTTGCTCTATAATTGTACTAGGCTTCTTGGCCTGTGCAACTTTGTATGCTACAATGTAGGAAGCATGGAGTGCATTGGAGGTCTTTTCCTAGAATGTACCTGATGAGTCAAGGCGCTTCCACTCAAAATAATCTTTATGCTTTTGCAAAAAGGAGGTGACACTTTTCGAGATAAAGCATAAGTTTAGCTGACTCTAGTGACTCATTTCCCAACACTTTGAAACAAAGAACACCCTGTGGTAGCTCCATGCTATCTTCTTCTTGACAAGTGAAGCCGAATTTAATGTAGGTCTCTGAATACTTTCGCTTGACATTCCTTCCCGCCATTGCCATTTATTCAGATCTGTTGACAGTGCAACGAAATGTATCAGTTACGCGTTGAGTTTACCAATACTAATGATAAAACGTAAGATAAATTTAATAATATCGCATCCTTGTGGCGTAAACAGCATAAACCAGCATAACACAGCACGCAGCATAACAAATGGCCAGAAATATTTCACCATTCTCACACTTCCTCCCTTCTTCATCTAGTAAAAATTACTACATTTAACAGTAGAAATCAAAATCAAATTACTCCATACCTGTAAAACAGCACAAGACGAATGATGCAACTAATCAGTTCAGCAGTTTGGTGGCTACTGGCTACAGCACTCTAAGATAGTGTTATATGTAGCCCCGCGGCAGCTGACAAGAATCAGCAGGATGGCTCGTACAGTACAAGTAAGTACAAGGTTAGTGTCAGGTATAACGGCATAAATCTTAGATATTAATTTTAGAATAGATTAAATTTAACAGCGTAAAGGGACTAGAAGTGCTACTAAGGTATGAGGGGCAGTCAATAAGTTTTGCGAATCGGTAGGGCAAAACAGAAGAAGGGGGATGGCTGTTTGTGGCGGTGTTAGGAAAAGTTATGGCAAGTCAGGACCTGCAGCCGCACGCTCCTGCCTTGTCTATTTAAGAAGCAGTAGCTGATCGCAGATCGTAGGCACAAATTTTTCACAATGGAGAAGGTTGAGCACCGCGCAGTTATCAAATTTTTGACCGAGGAAGGCAAGAATGTAAAAGAGATCCATGAACGCATGGTTGCAGTGTACATCGACACCGCCCCTTCTTATGCAACGGTTGCTCGCTGGAATAAGGAAGTGTTAAGGAAGTGTTATCAACATCATCCACGACAATTTGGCCATGACCGAGGTCTCTGCCCGTTGGGTCCCTAGAAACTTCCCGCCCCATGGTCGACTTCAACGTCGTCAAAGTCCACAAGGCCAGAGTTGCACAAGCTACCCTGCGCGAGTGTGGATTAGAGGAGCTTAGCCATCCCCCCTACAGTCCAGATCTGGCCCCTAGCGACTACTTTTTATTCCGCCAGCTCAAGGCTGCACTGCGTGGACGCTGGTTTGGGGACGATGAAGATGTCCAGCTCGCCGTCCAGGAGTGGATTGAACAGCAGTCGGGAGATATCTGATTGTCGAGAATTCGAAGCCTCAGGGACAAGTGGCGCAAGTGCATTGAAGTCGAGGGTAGTTATATTGAAAAATAATAAAACACTTTTCCTCATATCTCGTTTCCTTATATCCGAATTGCAAAACTTATTGACCGCCCCTCGTAGCTACAGCTTAGAGAGTGCCAATATATTTCTTAAATAGGAATAATATAATCAAACGGATGGCCATTTATTTATTTTTTTAAATTGTTCGTACTGAATTTTCAGTAACTTTAAAATTATGTACTCATTTACAGTTTGTTACCAAATACAGTGGACCACCCAAAAAGTCACCATGGACCACGAGTTGAAACCACTGCCCTAGATGGTAGTTAGAATGGAAAATGAAAAAGGCTTTGCTGGGCATTATTATCACCTCTTCTCTGTGGTGACCACAAATCTTCCTGCAAAATTTCAATTCTCGAAACTCACCCCCGAATCCTCCTCATTATCAGTCAATATACCTACTTATTTTATGGTGGGCAGAGATAAGTTACTACTAAGAATAATTGTTTGTTTTACTAGAAAAAATCACCATTGAATATACTTGTTTGTTTTACGTAAAATAATTACCACTTAATATACTTTTCTTGTAGAAAAATTAATACTGAATATAGTGGGGCAACGGGGGGGGGAGTCGTAGGAAAATTACCACTCAATATAATTGTTTGCTTTTCGTAGAAAAAATACTAATGAATATCCTTGTTTGTTTTGCGCAGGAAAATTACTGCTGAATACCCGTGCCCCTTTTGTTTAAGATTACCAACATTATGCGCTAGTTTATTTAGAATATCTGAGTTACCACAAATTTTCCTTTAATTTAGGTATGGGATTTAGCACCGATATTCAACTGTTTAGTTTTGGTATGAATTTGATTAAAATTTGTAGCTACCTTTCCTGGATAGTGGTTTTATTCTCGACTTCCACTTGTTTGTTTCAGGATACGAATTACCACTGATTTTTTATTGTTTATTTGTTTGGTGGGATATTTACCAAAGCTTTGCAATCGCTTTGGAATTACCAATGAAATGTACTCGTTGTTTTGGTGTGGAAGTTTAACCAAGAAATTAAGGTTGTTTGTTTGTTTGTTTTTAATTCAACTCTTTTTTTTTGGTGGTGGATTTGATTAAAATTTGTAGCTATTGTTCTTGGATAGTAGTTTTATTCTCTAGTTCTACTTGTTTGTTTCAAGATACGAATTACTACTGATTTTTATTGTTTATTCGTTTGGTGGGATATTTACCAATGAAATGTACTCGTTGTTTTGGTGTGGAAGTTTTACCAAAAAATTAAGGTTGTTTGTTTGTTTGTTTGTAGAGCCACCACCGATTTACCATTTTTATAGGAAATGGTTTGAAGTTTATTATTTGGGTAGAGAGGCCTTTACACTGAAACCTAAACCCGCTTCTATGCAGTGGTAAATTTCGGTCCAAAAGCAACAGCTCAAAATTTGGATGGAATTCCTAACCTCCTCCTCACCAAATAAAACAAGCGTAATTCAGTGGTAAAAAAATACTGAAAGCAATTAACTACAAATTGGTGGGAAAATTGTCGCTAATAAGAAATTCAAATCCTAGGTAATAAAACTTTACCACCAACCAACAAGTTAGAATGATTAGGAAAATCTAACTAAAGAACAATCAAGTGCGAATCGCTAGAAACAGTTTCCTAAAAAAAACCAGAGGACTTCAAAATTACGGTACATCGTCAGTTACCACAAGAATTGCAAAGCGGCGGTGAAAACCCCTACCAATAATACGCACCAATCAGTAATAAAACCATTACTTAAAAAAAAACATGCTCAAATGAGTGATAAACCAAAGAAAAACTAATATAAGTGCAAATCGATTAAACCAGATTGCAAATTGATGAAAACAAATGGATTAGTCCAGAGCTGAACACATACTCTTCCAATGAATTGAGACCTTTGTTTAATCTAAATCTACCATAACATCGGGAAACTGCATCCTTCAAGCGAACACTCAGGCCAGATAACACCGCTAGGTAGGGGTATAAAACGCAACCCTCGTCTTAGAACTACGGAGCTACGTTAGACAAGTCATCGCCAAAGAACCTCTGACACTGCCGATTAATCCCCAATTCGTAGATCTACCTCGTAACACCCAAGGACAACTTTCGTATCCACGTAAAATCTCAAAACTACGTACAAGCCCTCATCTTCGATTAAACTAATTACCACTGTGTACTTACTACACCACTTCGTCAAGTACACTCCATCGAGATAAACAAGATGCACCTTCATTGAATCTATTCCAGCTTGCTCGTACGGAAGAGAGTGGTCCCCCATCGGATTACTTTTGCAAGCTGGAATACACACAATTGAAAGGTAAACAACTATAAAATACGATTACGATCTAGTAAACAAAAGATGTAGCAGTGCAATTGCGCATAATTTCCTTACTCATAAAATAAGACAAACTTAGAATAACTCGTATAGGAAAGATCTATGAAAGCACTTCTATAAATATATCAAAGAACAGAATCGATAAATATTACTTAACAGATATTGGAGTCCTTTAACTATATCTTTATCCATTTCCTCATTTCCCTTTGTCCTTTTATTTTTTTGAACTAACCGAGAGTGAATTTTGGCATTGCAAAACAACACGGAATTTCTTTTCTTATAAAATAATACAAACTTGGAATAACTTGCATAGGAAAGATCTATAAAAACACTTCAATAAAATATGTTAAGAACAGAATGGATAAATAATTCTTTATCCATATCATTCTCCTCTTTCTCCCTCCTCCACCTCTTATACCTATCTTTTCCTTTATTTCTTGAACTAACGTAGAGTGAATCTAAAGGTTCTTACTAGATTGAAATTCTGTAGATCTACCCGAACTATATTTAACATTTGAACAATAATAACCGAGTGCCAACGGTTGAAAGCTTGTAAACAAAAGAATTATTGCCATTGATATGACACGGAATTTCTTTTCTTATAAAATAACACAAACTTGGAATACCTTGCATAGGAAAAATCGACGAAAGCCCCACAGTATATATATACATTAACAAAAAACAGAATCGATACATATTTCTTTAAAATATGACCTTAAAAATTGTAAAATTAATTCTTTATCCCTATCCCCCACTCCCCCTTCTTTCTACCCCTTCTTCCACCTCCACACCTTCCTATATTTCTTGAACTTACCTCGAGTGAAGCTTTTTAGGGTCTGAATTTGTTCGTAATTTGATATTTTCGATAACACAAATAAAGATAATTGGAAACGCTCATAAGTGCGGCCTTTGATAACTCAATTAATAATTTAATTTATGATTAAAATGAACTTAACTATCGAGAATTAGATGCATTTTCCTATATAATTATTAACAATGCGATGGATTACAAAAGGCGTAAGGAGATATGTGGTAAAACATGGACAACCCCGCTGCACTCTACTACCGGTGGATTGCGTGCCCTACCGGCCCTGAGTACTGTCCTCTTCAGACTTCCCCTCACTATTGCCTTCATACACATTTGCACATTCCCTAACTTGAACATTTCATTTGTGGACATCAACTCACCAAGAACATAGTGGCGGAGATGCTCTCGTCGAGTTTTACTTACTAGTTTTAAGGTGTTAATATTAATAAAAATAATAATCAAAGGATAAGAGCAGAATGTCCACGTATCAAAAGAGGCTAAGCAGTACTTATTCTTTTAACGCTTAGATGCGGAGCGGTTGGTTAAGTAAACACGCAATACAACTTGTCTCTATTAACAAGGGCTCTGGTTCAAATTCTTCTTGGTTATCTCAAGTCAGTGGACTTGCAGCTTGTGTGGATGGACAAAGCTTTTTCGGGGGAGGATGTGAAGGCTGGAACTTAGTGTGGACGGAAAGCTTCTTGGAAGTTGTTGTAGAGGCTGGCACTTGGTGTGAATAGATAGCTTCTTCGATGTTGCAGTGAAGGTTAACACTTGGCGGAGATGGAGAACATCTCGGAGTTGATGTGAAGGATGGCATTGGGGTGGATAGAGAGCTTCTAAGAGGTTGCTGTGAGAGTTGGCACTTGACGTGGATGGAGAGCTTCTTGTAGGTTGAGCGCAGGCTGGCACTTGGCGTGGGTAGAGATCTTCTTGGAGTTTATGTGAAGGTCAGCACTTGAATTGGATGGTAAGCTTCTTGGAGGTTAATGTGAAAGCTGAGACTTGGTGTGGAGTGATTAGAGTTTGGTGAATGACACTTTTCCTTCTCCCCTGAGTGCCAGAAGTAAATATGCCATGAATGACGTGAAGTTGCCGTATGTCACCATCATGAGTTTTCAGGGGTCGCTGTCTGCGCCAGATGGGACATAAAAGTAGACAATAAGAGTAAATGACTTAAACTACTGTTATCTGATCTAGTGGCTCAATTTATAGCGACTGTGTAAATAAAAGTGACGTGACAGCGCCCTTACGTATGGAAGTGCACTAGTCACTAAATTTTTATTATAAACACTCGTGATTGATACTCACTGCAAACTGAAGCAGGCGAGTGATGAGAGAGAGGCGGGACGAAGTTAGCTATGCCAAATTTGGCATAGCCATCCTTTCTCCCCCAAAAGGTGGATTATAAAGACGCCAATTTTCCTAAAACCAAAATGCCATTGTTCAAAGGCTTATCTTGTTAATACTTAAGTAGAAAGCTCTAAACTCTTCAACCATTGGGACTCTTGACTCCCCAACATGACAAGAAGAGCGGTTGCACATGGGTCGTGGAGTCGTACCAAAGGGAACTCCAGTCCCGGTCACCAGGCAACTTGCAGTTTGATTTCATCACTTGGAGACGTGGTGCCACATGAACACATATCAGGCGACTGAAATGTTTTATGGCCGCTTTTTTATAATCTTTTAAGTACGACTCGCAAAGATAGGCAATAACTTCCGCAATCAGTTCCGCAAACCATTTATAGTGCAAGTGTGCAACTGTCAATTGATTGCGGTAAACTTTAGGGAAGAATTCGGTTTTACTCTTGTTGAAATGCTTCCGCAAATCCGCAAGTTGTTATTGAGTTTCTCGCAACCACAAAATTGCAATCAAATGCCTGCTATTGCAGAATTAAAGGATTGCGGAAGTGCCCACCTCTGTATGCAAATACATTAAAACCTTGGGATGACCACAATACGACCTAGGCACCTTTCGCCCCGACCAGAACCAGCGCCGTGTGCCTTCGGGGTCCCCCATGATTGTCATTCCGATCTTTAGGTACATTTTATTATGTGATGAGGAGGCCCTTATCCACGATCAGAGGGGAAAAATGGCATCACCCACATAATCTACAGTCAAAGCAACTCTTTCTGCCAGTCTTACCCATTAACACCATCCCTGAGAACCCAACTATCCCGCCATGTCACCTTTCTCTATTTTTTCTCCGAGAACGTGGAATGTCCTGCCTGTTGCATGACGCTCCCCCGTTGGTGCTTCATGTCTGCCTTGAAGAACCGGCTCTTCTATCAAGCCGATAGTCGGTACAAGGGTGTTCCCCGGGGCCAATCACCCCCGAATAAGCCCCTAAAACCATTTCCTTTACGGACAGGAAAACCGACAGGGTTCTCCGACAGGGCTTGATCTATGGCATTAAACTCGGAAGCAAAGGGAGACAAAGGGTCGGGGGGGACACGCACCCCATTTTGGAGGGGAGATTTCTAACCAAAATTTCCTAGAGGGGGGATTAAGTAGTGTTTTAACCTTACCTACCATAGAGAAGAAGCCTTAACATTTCATGTAATTCATTCTTATACAAATAAATACACTAAAGTGAGGTGAAAGAAGAATGTAAGAAATTCTTAACATTTATATTGAGTATATTCATTATTCAAGTATAATATATTTAAGTATATTATATACTATTATATTCAATATTCAATTATTTTATATTAAACTATTTTTAATATTCTGTAAATTCACCATTCAACTATATTCCTATTCAATAATATTGAATATTGTATATTCAATATCCAAGTATATTATATTCAATATTCAAGTATATTATATACTATTATATTCAATATTCAAGTATTTTATATTAAACTATATTTAATATTCTGTAAATTCACTATTCCACTATATTCCTATTCAATAATATTAAATATTGTATATTCAATATCCAAGTATATTATATTCAATATTCAAGTATATTATATACTATTATATTCAATATTCAAGTATTTTATATTAAACTATATTCAATATTCTGTAAATTAACTATTCAACTATATTCCTATTTAATAATATTAAATATTGTATATTCAATATCCAAGTATATTATATTCAATATTCAAGTATATTATATACTATTTTATTCAATATTTAAGTATGTTATAGCGAACTATATTTAATATATTTAATATTCAACTATATTCATATTCGATAATATTCAATATTCTATATTCAATATCCAAATATATTATATTTTTATATATTCATTATTTAAGTATATTATATACTAGTATATTCAATATTCAAATAAATTATATTCAACTATATTCAGTATTCAAAAATATTATATTCGCGTGTATACAGTATCTAAGTATATTATATTCTAATATATTCAAATATATTTAATTAAGCATATATTTGTGACAGGAACAATTATTTTTCATTTTATTTCTCATTTTAAAAATCAAAGCTTCATAAGATTAAGTTTGAATGTATCTACCACCTGAATATATCCTGCGGGAAGCAGAAATGACGACGAATTGAAGGCTAAGTGTGAAAAGAAAGAATTTAAAAACTGTTTAAAATACTGTATATGCATATATTTTTTTTAGTGCAAGGCAAAAACCATGTACTCATTCCTCACCAAACCAGAATAAGATCCAATTTTTACCATAAAGAAGCAAACCATTTATCTCATTCATCGCCTAACCAGGAGTAGTTTGATTATTGGTTACCAAAGGGAACCAAACCATCTACCTCATACTTTGCCAAACCAGAACAAGATCCATTTGGGGTTTCTAAATGTAACCAAACCATCTCATTCTCACAAAACAAGAATAAGATCCATATTTTTTACAATAAGGAACCATACCATCTACCTCATTCCTCGCCAAACCAGAAGAAGTTTCATTTTTGGTTACCACAAATAACCGAACCATTTAACTCGTTGCCTTTCTCCCCCCAAACCAAAAGAAGATCCATTTTTTGGTTACCATATGGAACCAAATCATCTACTTAAATCCTCGCCAAACCAGAAGAAGATCCATTTTTGGTTACAGCAAAGAATCAAACCATATACCCTATTCCTTGCCAAACCAGAAAATCTATCGTTGGTTATCCAAAAGAACCAAATCATCTACCTCTTTCCTCTGCAAACCACAAGAAGATTCTGGTACTCAGAACTCAATTAGATTCTTATAAACTTTAAGAACTTGTCCAGATCATTGAGCATCTCTTGAGAGAACTTGGCCTCCTAGGAACAAAACCAAGCTGCATTATTTGTGCTCTCTATTGAGTTAATTCTTTTTAATATAAAAGACTCGTTCAACTTTATTCAATTTCAATTTGAGCAAAAGAGTTCGTGATGAGTAAAGTTGCTCGAGTTTATTAATCTCCTTACATCATCTGTACATTCCGCTCCTAACACTTTTCCACTTTATATCAGATTCCTCCATTACACGACTTGACACTTTAGCGTTTTTGATCGAAGAGTGAAATGTTGCGTTGTTTTGGCTCTGGTTTACGACCTATTCCTACCCTTTAACGGTCTTCTTAGAAGAAAAAGACTTTTCAGCAGATAGGGAGGGGGCGAAGTGCCGGGATTACACCACCGTCTGTCGCCAATCTTAGTAGCAAAGCCATTGCCTGGTTTTCTTATATGAAAACCAAGCAATGGCTTCGCCACTCCCCCCCAACGGTGGGAGCTTGCGCTTCACTACTAAGATTAAAACTTAAACTCTAAAAAAAAGCAGCTATGGTTAATTTTTTATAAATTTTCTGAACTTCGCCAATTATAATGATTTTAAAAATGAACTTTAAACTAAATTTCCCCCCTTTCAAAATATCACGTTGCTAAAATATAGAGTTATAGAATAGAAGAAGAAAAGGAAGAATAAGAAGAAGAAGAAGAAGAAGAAGAAAAAGAAAATATATAAAAATAAATTTTCTGAACTTCACCATTTGTAATTCTTTGGGTTTTAGAAAATTCGCAAAATTTCGATACTTATATTTATTTCTGAACTTCACCATTTTGTTTTTTGATATTATAAAAGAATTATTAGAAATAACTTTGCAAAAAAACATAAGTCATAACCAAACTAAGATGAAATTATTATTCAAATACTCAAAAAAATCCCCTTCTTAAATTACAGAGTTAGTGAAAAATATAATAATCTCGATACTTTTGGCCATTCCTATATAAAAAAGGTGGAAAAGAAGCATAGGAAGACAGGAGGAAGTATAAAATAATACATTTACATAAATCTAATCTTATTATTCTAGACAGAATACAGTTCAAGAAATAAGAGGAAAATATAAAATAATACAGGGACCATACATAAAGGGACAAGAAATATTTAAATGGAGCAGGGAGGGAGGGACCACAATAACAAGGAAGAAGTAGAAAGCTTAAAAGGAGAACCGCTACAAAGGCAATTCCCCCACCCAGTTTTCTGTTAAAAGCGAAATTCGAGACAAAACATATATGCGATCCTTCCATGTTCATTACCTACATGAAATAAGGTAAAATTATAAACAAGGGAATCCGTCTTTTTTTAAGAAGAAACAATGAAGATCATATATAGATTAAAAAAAAAGAAAGAAGAGAGATAGATAGCAAATGAAATAAAATAATATAATCTTTTCCCCGTTAAAGAGAGTGAAATAATAGGGGCGGTTCGACCTATGTTATCGAGCACTCTTCGCTGTTCAGGCTACCACGCTAACTGCTCGGACACCATCTAACCTGTGTAAAATACTAGAGCGATATTCACCCGATGAACCCGATACATTAACTCCAAATTTCCGTCAATTTGAGCCTATTAATTTATGATGCGCTGTTCACTTTCTCCTTTCGCTTACCCCAGAAAAAGCAGTCAAGGCGGGTAAGGAAGGTCCTGTGCTCACACTTTAAGGACACTCTGTCTAAAACACGAGGGCGAGATTCACTCGATGCATCCATTGACTCTAAATTCGCGTCAATTTGAGCCCATTAATTTATGAAGCGCTGTTCGTTCAGGTGTATCGTATCATTGAGTACACCTCCTTCAGTTTATCTCAGAAAAGAAGCCAAGAGAGCTAAAGGTCAGGTGAACGAGGAGACTATTGTGATATTTATTTACTATATGTCTAGAATTTAGGGACACCCTGTATAAGATATCAGGGAGAGATTCATCCGATGAACCCGATACATTAACTATAAATTTCCGTCAATTTGAGCACATCGATTTATGATGCGCTGTTCTCTCGGGTGTCTCGTATCTTAATTTTCGTTGAGTTTACTTTCTCCTCCTCCTCTAGTATACCCCCAAAAAGAAGTCAAGAGGGGAGGGGAGGTTAAGGTCTGGTGAAAGAGAAAGAGGAGACCATTGTGATATTTCTTGTGCCCATACTTTAGGTACACCCTGAATAATTTTCGTCTTCACATTAAAATTGGTATATCACAGGATTAATAACTTAAGATTATTGTCAATCTGAGAACTTTGAACTAAGTTTTAAGCATCTACATAACAACAACTAAGCAATGGCTTCGCCACTCCCCCAAATGAGGGGAGCTTGCGCTTCGCTACTAAGATTAAAATCTGAAAAAAAGCAGTCATGGTTAAATTTTTATAAGTTTTCTGAACTTCGCCAGTTATAATGATTTTAAAAAGGAACTAAATTTCTGCCCTTTCAAAATATCACGTTGCTAAAATATAGTTATAGAAGAAGATATATAAAAATAAATTTTCTGAACGTCACCATTTGTAATTTTTGAGGTTTTGAAAAATTCACAAAATTTCGATACATATATTTATTTCTGAACTTCACCATTTTGTTTTTTGATATTATAAAAGAATTATTAGAAATAACTTTGATAAAAAAACATAAGTCATAACCAAACTAAGATGAAACTTTTATTCAAATACTCAAAAATATCTCCTTAAATTCTAGAGTTAGTGATGATGATGATGATGATGATGATGATGATGTAACCGTATTTTTTTTTTCTTTGATTTCGTGGAACTGTATTGTTCTAGGATGTTGTTTTTTTAATTAGGGATTTCTCTTGGTAAATAATCTTTGTTTGATTTTGTGTTTCGAAGTAAAATTAAAAATTATCATTCTTTCTTTAGTCATTAAAAGGAATTTATTGTTTAAGAAAATTTTAAGGGGGTCGTGGCTCGCGGAATGTGATTATGTATTAGTTTTTATTTCTCGTAATCTTTTTGTCAAATAATTGCCACGACGGCGATCTTTTCTATGCTCGATGTATTAGCGTTTTGATTAAAGAGAGCTTATAGAAGACCAGGGAGGGGCAATTTAGATACACCCCCCTTTGAGAGAGAACTTTTATTTATTCACGAGATCAGGACTAGTTTCGAAACACCACGTTCCATTCTTCAGCTGTACAAAGACTAACAAAATATTACGTTAACACATTCATTATATATGAGACCAAAAGGAAAACATCAAACAAGAGAGAGAGAAAGAGAGAGAGAGAGAGAGAGAGAGAGAGAGAGAGAGAGAGAGAGAGAGAGAGAGAGAGAGAGAGAGAGACTTTAATATGTCGAAAAAGGAATTTCAAATATAATCCCCTGGTTAGGTCGCCCATCGCATCGCAAATAAGTATCACCTGAACCCTAAGTGGAGTCAGCCCTTCCTTATTGATATTGCCTCCATGTTTTTTATTTTTTGTGCGTCTCTCTCTATGTCTCTCTCTTTCTCTCTCTTGAAGTTATTTTCTCTTCTCCCGCTTTTTTTTATGAAAGGAAGATGTTAAAGGAGTATTGTGTCAGTATTAGTAAAGATGAAGGACGGGGAGTGATGCTCGAAAACTAGTCCTGTATTTGGCAATAAAAAAGGTAGTTTTCTCTCGAATCTTTATAATTTGGATGAATGATATCAGTAATCCACGTACAGACCCTTATCGGTAGGTTTCATGGTGATTACGATTTTGGATCAAGGACGTGACAATTTCGGCAACGCGGCTATTCCGATTTTTAATCGGGTGCACGGCTCTTATAAAATTACTATGTCGGTCCGTAGGTTAGAGGGTCGGATGGTAGCCATTTCACTTTTCAAGGAATTTTTTGGGGGGCAAAAAATCGTAACTATTTCTCCGATTCTAACGAAATTTAAATCTCAGTGTTGCTTCACATTCTCTTTCGAAGGCTATAATTGCCAAGGTCCTCCCAAAGTTAGTCGGGTAACTATTTGGCAATAACATCGTAACTATTCAGCCGATTCTAACGATATTTGAAACCCTTATGTTGTTATACATTCTTTTTTGAAGAATATAATTGACAAGGTCCTCCCAAGATTATTCCGGGAATTATTTGGCAATAACATTGTAACTATTCGGTCGATTCTAACAAAATTTGAAACTCTTGTGTTATTTTACATTCACTTTCGAATTTTATAATTGCCATGGTCCTCCAAAGGTTAGTCCGGGAATTATTTGACAATAACATCGCAACTATTCGGCCGATTCTAAGGAAATATGAAACCCTTATGTTGTTTTGCATTCTCTTTCAAAGGATATAATTGCTAAGGTCCTCCCAAAGTTATTCCGGGAATTATTAAAAGTTTTGTTGGTCATAAGGTCATTAGTCAGAATAATTGAGAGCACACGACTAGGATCTGTTGACCTTTTTAAATGTAATTATACTAGATTATTATTACATATGCTACGAAATCATAAGCTAGCCTATGGTAATATATTATGTAGGAAGCGTGATAATTCAGTCCTACAGTAGCTACCGTCCTTTTTTAGATCTTTGCCTACCTCTGTATCCCTTTTGAAATGTCGACGATCTATCCCTTTTTTTTAATGTTATCCCTAAATAACAATCAATATGATGTAGAAATTTCTGTTTTGTTTTTTTTATTTGACATCTTAATTGTAAGAGTAACCTAACCTGTCATATTGGCTAGGCCTCCTCGAAGAATGAAATGAGGTGGTATACGAGAAATAAATAAATGGTAGGTCAGTTTTAAATGGGTACATAGACCCATTCTCTTAGCTTATGGAAGAAAAATTCCGTCTGGTTGCTTTCGGAAAATTTGAAAAGACCTGTTGCCGCTCTTTCGCGAAAAATGTGACGGTAAAACATAAAATACCCGACATTTGGTTAGTTGTTATGGTATGAATTTTAAGATTACTTTTTCAGTGGGAGTTTAATAAATAAAGGTAGGTGTGTGGGATCTTCAACTATTAATGAAAGTATCGTCCACGTATCTTGTGTAGAACTTAGGATTGAAAACGTCAGTTTTGGCCAAAATATCGTTGCCTAGGTTTGATATAGAGAAATAGGTAAATGTTGGTCTAAGAGGAAGGTTTCCATGACAATACCGCTCTTTTAAGACGTTTTTTTCATTAAATTGAAATGGAGTTCAAGTGCAGCATATTACAAAGAGTCCTTTTCAGGGACTTGGTTTCGGTGGCTTTAAATTTCTATTGTTGTACTTTCGGTGGAGGAATGGTGATAGCCTGCAGGTTGTATGAATTGCAATTAGCTGCCTTCTCCACGAGGCCCAGAATAAATAGGGCACGAATGACGTGAGGTTGACAGGTATTAATTTGGTAGGTGGAGCTGGACGAATTATAAATAAAACCTCACCGAACAAGAAAAAATAGTTACTTGAGATAGTAGCGTACCTAAGAGCGTGTAGTACCTCCACAAGCTTGAATTGCAACGGCGATTCAACCTGGCATGAGCTGTATTAGATTCCGGATGTGGGAGACATCAATATTCACTCACTCTCGCATAAAAAATGGGCAATGCTGCCTGATTACGTGAATGCCATTCTTAACGCTTGAAAGTCTTTGGGGGTAGTTCCAATCGTGTGATTTTGCTGGTCAATCCAGATATGTGATTGTTCCTGAATGCACCTCATATAATCAAGAGTTTTTATCCCGGAAGACAGAGATTTGACTGTTATGTCCCCTCGTTAAGATGAAGGTCGAACAGCAAAATCTTTCGTCTACCAGTTCGATGTAGGCATCTTGGTCCAACTTATTTTTAACCTCAACCGAATGTCACATTTTCGCATAATAAAACCATCCCGGGTACTTTCCATAGCCTCCTCCTTGAACAGCACCCTGCATGCAGTTTTCCCTGATGGCTTATCGAGGTCTACGATGAAGACAAAGCTAGCATCATTCAAATAGAGGCAATAACGTGATTCCTCTAACCAGCTGAGGCGTTTTTAGTCTTCTGCTACCATCCAATGTTATGTCTCCTTGCCTACTGCAGCCGGGTAACTTTGTGGGCAGAAGTGAGAAAATGACTCTTACGTCCCACTCTACGTCATATGTTCATGCTATGCAATTGCCTATGCAGTGTTCTTTCAGTAATGGGGGCCAAAGTACCGATGTTGACGTCATGCAGCAGGTTCTGCCTTAAATAGAAGTGTTCTTAGTCTGTAGGGAGAAAAAAACATTGCAATATGGAATAAGGGCTTTACGTCGAACCAAAGTAACATTTGATGTAAGGGAATCCGAATGGACCCTAAGCTGGTGAGATGTGTACAAGCAATGCAATACTACAGTTAATAAATATAGAAAACTACAAAATTATAGCGAAAGCTAAAAATACTGCCAGACCACTTAAAGAAATGAAAAGAGCTCGTGCTGGGTACATAGAAGCAATAAGTTCTTAAACTGAGACCATCCCTGAAGTTAAGCGTTCTGCCCGAAAAGCTATTAGTAAATTTTATAACAGTGAATACCACCAACATTATAATTTGTATATCTTCTAACGTAAAAGGAATAAACAGCTAATTATATTTTTCAAAATTATTGTCATTTTCGTAGGCAATTCCTTATTTGTAAGCCTAACTTAATCATTATTTTGTTTCCTTTAACTTGAAGAGCTTGAGTACCATTTTAAAAATAAACAAAAGAGGGGAATATAATAAGGTAACACTTCAGTTTCGGGGCACACGATAGGTGGCGCTGTTTATAGGCTACAATTTGGGGCTACAATATATGTCTTATGACGTCAGACGGTATCGTCAGATGTGAACAATCACGGCGTTATATTTTTTTGTATATGAGTATATACTGGGGGGCTGCGTCCCCAGACCCCCTATCCTTCAATTGATTGAAACTCAGGATCATCGCAGGGTGGTCCCCCCGCAGTGATATCTCCCCCAAGAGCAGTCCCCTTGAATTTACTGGGGGAGTTTTTTCTCCACAGCAGCTTTTTACTGGCAGAAAAACGTAACCTAATAACAAACAATACTTACTTTTATAGGTTTCTTGATTAGTTTATCCGCCTTTAAATAATCTAAAAGTTTTTCGCGATCATACAAAGTAAAGCCGAATTCGAATAACAAAGAAGCACATGGAGAGAACGAAAACACAATAACGAATGAAAACATTTGCAAAAACGGGTCCTATTTATAAGCTAAGACGTTGCCAGTAAGAAGCTGTTATCGTTCGCAGCAAACAAAAAATACGAAAACAAAAAAACAAAAAACAATAAAAGACATCAAGAAATCTTGCCTAACTTAGAAAAAACTATAAACGAGCAGAGGCGGTGATATTTAGTAAATAATACAGACTAAAAATTACAAATCCCCAAAACAACAAAAAGTATAACGCCGTGATTGGTCACATCTGAAGCTACCGTCTGACGTCATAAGAGATATATTGTAGCCCAAAATTGTAGCCTACTACCAGCGCCACCTACCGTGCGCCCTGAATCTAAAGTATTACCTATAATAAATTTGGTTGAGTTAATATAAAAATCGTGTCAAAAACTGTAAGTACTAATTACTATTCAATATCTTGTATATATTTGATTTAAATAATATTAATAAAGGATTTGAAAATACTGTGTTACTTGAGCATAAAAATGAGAGATATTGAAAGGATGGTTTCCAGATATCATCATGTCAGCTAATTAAATATCGAAAATTATTCCTTAAACTAGTTTAATTTTATAAAAAAACATTGGTTAATACTTCAGTTTAGGGGCACACGATAGAGGGCGCTGTTTCTGGGCTACAATCTAGGGCTTATGAGGTCAGACGGTAGCTTCAAATGAGGCCAATCACAGCGTTGTATTTTTGTTATTTTGTTTTTCCTTTCTTCTTTATTATTTAGTAAATGCCTGCACTTCTACTTAATTATATTATTTAGTAATGCATTGATTTTTTTTATAATTACTAATGTATTAGCTTTTTATGTTTCGTTTAACTATTTTGTGAAACTAAACCATTAATTTCACACACTGGCAACCTTAATTCAACCTTATTTCAAACATTGGCAACCTTAATTCAACCGTATTTCAAACATTGGCAACCCTGAAACCGAGCAGTTAAAAGAGCGCGATTCCTGTGACGACGGTTTGTTCGACTTCAATACGACTTGTGTTAATTCCTCAGTCAATTTAATAGACTTTTCTATAGATCATGGTCTCATTTAAAAGAAGCGCGGCTCAATTATAATACTGAAAGGTGGAGATAGGGTAAACCCGAAGATCTGCGTCACGCGCTCGCCTCGGCTGTTCCCCGGTTCTGGCCGCATAATATTTCGTCCATGTTCCAATATGTTTCACCTTTGTGGACTAAGTTCAAGTTACGGCTCGTGAAGGGCATCGTCCTGCGATGACCCTAAGATTTCAATCAATCGTAATTGTTTATAGAATAATGTTCTCACGTTTTTGTTTTTTGTTTAACAAATCGTTTCTGCGCGTCTGAACGAAACATAGAAGCAACTTGGTCCCGATAGATTTCGGCTGAAATCTATTTCCAAAGTAACTAAAAAAAATTAATTTTTGACGTCAATAGCCTAAATTAGGCGGCGCTATCGTCTTTGTTATTTTGATAAACGTGTTATCGGCTCTGCACGTTTATCGAAATAATAAAGACGATAGTGTCGCCGACTTTCAGATATTTTCGCCAAAAAAATTAACATTTTTACTTACTTTCGAAATGAGAGGACTTCGCCTTTTGACGTCTGGCCTCATAAGGCCCAAATTGTAGCCCAAATTTGTAGCCCCAAAACAATGCCCCCTATCGTGCGCCCCTAAACTAAAGT
Source organism: Ceratothoa steindachneri (assembly GCA_963969495.1). Taxonomy (NCBI): domain Eukaryota; kingdom Metazoa; phylum Arthropoda; class Malacostraca; order Isopoda; family Cymothoidae; genus Ceratothoa; species Ceratothoa steindachneri. The sequence continues at coordinate 738,113 of CAXAKS010000003.1, read as the reverse complement.
CTTACCAAAACAATTAATATAATGGCTTTGTAATATATCTGTAAAAATTAATAAATCTTTAATTATAAACAAAGGTTATTCAATAAACTAAACTCAAAATCCTTCTCTTTCAATATATTAAACGCTATAAATATGCATTGATTTTATCGAAGAAATATAAAAGAAATTAACTTATTAATCATTTATGTATCATTAAATCAAAAGTGTATGATTCTATAACAATTTAAAATAAATTAATGTAATTATAATGCACAAATTTCATCATTTTTGGAACTCATATCGAATGTACAAGAATTAGTTCCATTTATAATGTGTTAAATACTGTAGTGTATGCGGAGGGCCTACATAAAAGGGAAATTGGAAAGTGACTCAGAGGGAAGAATAATACATAGGCAGAGACAAATACAAGAGAAGAACAATACACATGAAGAGACATACAAAAGAAGAGAGATACACTTGAGGACTTTACCATTTCCCGCCGGATACTGAATCCAGCTCCGAAGATTTCGTTACCCTTAAAGGAATCATCAATCACTTTTATCCAGCCTTCAATCAGCCAAAACTGCCACATCTATTAAGGAATAAGGTAACTATCCTTTGGATCCAGTGCCTCACGTAAAAGGCACTGCCATAAGAATCGAATTGGTAGCCACCAAGCAAGCCGAACAAAGAATACTATCTGGCTACCCAGACTTGGTAACAAAAACTTGGTGGCAAATCATCCTTTCCAGCCAAACACTCAAAACTTGTGCAATGCCACCTATAAGCCACAAGCCGTGAAACACTCCGGCGATCATGGCTCGTCAGTGTCGTCTTTCGGCCAAAATTCTTGCGGGAATTTCATGTAAACCAGGATTTTTTTTTCTAATGCACGTAGAACTGTATAATCGTACGCGTAGATACACTTACAAATTCCGCTACATAATTACATGATGGCAATTTGCGCGCCCATCTTCAATCACTCGGATACATCTGCTTTGCGCCTTATTTTACAAACAGCGTACGGGACAGCAAATGCACCCTTCCATCTTTGCCAAATCTATGAATCCGGTCACACGCTTACCTGGTGGGAATATCCAGACTGTCCTCGTCCAAGGCTTATGATCAAGAGTGTAATGTACTTAACATAGGGGACAAGGAGCAGGTTGACTACCCTAAAAGTAGTGTCCATGAGTAAGCATACATGCACAAAATCCCAGATACGCTGGGATAGTGACCTGCATATATCTAAATCTGTCTATGTACTGTATGCATATGTATTTATATATGTACAATTTAGATGTGTACAACGTAAGTTTTTTTCGATATAAAAATACACTCTGCTCTATACCTTTCTCATTCATATTTTTTATAGTTGAAATTTAAAGTCAAACGCATCCTGCTTTGCTATCATTATTTTTGACCGATGATGCAAAACACTTCCAAAAACCTCTCTCCTATGTAAAAAAATATATATATTTACATAAAACATTTCTCTAAAAATGCCTCTTTCTTCTGCACTGAAAAATAGCGAGACGGAAGACGTCCAGGGTGGGAAAAAATACCCTAAATCGGTCATTATTAAATAAAAGGTACAGACATGCTGATATGAGTTACTCACAGAGGACCACCCTGTAGGAAAGGGGAAAAAGAGTTGTAGAGTGATCAGTCATTCCCAAGAGGGTATGACACGACCCTACTCCACTTGGATGCAATCCTGGTGGGGGTGTTAAGCTGTAATTGAACTTTCACTTCATAGCTGCTGCATAGACACCTACCACAGAAGGGTGCTACAAAAGTCCCCACAACATCCTCCCTCCCCTATAACCCGGTGCCCTAAGAACAGCCTCACAGAAGCCCCCCCATCCTCCATTGTGGTAACGTTGACTGGGGCTACAGCACACAGACTGTAGGATAAAAGCTTTCTCCCTGTATCTCCCAAACGGGAGTAGCAGCGATCATCTGTTTCCGGTGGCTATCCACAACAGGGTTAGCAAATCAAAAACCCAGCCGTATTTTATTACCGTTTTTTGGGGGGGGGAAGGGCTCCAAGTGAAATTTGAAAAAAAAACCGGTTTTGGGGGGGCGCGTCCAAATATTTAAAATTACAAGGTTTTTTATTAAAAAATGAACGCTACTTATCATTATTATATTAAAAAATTCATATTTGTGTATATAATTTCAACAAATATGTATCAGATTAAGGTTATTTCTCTGATACTGACTCATAATTCATCTCTCCTTCTACAGGTTATGGCTATCATAGGTTCCCACAATTCTCGACAATAATATAATATAATTATTAAACTAATTAATTATTAATATTATAAAAAATAGAGATAGCTATTCTTTTTCTACGCTATTCTAATGCTTGTAGCGTTTGTTTGTGAAAAAACTCGAGATTTAAAAAAACTTAGAATAAAAACCAGGTGTTTTGGAAACTCTCGCAGTATTTTAGGGGGCTTTTGCAAAATTTGGGGGGGATTTGCCAACCCTGATTAGCAATAACAACATCAACAAATCACAGAGGAATAAATTTAGATATGGAGTCATGATGGATATTACTAGTAGTCGGGATGACAATTCTCTTCAAAAGGCGCATATCGAGTTTAAACTCTGGTTTTTAATGATGAATTTAGTTCAATAAAAAAAATACATAATCAATGCGGCCTTTTATCCTCCTTTACTTTACAACGGCAAAAGAACTTTACACAAGAAAATGGTGACTAACACTTTTATAGATTTTAACCTACTTATTTCTCAGTATTGCTTAATCAGTCTATATTTATTCTTTCCGAGATTTAAACTTGGACTTCCCAAGGATTATGTAGTCATAAGGTATAATGAAAATTTCCCTAAATTAATCTTTTAATAGGTTATTAAAAAGCTGGGCAAATATCGACCAAGAATCTTCTAATTCTCTTTATCTTTTTCTAACGTTTTCGATCATATGATAAAAGAGGCGTCCAGAAATTCTAGGCACAGAACAGCTAGAACAAAAATAGGCAATTAAAAAAAACAGCTAGTCTCCAAAAAACTAGAGTAAAAATAATCAATTGTACAAAACAGCTAGTCCCAAAATAGCTTGTTCGTCAAAACAACTAGTCTCAAAATAGCGAGAGCAAAACTAGCTAATTGGACAAAACAGCTTGTCCCAAAAATAGCTAGAGCAAAAATTGCCAGTTGGAAAAAACAGCTCGTCGAAAATAACTAGAGAAAATATATCTAGTAGGAAAAACAGTTATTCCCCAAATACCTACACCAAAAATAGCCATCTGTACAAAATGGCTAATCCCCAAATAACAAGAGTCGAAATATAGTGTGTGACAAATCGGTTAATGGGGCAATAACCATTTATTAATGTGCTTGTACCCCCAAAATGCTAAGGTCGCCAGAAAGATTCACTCTTCTTACGTCCTTGTGCTGCCCTAAACTCACAAATGGAATGCTCTTCCTCTTTTAAGCTTGAATCATTTCTTCGTCATAAGCCCATCCCTTCGTTCTTCCCTTTTTACTATAGAATGATTTCTTCCTCATAAGGCCCGTCCTCCATCCTTCCCTCCCTTTAGACTCTTGATGGTTTCTTCATCATAAGCCCATCCCTTCGTTCTTCCCTTTTTACTATAGAACGATTTCTTCCTCATAAGGCCCGTCCTCCATCCTTCCCTCCATTTAGACTCTTGAATGGTTTCTTCATCATAAGCCCATCCCTTCGTTCTTCCCTTTTTACTATAGAACGATTTCTTCCTCATAAGGCCCGTCCTCCATCCTTCCCTCCCTTTAGACTCTTGAATGGATTTTCATCATAAGCCCATCCCTTCGATCTGCCCTTTTTACTATAGAACGATTTCTTCCTCATAAGGCCCGTCCTCCATCCTTCCCTCCATTTAGACTCTTGAATGGTTTCTTCATCATAAGCCCATCCCTTCGTTCTTCCCTTTTTACTATAGAACGATTTCTTCCTCATAAGGCCCGTCCTCCATTCTTCCCTCCCTTTAGACTCTTGAATGGTTTCTTCGTCATAAGCCCATCCCTTTGTTCTTCCCTTTTTACTATAGAACGATTTCTTCCTCATAAGGCCCGTTCTCCATCCTTCCCTTCCTTTAGACTCTTGGCTGGTTTCTTCATCATAAGCCCCCTTCTACGTTCTTCCCATTTTTATCTTGAATGATTTCTCCGAAATAAGCACCACCCTTCATCCTCCCCCTTTTACTCTTTGAATGATTTCTTCGTCATAAGCCTCGTCCTTCCTTCTTCACCTTTTACTCGAATAATATCTTCGCCATAAGATCCGCCCTCCGTCCCTCCTTTTGTACTCGAATAATATCTTCGCCATAAGATCCGCCCTCCGTCCCTCCCTTTTTACTCTAATGATATCTTCGTCATAAGATCCGCCCTCCGTCCCTCCCTTTTTACTCTAATGATATCTTCGTCATAAGATCCGCCCTCCGTCCCTCCATTTTTACTCGTGAATGATTTCTTCGTCGTAACCCCATCCTCCGTACTCTCCCTTTTACTTTTGAACGATTTTTTCCTCATAAGCCCCGCCATCCGTCTCTCCCCTTTTACTCTCGAACGATTTTTTCCTCATAAGCCCCGCCATCCGTCTCTTCCCTTTTACTCTCGAACGATTTTTTCCTCATAAGCCCCGCCATCCGTCTCTCCCCTTTTACTCTTGAACGATTTATTCGCCCTAAGCCCTGACCTTTGTCTTTCTCCTTTTAATATTGAACGATTTCTTCCTCTGTTATTTCTGAGCAATTTCTTTGTTGTAAGCCCATTTTTCCGTCCTTCCATGTTTACTTTCGAACGATTTTTTCGTCATGAGCTCCGTCCTCAGTCCTTTTCCCTTTACTCTTGAATGATTTATTTGCCATAACCCCTGCTTTTCGTCCTTCACCGAATGCTATAATTAGTACGTCCCTAGAAATGGCCCTTAAGATTGGAATAAAAGCTTTTTTCCCGATTTCCATCAACGAATCCGTCCCCAAAAGTGACTTGAAGACGTAGACGTTGTTGGCGATTTTGTACCAACAGGTCTTGTTAGACCAAACTTGCATCATTTGAAACTTTTTTAATTTCCTGTACGATAATCGTCTGCTTAACATTGAAATTACCACTTATTGGGTTTTTTAAGCCACAGCTGTTAAATTTGTTCCAACAGCTGCTTCCAAACTGTCCGAATCGAATGTATTTGGACGACCTACTCTTGGTTCGTCCTTAAAACTAAACGCACAATTTTGCAACGGGGGAAACCACGTCACACATGTTCTTTCACATACTCCATCCATAAGCGACCTGGATGAAAATATCAGTGGTAATTGCGAGGATTAAACTTGGAGTTAGGTTGAAGACGTTTTAGTGAATATTGCTCTTATAAAGTGAAAGGAGAAGAGGGAGATTGCTTATGGTGGTATACCCGAATACCATAGGGAGAATTACAATAAATCTCTTTCAACAATTTCGGCTCGAAAATAAGACTACATTTGTTTACTCTTGATTTATAGCCTTTTTTTCTGTAATCTTTTTCAATTAATCTGTCCTAAGACACTAAATTATTGTCCTTTTCGATGCCTCCCTGTTAATTGATTAGCGATGTCACTTAAGAAATTAATTCGGCTCCATTCTGATTAGTTGCTCTATTCATTGCAATTAATTACCAAAACATCAATAACGAAAAAAAACATTACATCAGTTTAAGCCATGCTCTATATTTTTCTCTCTCGTACGTACATTCCCCCTCTCTCTCTCTCGAACAAACTCTCTCTCACAGGTCTCTTTCACGTCTCTCTATCATACGTCTCTTTCACGTCTCTCTATCATACGTCTCTCTCTCTCTCACTCACGCACACGGCTCTAGCTCTCACTCTACTTACAATTTACTAAAATATAAACACAATTTGCCATTGCACATCGCAATTTCTACTATGCCCCTGCATCTGACCTGCCACCAATCGTTGACCTGACTGTAGGTTGTAACAAATAGGCTTTACAAGAAGCAGGTCTTAAATGATCCACACAAATAACCCTCAAATCAACGGGCATTTTTACATAAATAATCACCCAATCTTCGATAAAATCTATCTTACTTTTTTTCCTTACACTCTCTCACATAAGTTTGCGCAAATATATCTTCCCCCTTTTCTACAAAATGCCACCATATTCATCAGAGCAAACCTCCATCTCAAATGACTAATTCTAGTGATTGAAATTGCTTGGCCAACGCGATAAGAATTCTCCCTCGCTATAGATTGTGTGTCTTTGGGTTCGATTTTTACTTGCTCGAATTCACTCGGTTCCTTCGCAATATCTTAGCAGCGGTTTTAAAATTATACGCCAGAGAAAGGAAATACCGTAAAGGAAAAATCTTTGGTTAGAGGTATTTGTTTCTGTTTTACCTACTGAAGACTTTTTGGCGTTTTACCACTTGAAGATTTTTTGTTCAACCTTTTACCTGAAGAATTTTTATGTTATATCACCTGGAGAACTTTGTTTTACGACTTTGATTCTTACGCGACTCTATAAGTCACTATGTCGAAAATTCACGCGAGTTATTACATTTGACGCTCAGCAACAGCACAAGAGTCATTAATGAACTAAAGAAAACAATGGCCATCTTTTGTTCCCTACTTGGAAAATACCAACGTCGGATAAGTGATTAAGGCCTCACTTATGCCAGTGGGTGGAAGAAGAAGAAACTGTAAATGCTAAACTGTGAAATGGAGGCTTGTAGCGAACTCCGTTATCCGAGAAATACAGGGAGCGAGAAAAACATAAGAGTCTTCCAGCGTGGAAACACGAAGGATAGACCGATATTTATTTAATTATTTTCAGAACATGTAATATTAGATAATACTTAGACTTAAATGAAATGCAATATTCTATGCTACAAGATGATCTAAATAATATTCAATATGACCGCCCTTTGCGTCTATTACACGACGAAGATTAATTATGAACTGAACGCAAGTAGCACGCAGGGTTTCAGATGATATTTTCTCACAGCATTTTTCCAGTTTGCACATCAGAACTTTCACACTTTGATGAGAGTTGGTGCAGGCCTTCTGCTCAAGCCTCTACCACACTCAAAATTCCATGAGGTTCAAATCTAGCGAACTTGGAGGCCAAAACCGCTTAAAATTTGTCTGACATCAGTTTTGAACATAATTTTGCTGTGTGTAAAGTTGCGTTATCTTGATGAAGGGTTATACCGGAAATTCCTATGGTAACATCCAGCCAAGGGGTGACTTTCCCCCAAACGTGATAAAATAAACCCGTTGATAGATCTTTACCCCATCTTTAATGAAGCCTTGAGGTGTTTGGGGTACGTTAACGTTACGCCCGCTCACACCATCACCGAAGCTGGCTTCGGTCTCGTGAAAGATGTCACCTGCAAAAATGGAATTTTTTTTCGTAACCAAACAAGACAATTCTGTATGTTGTGGGTGACCTGGGTAGTAAGCAACTTCTAATCCGGCCACAGAACTTGAGGCTGCGAGTCATCAAGGAACCGTTGAAGGAACAGCTTTGCTGTTTTGACTCTCTCCTTCTTGCTGGAGTTGCAAAAAAGGTGACGTTTAGTTCTCTTAAATGGACAAAGTTTCAGATCATTTTTCAGCAATTTCTGCATGGTTACATGGCTCACTTTGGCCTCCAAAGCAAGTTGTCTGTAACTCCTTCATTGATTTCGCCTGATCTTGCTCGGCGTATTCTTGATGAGGGTTGTAGTTCTTACTGTTCGGGTAGGCCAGTCTTTACTATTGGAAGAAAACTGGTTCTCTTTACACCGTTTGAAAGCTTTAAGAAAACCAAGATCTGCTCAGTTGGGGTAACGATTTGAAAAATATTCCTCGCTGGCTTCCCGCTTATATACATTGCTTTACATTTTATAGTTCTATTTAAAACGAGCTTTTTCTTATGAATTTAGAATTTTGATTCACAAAATTTCATAAATCCTGAAAGAAACTATAAGAAAGTGTCGTGGTACAACTAATCTATACCATATACTACTCCTACATTATGTGGGAGGGGGACTAAATCAACTACTGTAACGCGAACCGTTGAAGGACTGTTCACAGGGATTAACGACCGACTAGGAGGTCACACTTGAGGCGTTTGGTTTCAAATCCTTAATAATCAGAGTGCATAAATGGTTGGCGAGGTTTACTTGAATAGGCCGCGAGTATGGTTCAAGGTTCATTAAAGATGAAACAACAAAATATATTTTTATTTACAAAGATCAAAATAAGAATAATAATAGGCAAAGGGGAATTATTTAAATTGAAAGTCTCTTTATAATTAATTATTATGAGGAGGAATTCTCAAATGGAATTAATTGATTAATGTAACTAAGCTCAGATCAAAAGGAGGAACTTGACAATACTAATAATGGAGGGGTTTTAGTCTTACTGGTCGATGACTTCGAGGTAAGTCCTTCTTCCGATGAGGCGAGTGGATAACGATCCGATGAGGCAAGTGGGGGCACGATTCCAATGAGGCAGGCGGGGCACGACCCGAATGAGGCAGGTAAGGCACGATCAAAACTAACCTTTCAATGAAAATATCCAAACTTCAAAGATGACGTTCGACGGAAAATGTGGGATTACTCGTAATTCCACCTGAAGAGGAAACTTCTTTTTCCTCAAAAGTAATCGATGGAGATTTTCTTCGGTTTGATTAAACGAAGGGAGACTGTTTGCGCAAATTCAAAGGCTTGTCGTTCACAGAAGCTACAAATGGACTTGGTTAGAATCACGGCTGAAGAAGGCTGCTGTCTGACGAACGCTCACGGGATGAGACGATAAGAACGGCCTTGAGGTGCGGGCTAACTCATCGAATTACAGAATGACCCGAGTATTTGTATGCCCAATTCTGGAGGGGAAGGGGGAGTTTGGAGAAAGAGTTAGAAGCTCCAGACATCTTAATCTGGAGGCCGAGTCGATTCATCATTAATCAGCAAGGGGCGAGGCAGAGCAGCTCTTTCACACCTCGTCATCGGGGGAAGGGGGGGGGAGGCTTGGGACGAGATCGCAGGAATGGGAAATATTTCCCCAACGTGCTCAGGAGTCGAAAATTTGAGAATGTTCGAAGAGGAAGTGACGTCGTCCATAACGGGATACAAATAGCACGTAGTCTCCGGTAAATGAGGTGGGAGGGGGGGGGGCAGGGTTTGTTCTTTTACAGAAAGTAATTAATTAATGGTATGCAAACATATTTAAAATGATTTGTAAACAGCAGCCTACACTTGGGGTTTCTGACCTGTCATAACAAAAGGGTGGAAGTAGTCAACACGACAAATTTGAGGAACTCCATTGTGTGCATATTTGGACGTTCATGTTGCTCACTCTTATCCATTCAAGCTTTGTTTGGTCTAATGGCTTTAGCTGGTCTTGCATTGTTCCCTAGAATGGAAATAACTCTAGAATTCTTTATCCTGACACAAACCAAGTTCTCACACGAGTCAAGGGGTTAGATCTGACAAAGGACGCCCCCACTCTCTCCTGCCTTAGAAATCAATATACTTGGCCAATCTGTGACTCATCATCACAAAAGAGTAAAATAACTCTGGGATTGAATTAGTCAATATCGAATATTGATTCTTTCATTTTATTGCTACTAAACCAATAGAATTTGAACAAATGTCGGATCTTCTCGGATCAGTATTAATCGGGTGTATTTGAACGCCCTCTTACGCACTTTCCATTTAAAAACTAATTAATGTAACGGTTATTCAAATATGGAAGGGGACGTAACGGAAATTTCGCCTCGTAGTTATTCATCTTTTCCCTGATAGTATTAATTACCGTTATTTTTAGCCCATTTTCAATCTGAATATATATATATATATATATATATATATATATATATATATATATATATATATATATTATATTATAGCATGTTTTATTAAAAGCGACCGCTAGTTTCGAATTAATAATTCTTTTTTCAATCTTCTCGATTTGTCTTATATTCGCCTTCTCTTCATTGTTTAACCTGTGGATAAGCGTACCGAAGTTCATCGGGGACTGATGTTTGTTATTTTTCCAAATGTAGAAGTAAATTAATGTAATTTAGCACTTTCTTTAATTTAACTGACGCGTTTCGATACATCGAGTATCATCTTCAGAGTTACAATGGGGAATTATTATAAAGTATTCAGTTTGTATATGTTACGAAATGTATTAACAAAATTACGAACGAAGCTATACACGTATAGGCAGGTTGGATCCAGGTGATAAAAGGTCGGAGGAGTAGGTGGCCAGAGAGGAGGGGGATGGGGGGAATTAAGCTGCTTGATAGAGGGGATTAGTGGCTAGGGGCAGCTCTGAGTACACCTGTCCCTCTGTTTGCTTTTCTTGCGCTGGGCAGGATTTCATTGGAGTTAGACTGTATGTTTAAATTCGGTTGCTTCTCTTGGATATATATAGCTTCAAGGAAGAGCAGTTGACGCCTGTTGGGACATAGTCTAAAATTTTGGTGTTTTCTTCTACCATTTTTCGGTTGAGGCATGTTCCGTGTACTTCCTGTGTATGTTTTTTAGGTGCACCGTTGTTCAGATGGTATGACATTCTTCTTGAGAGAGTGATTTCGGTCATGACGATATACGAGTTAGCTAGGAGCTCACAGTCTCCTAGTTTACATGTTTACTTGTATATCAGATGTGTCCTTTGTTTCGGTTGTAGCGGGGATTTGGGATTAGTTTTCATGAAGAGGGCTGAAGTACGTCTATTTTAATAATAGATGATTAGTGCGATCTTTTTCTCGGCGTTTATGGGTTTTATTCCTCGGTCTATAATGTCTTTGATGGCTCTTTCATCTGTTTGGTGTTCTGTGCTCATAGTATTCTTGTAGAACAGTTTTATAAGATCCTCATTATCCGTATTCCTGTTCTTCTGGGGTTTTGAAAGGTACCATCTGTCCATTTTAATTCTTATGGCTGTTTGTATTTCTTTATTGGAGAATCCGTTATTTACAAGTACCTGAGTAGCTTTCTCGAGTTCGATGTGTGTGTCCTTCCATGTGGTGCAGTGGGTAAAAGCACGATTGAAGTACGACGATATCACGCTTGTTCGGTAATCCTTAGGACATTCGATGTCCCCATTCATGCAAAGTCCGGGGTTGGTGGGTTTAACATAAACTTTAGTTGTTATTGTTTCATTGATATTGGTAGTGAGAATATCTAAGAATGGTAATTGGTTGTTATGGCTTTCTTCGATGGTGTCGTTGAGGAAAGAACATTCTTTAAAGGCTTTTTTCAGATTATGTATTTCTTCTTGTGTTTGTACGTTGATGTAGATGTCGTCTATGTACCTGCAGTAAATATGGGGCTTGGATACTCTTGAGGTAAAGTTTATTATTAAAATAGAAATAGAAATTGAAGACGGCTAAGTCAAAAAGAGAACAGAATTGACGGTGGTCAAAGGCTAAGAAAATGTTTAGCGATACCGAAAAGACTTCATAATGATATCAATAATTTTCAGCTGTGGGATTTTGGTAAACAAATTTGTCACCTCAAAACTGGCTAACGAGCGTTGAAAAGGACCGAGATTGGCTCAGGTGTAAAGAATTATCGAGGGTAAATTTATTAGTGGAGAGAGGGGACCAGAGGGGAGCTGAGGAACCAGAAATTTCGCCACGGTATAGGAAGGGGTGTTTATAACAGAGAAAATAGGTAGTAATGAAATTGAAGGCTTATGTACTTCGGATGGCCATAAGGAATATCCGGGGAGGAGCCAGACGCACAAATGCGAGCAAATTAAATTTAACTTTCTAAATTTAAATAATAAACAATTGAGTTTGTCTTCAACTTTAAATGTAACATTTTGATAATTACATTGAATACAAGGTCATCATAACTAAGTCGCACGCTCTAAAATATTCTTACTTAAACTACATGACCATACGACCTTCAAAACTTTCAATAATTCCAGGATTAACCTTGGGAGGACCTTGACAATTATATCATTCGAGAGAAAATGTAAAACATCATAAGGGTTTCAAATTTCGTTAGAATCGCCCAAATAGTTACTATGCTATTGCCAAATAATTCCCGGACTAACTTTGGGAGGACCTTGACAATTATATCATTCAAGAGTGAATTTAAAACAACATAAGGGTTTCAAATTTCGTTAGAAACGACGAATAATTACGATGTTAATGGAAAAAAACATTAGAAGTAAAATGTTTACCATCCGACCGATGACCTACAGACCGTACTAGTAACTTATAAAATCGCGTGCATGCGACTAATAATCATCCTTATTCATAATAACTACAATAATAACTTTATCGGGAGGGTAAATTACTAGGGATTTATCGGCAGCTAATTTCTTAAGTGTCTGCTCCATAGGTCAGAGTTGGCATTCTTTTCTTTTGAGACAAATGGGCATTTTTGCTTTGAAGATGATAATGCTGCTTGCCTTTCCATGTGCGTCCCATCCCAAAGTGATTGTTCATCGCTTGTCTATTTCAGGTGGAGCCGCGGTCAAGGGAATTGTCACCGTCTGTGAATATGAGGGTGAGAGGCTGGACCGAGTTTTTTTCTGGATCTTACTGTGTATACTTTTTGAATGGAGTACTTTTTTTCCCTCTTTCTGATTTGTATTTTATTTAGCATTTGTAAATTATTGAAGAGGATTTTGGGGTCGACCTACATGCAATCGATTGCATTGTTTATCTCATAAATTGGATTTCTCCAAGTCTATCTTTGCTGTTGCTCTTTGGTAAACTTTTTTTGATTTGTCCAATTTTCATATGGTTCCTATAAAGGTTCTCTTTTATTTGCTTTTCTGATCACTACATTGTATTTATTACATAAAGTTTACCATGGTTTGTAAACCTCATTAACCTGCATTAACTAAAAGTATGTAAATTTGCATTTATAATTGTGTTGTAAACGTTTGCGGCCCAATATATATATATATATATATATATATATATATATATATATATATATAGAGAGAGAGAGAGAGAGAGAGAAAGAGAGAGAGAGAAAGAAAGAAAAATAGAGTGATATATATATATATATATATATATATATATATATATATATATATATATATATATATATATTAAATACTAATGGTTGGAACTGTTTTTCTTTCAAGTCGTTTAAAGAAGAGCCATTAACTACTCACCTCGAATTGTTTCCCCGAAATTGAAAAGTAGATTAAATGAAAGAAAACAACCCCCTTCCCCCTCCCCCCCCAAAAAAAAACCCAACAACCAAAACCCAGATAATTATTGTGTTCCCATAGTAAGAAATGGCGCCTACACATCCGAACCGGTCATCTGACAAAAAGTGGTACAAAGTCTTCGCTCGTTCGAGAATGTATTTTTCTTTAGTTGCAATTCGGAGGTTCCTCCTCCTGAGTAGCACCTCTCTATTAACACCTGCGCAGGGAAAAGAAAAACGGCCCGAATTCAATTATCAGCTTGAGCCTGTGAGATGAGCAGGTGTGCAGCTCTTATTGCGGTAGGAAGGCGGGGAGGGGGGGGGGACAGGTATTAGAGGGAAACAAATGTGCTAATGTTTTGCGAAAGGGGCGCGCGTGGGGAGTATTAGAAGGGAACAGGTGCGCAGCTCTTTGGGGGGTAACAGGGCGGTGTAAGGGGTATTAGAGAGGAACAGATGTGTTAATGTTATTTCGAAAGGTGCACTCTTGGGGAAGTATTCGATAAGAACAGTTGTGCAGCTCTTATTGCGGTAGGAGGGCGAGGGAGAGGCTATTAGTGGGAAACAGATGTGGTAATATTTTGCGAAAGGGGCGCGCGTGGGGGGAGTATTAGAGGGAAACAGGTGTGCAGGTATTATTGCGGTAGAACGGCGGGGAAGTGGGTATTAAAGGGAACACATATGTACTAATGTTATTGCCTAAGGGGCGCGCGTGGGGCAGTATTAGAGGGGAACAGGTCTCCAGCTCTTTTGGAGGTAGGAGGGCGGGGGAGTGAGTATTAGAGGGGAATAGATGAGCTAAAGTAATTGCGAAAGGGGCGCTCGTGGGGAGTATTAGAGGGGAACAGATCTGCAGCTATTATTGCGGCATGGGGAAAGTGAGGGAATTATTCCAAGGCCTTTCCCCGCGTTGGGGGATATCCCCTAATTACTCGATCCCCTTGGTATTCATATAATCTTTAGAATAAATACTTAACATCCCCTCTAAACAAATTTAAAGAAAGTTCCTGGATATGGCCCCATTTACACTGACCAACCCCCTAAAACAACCACCATCTTCTGTTCAAGCTCTTCTTGGGGGATCCCAGGATCCCCAGGGGATACACGCATAACCGCCCTTATTCAAATTACCCCCCTCCCCAATCCCTTCACTTAATGGAACACTGAAGACCCCTTCCCGTCTCTCCTTTCTTATCTGGATCAGGACAGACAACCCCCAGTCAATCACTCATCTAGAATTCAGAAGACCAGCTTCTTTCTCGGCCCCCCGCCCCGTCACAGGGACCTTTTGATAGTCAGCGGGGGAAATTTTAAGGCGCCCCCCTCCCCTTGAAACTTTTAAAGGATCTCCTAAATCTACACTTTGCATTCATACAGATACGTCTTTCTAAAAGACAAAACAGACCCGATGCATTAGCTAATAAATCCTTCCTCCCTCTCCCCCTCCATTTCCCCTTCCGAAGCCCCGCCCCCCGCGCGCAAACGCGACAAAGACACGTCTTAAACGAATCCTTAACATGTTGAAGGGTAGGGCTTTTGTCGAGCCCAACGCAAGCTATAAAAACGCAAAATTCAATTTAGACGCGGTTGCTTTGGGGGCGTTTCTTTTGTTGTTGTTTTTTATAAGGTTCGGTAACTCTCTTTGTAAAGGCGGGGCTGGGGGGGCGAAGCTTGGATATATCAAGGGGGAGAGTCTTTTGCTTTTTCTTCACCTCCCTCATAAAATATGAGGAGGGAAGATGAAGTGTCTAAGCTGGGATTCGAACCCGAGTCCGCTCGTTCATTCCATTAATCGGGATTCCCTTCCAGCTCTTCGAAGCGTCATCTGAACGTGTTAATTCTCCGAAAGATTAATGGTCGGGTCCTAATAACATCATTCGGCACAGTTGATCCTCCGCTTTGCACACAAATCACCCTTCAATCTCCGTAATTATCAACAAAGCGGCATTTACGTCAACGTGATGGAAAAGCGCCCCCCCACCCCCCACCCCACACAGGGGATGTCTCCCGATGGGAAGGAGGAGCGTTTTCATATTTTCCCGTTCTTTACCCATCGACACGTCTATTAGTACGTCTTCCCCCGCGTCGCCATCCCTCATCCCCCTTAATGAGACCACTGACCTCATGGATAGTTAAATCCCCTCCCCCCTTGCCCCTTACTCCCTTATCCCCAGCAAAACATTCGAGGGGAAACACTCGTAAAGACCTTTATCTAGTGCCACGTCCTAATTCCCCTCGGACCCACTCTAGAAAGAAACGAGAATACTAGCGCGAGAGGCCCATAGGGATTCGATAAATAACACTCCCAACAATGGTTTGGCTACACGAATAAGAAAGTACTTTTCTATCGTAGTTTTTGACCTATATTACGTAAATGACCTTCATTTTTCACGAAATGGCTTCAGTTTTTTGTAATTTGCACATTTATTTTTTATTTATATTAAATTATTCAGTATATAGAGGTATGGAATATTTGTTATTATTTTTTTTTTTATTGGACAAAAAAGTACAAAGCTAAGTGGAAACAAAAAGCTTATTCATCAAAAGAAATTAATAAGTCCCTTTAAGACATTTCAGAGTGTGCTATTATAAAAAATATATTAAAAAAATAATGAAGATTAAGATTTTTTTCAAAATTGCTGAAATCTATACAATAGTCATCTATTTTTAGAATATTTAAGCTTCTTTTTATGTACAACATCTTTTCTGTCTCTGTGAAGGGTCCAGCAGAAGTCAGCAAGCATTGCAGGACTCCATTTTCCTTTATAACGATTTTCTATAGTAGCAATATCTTGGTGGAATCTTTCATGATGCTCATCGCTGACGTCTGCTGGATTCTCTGGAAAGAAAGACAGATGAGAATGCAAAAAATGCACCTTCAGTGACATACTACATCCCAACTCATTATAAAACCTAATGTAATTCTGAACAAGAATGTGGTAATTTTCTCATTTTTGCCTTCCAAGGAGACCCTTACATACACCTTTGAAACTATGCCAGGCCTCAAATTCTGGCTTGCTCAATTTTGCCTCAAACTCACTATCTACCATAAGTTGTCGAATCTGAGGCCCAACAAAGATTCCTTCTTTAATCTTAGCATTACCAATCTTAGGAAATTTTGTTTTTAAATATAAGAAGGATGGCTGGTCAACCTTTAAGTTTTTCACAAATTGTTTCATTAAACCTAATTTTATGTGAAATAGTAGCAAAATTATGTTTTCCTTAGGAACCAATGGTTCACGTATGACATTATGACAACCTACTTTCGTCTCTCCTTTTAAGGCCAATTCTGAGCGTATGTAATGTTCTCCCCGAGCTCTACTCTCACACTGGCACAAAAACATATGAATTTTGTGTAGCCTGACTGCAAGCCATTTAAAATGGCTACTACCTTAAGGTCAGCACAAATCAACCATTTACGTTCACTGTATTTAATGCTTTTGAAAATGAAGTCTAAATTCTCACAAGCTTCTTTCAAAACAACTGAGTGAGCTACTGGTATCGATGGTAGTTTATTTCCATTATGCCGAAGCACGGCTTTACTGCTATATAAAGAAGCATCAATGAAAAGTCTCATTGACTGGGTTCATAATGTATATCTGATTCTTCAAAGAGACGTGGAATATTATTACAGTAGTCTCGAGGCCAGTAATTCACTCTATTGCTTTGTTAAATTTAGATCTCTTACAAGATCATCTAGATCAAGTTGTGAGAAAGGTTTTGGAGTAGTATCAACAGTTTCAGGAACATAAATTTCAGTTTCTGGTTCCCGTGATTCCATATCTGATTCATCAGGGTTAGAAAAAACAATTTATGCAGGTGGTTCTGGTACTGGAATGCCTTGAGTGAACTATAGGCCGAATACCAGATCTAAGGTTGGGATATACCACAGCTGAAGTGCACTTTGTTGTTTTAACTAAAAGTTTAGAAATTACATGCCTAATATTTAAAGTTATGTACATATGTGTGATTACAATAAAGTGGTTCTAAACTTAATTAATTTTATATTTTTTTAAAATAATATTACAGTATACTACTTCAAAATATAGGTACAGTGGACAATAAACAATTACTTAGTTTGTATGTCTACCAAACAAAAATAGCAGTCAGTGGCATGATCTTGGGGCTCTCGCCATACAATTGGAAGACCAAATTGAAGGCTTTTTATTTTTCCTTCAGACAATTTTGATAAAGAATTAAAGCATGTCGTGCAACAGATATGTGGTGCTTATGGTTTATTTTAGGCGCCAATTTTACATCCAAAATATAAATTATATAGTTTTTTCCCTAGAGAAGAAATTTTTCTTTGATATTTATAAATGTTACTGAACCACATATGTAGCAGAATTTATCTGGGCTATTTTTACACTGTCCTCTGGGCATTTTAATTAAAATTGTTGCTTTTATTTAAAATTTTTATTTAGTTAAATAACCTGAAAATAAGAAATAAAAGAATGAAATTCGTTAAAATCTTCAAAATTTGACAAAAATAGCAATTGGCAACTTGCAAAAAACTGGAGTCATTTCGATAAAAATGACTACCATTTTCTTAATCTATACATAAAACTACATTAAAAAAAATGTTATTCTAATCTTTGTCGTCGACAAAAAGTTAAATTTAGTTAGACAGTGTAATTATTAACTTTGAACTCAAGTACAGTCTATATTGTACCTAAACCCGCAAACGTGAAATCAAGAATATTAAAATAATTTCACCTTAAAAATCAACATTAAAAATAATTAAAAGGAAACAGCGACTACCTTGTCCTTGCTCTGTAAGAGGAATTTGAAAATTTCCCTTTGCCAAATTCATGGTCTGAAATCACAATGGTATTTTGATTTTTCGGTACAATTTTCTAAAATATACACATTCTACTAATACCCATCCCTCATTCTAACGGCAATATAAGACTACTATAACATCCAGCATTATAAGCCCTTGACCCTTTAAACCTTTTTCATACCTTAATGCCTCAACCCCGGTGGCATCCCTTTACAAATACTGGGTGAAATAACTCAATGCGATACATTTGCTGAATGACAATTAAGAAATGCATCGTAACACAATGGAAGATTTCTACATCACTTCATCTCATCGCATTTTCGCGAATATTTTACGCGTATTTCAATCAATAATTTTCTTTAGATGGTTTCTCACACTTGCAAAAGAGAGACCAAATTCTCTTGTGCTTTAATATTTCTCTTTTTTTTACAAATAACTAAAGCTCAGCTTTAAAAGAAATGATGGAATTTGTTTAGTAATTCACTTACTCACTTAATTGTCCCTTCGGTTTGTGAGAGAAGAGCTCTGAAAGTCAAAAAGGGAAGAATTTGTTGTTAGTTTTAGGGGTTCTAGCACTTCTAGTAAAAATCCTGAGTAAAATTATTAATACCGACCTCTAGGAGCTATTGGTTTTAATATTGAGGTAATTTATAATTAGCAGTAGCTCTTACTGGGAAAAATCACCTTTATGGGTCGTCTAAAAATTATAATAATAATTTTTAACTTGTATTTTACATACTAATTAGTTTAAGCTGGATTTTCCGTGTTTGTAATTTACATGTAAATCAGTTTTTGCTGTGTTATAGCACCTCATGTCTTCTCGCCTATTGTGTTTTTTACGTGTTTGTATTTTACATGTTAATTAGTTTAGGATGGGTTCAAGCTCTTCAGGACTTCTCGCCTATCGTATTTTTACGTGTTTGTAAATTACAAGTTAATTAGTTTAAGCTCGGTTTAACATCTTAAGGTTTTCTCGCTTATTGTGATATTTACGTGTTTATAATTTATAAGTTAATTAGTTTAAGCTCGGTTTAACATCTTCAGATCTTCTGGCTTATTGTGATTATTATGTGTTTATAATTTATAAGTTAATTAGTTTAAGATCGGTTTAACATCTTCAGGTTTCTCGCTTATTGTGATTTTTACGTGTTTATAATTTATAAGTTAATTAGTTTAAGCTCGGTTTAACATCTTCAGGTCTTCTGGCCTATTGTGATTTTTACGTGTGTGTGATTTACATGCTATTTAGTCAAGGTTAGTTTACCTTAGATGATTTTGCCTGCCTAATTAGAATGCAGGATACAAACACCTCAAAATCACATTAGTCGATGAAACCGATAAATCCCTACCGATATGTCTCTAATATCAAGGATTGGGGCGTTTATCCGTGTTAGTGTGTATGAGGGGGATTCCTTCTTTAAGAACAAATGTTTTTTTATTTATTTAAAAAAAGAAAAAGACAACGGGGGCATTATCACCGGAAAAATTTTATTGAATCGTAAATAAAGTTGTGTGAAAGTGTAAATGCATTAAAGAAATATCGCTCGGGTCGTCTTAAGAAGAGACTACTAGAGTATTTTAGGGTACTCGGTACTGAGAGGCGCCACAACTCCCCCAAAATGAGTCCACCTTCTACAATAACCGAGGATCTTTCTTAGCCCGTTGGGGCTGGGAGGGTACGTAAGTGCCCGAAACCAGTCCATCTTTCACACTTAAGCAAACACATTCTCAAGGCGTTGGGGACTGGAATGCACTTAATCTTCGAGATGTCAGCTGCAGCCGACATCTATAAAAAAGGACTAAACGTCCCTCGTGCCAAATACTCCGAACTTCACCCTTGATCGTCTAACACTCAAGGATGACCGATGAGGAAATGACCTGAATCCTTCGGTGTACCCCATGTGGCCTCATTCGAGGGGAAACACTCGTAAAGACCTTTATCTAGTGCCACGTCCTAATTCCCCTCGGACCCACTCTAGAAAGAAACGAGAATACTAGCGCGAGAGGCCCATAGGGATTCGATAAATAACACTCCCAACAATGGTTTGGCTACACGAATAAGAAAGTACTTTTCTATCGTAGTTTTTGACCTATATTACGTAAATGACCTTCATTTTTCACGAAATGGCTTCAGTTTTTTGTAATTTGCACATTTATTTTTTATTTATATTAAATTATTCAGTATATAGAGGTATGGAATATTTGTTATTATTTTTTTTTTATTGGACAAAAAAGTACAAAGCTAAGTGGAAACAAAAAGCTTATTCATCAAAAGAAATTAATAAGTCCCTTTAAGACATTTCAGAGTGTGCTATTATAAAAAATATATTAAAAAAATAATGAAGATTAAGATTTTTTTCAAAATTGCTGAAATCTATACAATAGTCATCTATTTTTAGAATATTTAAGCTTCTTTTTATGTACAACATCTTTTCTGTCTCTGTGAAGGGTCCAGCAGAAGTCAGCAAGCATTGCAGGACTCCATTTTCCTTTATAACGATTTTCTATAGTAGCAATATCTTGGTGGAATCTTTCATGATGCTCATCGCTGACGTCTGCTGGATTCTCTGGAAAGAAAGACAGATGAGAATGCAAAAAATGCACCTTCAGTGACATACTACATCCCAACTCATTATAAAACCTAATGTAATTCTGAACAAGAATGTGGTAATTTTCTCATTTTTGCCTTCCAAGGAGACCCTTACATACACCTTTGAAACTATGCCAGGCCTCAAATTCTGGCTTGCTCAATTTTGCCTCAAACTCACTATCTACCATAAGTTGTCGAATCTGAGGCCCAACAAAGATTCCTTCTTTAATCTTAGCATTACCAATCTTAGGAAATTTTGTTTTTAAATATAAGAAGGATGGCTGGTCAACCTTTAAGTTTTTCACAAATTGTTTCATTAAACCTAATTTTATGTGAAATAGTAGCAAAATTATGTTTTCCTTAGGAACCAATGGTTCACGTATGACATTATGACAACCTACTTTCGTCTCTCCTTTTAAGGCCAATTCTGAGCGTATGTAATGTTCTCCCCGAGCTCTACTCTCACACTGGCACAAAAACATATGAATTTTGTGTAGCCTGACTGCAAGCCATTTAAAATGGCTACTACCTTAAGGTCAGCACAAATCAACCATTTACGTTCACTGTATTTAATGCTTTTGAAAATGAAGTCTAAATTCTCACAAGCTTCTTTCAAAACAACTGAGTGAGCTACTGGTATCGATGGTAGTTTATTTCCATTATGCCGAAGCACGGCTTTACTGCTATATAAAGAAGCATCAATGAAAAGTCTCATTGACTGGGTTCATAATGTATATCTGATTCTTCAAAGAGACGTGGAATATTATTACAGTAGTCTCGAGGCCAGTAATTCACTCTATTGCTTTGTTAAATTTAGATCTCTTACAAGATCATCTAGATCAAGTTGTGAGAAAGGTTTTGGAGTAGTATCAACAGTTTCAGGAACATAAATTTCAGTTTCTGGTTCCCGTGATTCCATATCTGATTCATCAGAGTTAGAAAAAACAATTTATGCAGGTGGTTCCGGTACTGGAATGCCTTGAGTGAACTATAGGCCGAATACCAGATCTAAGGTTGGGATATACCACAGCTGAAGTGCACTTTGTTGTTTTAACTAAAAGTTTAGAAATTACATGCCTAATATTTAAAGTTATGTACATATGTGTGATTACAATAAAGTGGTTCTAAACTTAATTAATTTTATATTTTTTTAAAATAATATTACAGTATACTACTTCAAAATATAGGTACAGTGGACAATAAACAATTACTTAGTTTGTATGTCTACCAAACAAAAATAGCAGTCAGTGGCATGATCTTGGGGCTCTCGCCATACAATTGGAAGACCAAATTGAAGGCTTTTTATTTTTCCTTCAGACAATTTTGATAAAGAATTAAAGCATGTCGTGCAACAGATATGTGGTGCTTATGGTTTATTTTAGGCGCCAATTTTACATCCAAAATATAAATTATATAGTTTTTTCCCTAGAGAAGAAATTTTTCTTTGATATTTATAAATGTTACTGAACCACATATGTAGCAGAATTTATCTGGGCTATTTTTACACTGTCCTCTGGGCATTTTAATTAAAATTGTTGCTTTTATTTAAAATTTTTATTTAGTTAAATAACCTGAAAATAAGAAATAAAAGAATGAAATTCGTTAAAATCTTCAAAATTTGACAAAAATAGCAATTGGCAACTTGCAAAAAACTGGAGTCATTTCGATAAAAATGACTACCATTTTCTTAATCTATACATAAAACTACATTAAAAAAAATGTTATTCTAATCTTTGTCGTCGACAAAAAGTTAAATTTAGTTAGACAGTGTAATTATTAACTTTGAACTCAAGTACAGTCTATATTGTACCTAAACCCGCAAACGTGAAATCAAGAATATTAAAATAATTTCACCTTAAAAATCAACATTAAAAATAATTAAAAGGAAACAGCGACTACCTTGTCCTTGCTCTGTAAGAGGAATTTGAAAATTTCCCTTTGCCAAATTCATGGTCTGAAATCACAATGGTATTTTGATTTTTCGGTACAATTTTCTAAAATATACACATTCTACTAATACCCATCCCTCATTCTAACGGCAATATAAGACTACTATAACATCCAGCATTATAAGCCCTTGACCCTTTAAACCTTTTTCATACCTTAATGCCTCAACCCCGGTGGCATCCCTTTACAAATACTGGGTGAAATAACTCAATGCGATACATTTGCTGAATGACAATTAAGAAATGCATCGTAACACAATGGAAGATTTCTACATCACTTCATCTCATCGCATTTTCGCGAATATTTTACGCGTATTTCAATCAATAATTTTCTTTAGATGGTTTCTCACACTTGCAAAAGAGAGACCAAATTCTCTTGTGCTTTAATATTTCTCTTTTTTTTACAAATAACTAAAGCTCAGCTTTAAAAGAAATGATGGAATTTGTTTAGTAATTCACTTACTCACTTAATTGTCCCTTCGGTTTGTGAGAGAAGAGCTCTGAAAGTCAAAAAGGGAAGAATTTGTTGTTAGTTTTAGGGGTTCTAGCACTTCTAGTAAAAATCCTGAGTAAAATTATTAATACCGACCTCTAGGAGCTATTGGTTTTAATATTGAGGTAATTTATAATTAGCAGTAGCTCTTACTGGGAAAAATCACCTTTATGGGTCGTCTAAAAATTATAATAATAATTTTTAACTTGTATTTTACATACTAATTAGTTTAAGCTGGATTTTCCGTGTTTGTAATTTACATGTAAATCAGTTTTTGCTGTGTTATAGCACCTCATGTCTTCTCGCCTATTGTGTTTTTTACGTGTTTGTATTTTACATGTTAATTAGTTTAGGATGGGTTCAAGCTCTTCAGGACTTCTCGCCTATCGTATTTTTACGTGTTTGTAAATTACAAGTTAATTAGTTTAAGCTCGGTTTAACATCTTAAGGTTTTCTCGCTTATTGT
Organism: Ceratothoa steindachneri; assembly: GCA_963969495.1. Lineage (NCBI taxonomy): Eukaryota > Metazoa > Arthropoda > Malacostraca > Isopoda > Cymothoidae > Ceratothoa > Ceratothoa steindachneri. The sequence continues at coordinate 714,682 of CAXAKS010000003.1, read as the reverse complement.
GATATTTACGTGTTTATAATTTATAAGTTAATTAGTTTAAGCTCGGTTTAACATCTTCAGATCTTCTGGCTTATTGTGATTATTATGTGTTTATAATTTATAAGTTAATTAGTTTAAGATCGGTTTAACATCTTCAGGTTTCTCGCTTATTGTGATTTTTACGTGTTTATAATTTATAAGTTAATTAGTTTAAGCTCGGTTTAACATCTTCAGGTCTTCTGGCCTATTGTGATTTTTACGTGTGTGTGATTTACATGCTATTTAGTCAAGGTTAGTTTACCTTAGATGATTTTGCCTGCCTAATTAGAATGCAGGATACAAACACCTCAAAATCACATTAGTCGATGAAACCGATAAATCCCTACCGATATGTCTCTAATATCAAGGATTGGGGCGTTTATCCGTGTTAGTGTGTATGAGGGGGATTCCTTCTTTAAGAACAAATGTTTTTTTATTTATTTAAAAAAAGAAAAAGACAACGGGGGCATTATCACCGGAAAAATTTTATTGAATCGTAAATAAAGTTGTGTGAAAGTGTAAATGCATTAAAGAAATATCGCTCGGGTCGTCTTAAGAAGAGACTACTAGAGTATTTTAGGGTACTCGGTACTGAGAGGCGCCACAACTCCCCAAAAATGAGTCCACCTTCTACAATAACCGAGGATCTTTCTTAGCCCGTTGGGGCTGGGAGGGTACGTAAGTGCCCGAAACCAGTCCATCTTTCACACTTAAGCAAACACATTCTCAAGGCGTTGGGGACTGGAATGCACTTAATCTTCGAGATGTCAGCTGCAGCCGACATCTATAAAAAAGGACTAAACGTCCCTCGTGCCAAATACTCCGAACTTCACCCTTGATCGTCTAACACTCAAGGATGACCGATGAGGAAATGACCTGAATCCTTCGGTGTACCCCATGTGGCCTCATTCATAGTCAATGTAGTAACGCAATTTTAATGACTGCGAAGAAGTTGAGGCGAAGCACTTATGTGGTGAACTCCGAAATGGGCTCTGCATCCCTCCCCCTTCACCGACAATCGCAAGAGAAAAGCTAACAAATTGTTAATAATTAATAATAACAAATAATAATAATGATCATAAAAATAATAATAAATAAAATAATAATATTAATGATAATTATAACAATAATGTAAATGATAATAATAAAATAATAATAATAATAATAAAAATAATGATAAAAATAATAATAATAAATAATAATAATAAAATAATAATAAATAATAAATATCAAAATAGTAATGATAAAAAATAATAATATAAAAAATATAATAATAGACAATAGCAAGAGAAAAGCTAACAAATTGTTAATAATTAATAATAACAAATAATAATAATGATCATAAAAATAATAATAAATAAAATAATAATATTAATGATAATTATAACAATAATGTAAATGATAATAATAAAATAATAATAATAATAATAAAAATAATAATAAAAATAATAATAATAAATAATAATAATAAAATAATAATAAATAATAAATATCAAAATAGTAATGATAAAAAATAATAATATAAAAATATAATAATAGACAATAGCAAGAGAAAAGCTAACAAATTGTTAATAATTAATAATAACAAATAATAATAATGATCATAAAAATAATAATAAATAAAATAATAATATTAATGATAATTATAACAATAATGTAAATTATAATAATAAAATAATAATAATAATAATAAAAATAATAATAAAAATAATAATAATAAATAATAATAATAAAAAAATAATAAATATCAAAATAGTAATGATAAAAAATAATAATATAAAAAATATAATAATAGACAATAGTAAGAGAAAAGCTAACAAATTGTTAATAATTAATAATAACAAATAATAATAATGATCATAAAAATAATAATAAATAAAATAATAATATTAATGATAATTATAACAATAATGTAAATGATAATAATAAAATAATAATAATAATAATAAAAATAATAATAACAATAATAATAATAAAAAAATAATAATAAAAATAATAATAATAAATAATAATAATAAAATAATAATAAATAATAAATATCAAAATAGTAATGATAAAAAATAATAATATAAAAAATATAATAATAGACAATAGCAAGAGAAAAGCTAACAAATTGTTAATAATTAATAATAACAAATAATAATAATGATCATAAAAATAATAATAAATAAAATAATAATATTAATGATAATTATAACAATAATGTAAATGATAATAATAAAATAATAATAATAATAATAATAATAATAATAATAATAAAAATAATAATAACAATAATAATAATTAAAAAAATAATAATAAAAATAATAATAATAAATAATAATAATAAAATAATAATAAATAATAAATATCAAAATAGTAATGATAAAAAATAATAATATAAAAAATATAATAATTGACAATAGCAAGAGAAAAGCTAACAAATTGTTAATAATTAATAATAACAAATAATAATAATGATCATAAAAATAATAATAAATAAAATAATAATATTAATGATAATTATAACAATAATGTAAATGATAATAAATTAATAATAATAATAATAATAATAAAAATAATAATAACAATAATAATAATAAAAAAAAATAATAAAAATAATAATAATAAATAATAATAATAAATAATAAATATCAAAATAGTAATGATAAAAAATAATAATATAAAAAATATAATAATAGACAATAGCAAGAGAAAAGCTAACAAATTGTTAATAATTAATAATAACAAATAATAATAATGATCATAAAAATAATAATAAATAAAATAATAATATTAATGATAATTATAACAATAATGTAAATGATAATAATAAAATAATAATAACAATAATAATAATGAAAAAAATAATAATAAAAATAATAATAATAAAATAATAATAAATAATAAATATCAAAATAGTAATGATAAAAAATAATAATATAAAAAATATAATAATAGACAATAGCAAGAGAAAAGCTAACAAATTGTTAATAATTAATAATAACAAATAATAATAATGATCATAAAAATAATAATAAATAAAATAATAATATTAATGATACTTATAACAATAATGTAAATGATAATGATAAAATAATAATAAAATAATAATAATAATAATAATAATAATAATAATAATAATAATAATAATAATAATAATCATAAATGATAATAACAATAATAATAAATAATAATAAAAATAATAATAATAATAAAAATCAAAATCAAAATAGTAATGATAAAAATAATAATATAAAAAATATAATAATAGACAATAGCAAGAGAAAAGCTAACAACTTGTTAATAATTAATAATAAAAATAATAATAATGATCATAAAAATAATAATAAATAAAATAATAATATTAAGGATAATTATAACAATAATGTAAATGATCATAAAAATAATAATAAATAAAATAATAATATTAAGGATAATTATAACAATAATGTAAATGATAATAATAAAATAATAATAAAATAATAATAATAAAATAATAATAAAATAATAATAATAATAATAATAATAATAATAATAATAATAATAATAATAATAATAATAATAATAATAATAATAATAATAATAATAATAATAATAATAATAATAATAATAATAATAATAAAAAAATAATAATAAAAATAATAATAATAAAAATATAATAATAAATAATAAAAATAAAAATCAAAATAGTAATGATAAAAAATAATAATATAAAAAATATAATAATAGACAATAGCAAGAGAAAAGCTAGCAAATTGTTAATAATTAATAATAAAAATAATAATAATGATTATAAAAATAATAATAAATAAAATAATAATATTAATGATAATTATAGCAATAAAGTAAATGATAATAATAAAATAAACCTAAAATAATAATAATAAAATAATAATAATAATAATAATAATAATAATAATAATAATAAAAATAATAATAATAATAATAATAATAAATAATAATAAAAATAATAATAATAAATAATAAAAATCAAAATCAAAATAGTAATGATAAAAATAATAATATAAAAATATAATAATAGACAATAGCAAGAGAAAAGCTAACAACTTGTTAATAATTAATAATAAAAATAATAATAATGATCATAAAATAATAATAAATAAAATAATAATATTAATGATAATTATAACAATAATGTAAATGATAATAATAAAATAATAATAAAATAATAATAATAAAATAATAATAAAATAATAATAATAATAATAATAATAATAATAATAATAATAATAATAATAATAATAATAATAATAATAATAATAATTATTATAATAATAATAATAATAATAATAATAATAAATAATAATAATAATAAAAAATAATAATAAAAATAATAATAATAAATAATAATAATAAAATATAATAATAAATAATAAAAATCAAAATCAAAATAGTAATGATAAAAAATAATAATATAAAAAATATAATAATAGACAATAGCAAGAGAAAAGCTAACAAATTGTTAATAATTAATAATAACAAATAATAATAATGATCATAAAAATAATAATAAATAAAATAATAATATTAATGATAATTATAGCAATAAAGTAAATGATAATAATAAAATAATAATAAAATAATAATAATAAAATAATAATAATAATAATGATAATAAATAATAATAATAATTAAAAATAATAATAATAATAAATAATAATAATAAAAATAATAATAATAAATAATAAAAATAATAATATAAAAAATATCATAATAGACAATAGCAAGAGAAAAGCTAACAAACTATTAGTCGAAAGAAATGAAACAAGAGCGGCCAACATGATGCATGTCCCAGTGGCCACGGGACGATCGGGCCTCTCAAAGCTCCAGGAGTGTGATCACCATTTTAATTAATTGAAGGGGCGACCCTCTTGCAAATGTCTATCACACCACCCACAGAACGGAAGGAGGCCACCCCAGCATCAAGAGTAGGTGGGCGCGACCCCCACTCGTCATAGGACCGGAACCAGGTATCGCGCACAAAGCTGCCCAAGAATAAGAGATTTAAAAAAAAATATTGGGGTAGAGTCTAGGGTATGAAATAATCCCTGGAAAAACGCTTAGAGCCACGGTCCATCAGGTTTGGTTACATCTCATGAGTGTGTCCGATTCGGAAACGACGGAGGGGTGAGTTGATACCTTCGAAGCGCCGTCTCTCTGGTTCTTTGGGGATGCAGCCGCTGACCAGATCTCTGTTATATAGTTAGAGAAGGGAAGACCAAGGCTCCGGTTTGTTTCAGCCTGTTTCGCTCACCATCATTATACCCATTGTTACGGGCAAGGTTAAGTCCCACGACACTAAAGAAGACTAATAAGAACTTCGTTATGAACACGAGATTCGAGAATGCCAATTATAGGCTAAGCTGGACTCTATGCCAGTCTTGAGAAACCCCAAATGTGTACCGACAGTTAAGTAACGATGATAGGTTACATAAATTGCTTAAATCAGAGTTCAACTTATAGCACATCCTAGTATTGGTAAGGCAAAACAAAGAAAATATAGAAAATAATATATTAAGGTTATAGATGAATATATAAAATCATGAATATCATATTTACAGTTTATACAATAAATAAAATTTTAATAGTACTTATCACACGTGAGAGAGAGGTCTGGGTACATAGGCGCCAAACTTACAACTATAAGGGACTTACGTAGCAGTAGTAGTGCACTGAATAATTTCACAAAACAATAGAGCACATTAATTGAACAGCTACACAAAATCTAGAGCACATTAATTGAACAGTTACACAAAATCTAGAGGAAATTAATTCCAGTAGGAGCGCGTTAAGTGGTTGGAGGTGAATTGCCTAAAATGGGGAACTTTAAACTTAAATAAGTATCGGTAGCAAGTTGGTTGGTTGTGTGAGAGGAGGATAGTCAGTTGCATGGGAGGAGGTTAGTTGGTTGTGCTATGGGCAATTAATTAAGGAGTTGGAGATTGTTGCTGCGATATTACACAAATATACATTACAAATAAATATATTAAACGTTACAAATATAGATTACAAATATACATTACAAACGCATTACAAATATATACAAAATTACATAATTTTACATAACTAGTAGTATACATAGCACCTTCAACCCCTCCATGTCTAGCAATCAAGCAAAAGAACTCGATATTCCTCCCATTGGCGGCAGCCATGACGCTACAGAAATTCTTGAGCAGGGGATTTAGAGATTCCAATGCCTCAAGAGTATTTTGCGCGCTCTGCGAGATTCTATAGGTCATAAAATAGTCTCATAACTTCTCATGGCGTGTAAGCCATGCGAAGTCACCCTAGAAAGCAGACACATAAAACGAAAGGACTTTGCGACTGTCAAACACAGAAAAAGGGGGAGGAGTGTATAAGCCACCACTCCATCCGAAATTGAGGCAATCTGTGTACACCGGCACGATGAATTCCTCAAGATATACGAAAGTGATTCTTCCGGGGCTCTGGAAGCGCTCAGAGCAAAGGATTGGCAATAATGATTCAAACGTTGCATCATCCAGGATGACGTCTTAAACAGAATCATCCGCGCCATTGGTCTGAGAATTACATAAACCTATTCAGAATTTTGCTCTCCCTCAGCCAAAATGGTTTAAAGGCATGCTTAGCGTCTCTTGTTGTAATCTGTTTCGTCGAGATTTGCCATGGAAGAAATGGAAGCCCTTTGGTTACTGGGAGAGGCGCTGAAGCGGTGCATACAAGGGCAACTTACGTTGTGCAAGACATAAAGCAATTTGCATTTTCTCCGCCTCGAAAATAAGGCTAGCTGTAAAGGAAGCATTAAAGACACCATTCATCAATCGGAGACGAACGTGATGAATTGAATCCAAAATCCGCAAAAAATTCGGGTGTGGAAGAATAAATCTCAAAGCCATAGTCAAGATTTTAGCGAAAAATGAAAAAGTAAAAGAGAAGGAGGCTAGTTCTATCAGTAACTCACACGTTTAACACGACAAGCTGGAGAATCATTGAGGTGGGGGTAGAAGAGACTGAAGTTCTGAATGTTTGCCTCCTAACTGGATTGTTGGTCAAAAACAAGACCAAGCAATCAGTGCAAGTCCACCATGCTAAGCGAAACTTATTTCGGAAGAGGGTCGGACGGAGCGTTTGCCTCGACGGTGAAAGAAGCCAAGGCATCGGAGCTATAAAAAACAGCAATAAATCAATGCGTTTCTGGATTAAGCCAAGCGTTGTTCAGAGCTTGTTGGAGTCGGCGTTCCAAGGTAGGTCCCTGCCGCTCCCTAAAAGATCGAAAATCAGTCTACGTAGAACGTTCCGAGTATTTATTTGGGGAGCAACCTGGTGATGCCATTAATGAACCTTACAAAGTGTGAAGTTAAAGACCTGTCCCTATGAGACACCATCCTCATTCACTACTACTGCTCTGAAGAGAACTCCCACCACACGTACGAAGAATTGACAACTTTGAGAAACTAAAAAGAATTAGAGTCGTCGCAATGATCCCGTATCGTCACTTAACTATTTTATGTCTTATTCTAATTTTAAAGTATCAGTAACCTCAGAACGAGGGACATCGACTTCTTTGAGAAATCTCTTCTTTGGTTGTTTTGGTGAGGAGGGAAATTTACCCTGTTTTCTATCATCCCCTTTCCAAATTACCCGCTCGACTTCAGAGCTCTCCATCCCCTACGAAAATATGAGAGTCCTTATATTTCTTTTGTTAGCTCTTCCTGAGTTTGAGGTCCTTGGTTCCCTCCGTAGGGTCCTTTCCAACACTAGGCGCCACTTTCTAGGAGCTCGCCGCTCTCTTGAAAGCGCCCGCCTTAAAACCAGCATCTGGATCCCAGCTCACCTCAACATAGCCCATCTCAAATTGTCGAGGATCTTATTTAAGACCTTTTGTACAACAGGTTCTTTTGTGGTCTGTAGACAACTACGGCACTATTATTGTCGAATATGAGCAGCCAAAGAGCCGGTGCACCAGTATCGAAGAGCAGCTACCGGCGAACTAGCTCCTAGTGTAAAAAATCCGGAGCACGACACGTCTAGCCACAAGGTTTCCCCAAAATAGATCAGGCCTGTCTCCGGTTTGCCATGGAGACCGATGCATTGTCTTTTACCAAGTTTTCCTGCGCTAAATCGTCCCGAGTTAAATTATCTTACGCTGTATTATTTGGGTATTTAATTGTCACTTCCCGAATTGCCCTACACTGAATTGGCCTGAGTTAAAATGTCCTGCGCTGTATTCTTGTGCGTGGAAATATCTAGTGCAGAATTATCCTACACTTAATTGTCCTGCGCTTAATTGTTTGAGGCTAAATTTTCCTGCGTTGTACAGTGGGCGCAAAGGAAATGTTAACTCCTTAAACGCAATGGAAATATTAATTCGAATTTCGCGGGAAATTTTTTTACTGCGTTCCCGCCATATAGGTAGTGGGAGGAGCTTGGTATGACGCATGTACCTGCAGCCAGGGATCCCTCGCAACTTCCCGCCAGGCTCAGGTCAAGTGTGCTCGCAGAGCTCACACAGTGTACATCTGTTTTATGCTGCCCCACAGACCGCATCTTTTTCACTTTTCTGCTGACTTTGACGCCCTACCAGACACCACCATACTATCGTAATGGGGAGTAGTAAGCTGACAATGGAGGAGAAGACTCGTGCCCTAACCCTAATGGAGCAGGAAGTGACAGTAAAGCGTGTAGCTTCCGATCTGAACGTGAGCCGTGTGTCACTCTTTAAACTCAAAAAAGCAGCCACCACACTCCTTCCCGGCACCGCACCGCCTCGCAAACCTGGCTCTGGGGGCAAGAAGAAGACAACTGCTCGCACTGACAATGTTTTACTACGTGAGATGAAGCAGGACCCTTCGATAACAGCGGCTGAATTAAAGAAGAAACATCCTGACTTGCTCCACAACATCACTATTCGTAAGATCCAGCACCGGCTACAAAAAGACCTGGGTTTGCCCTGCTGCCGTGCCGCCAAGAAACCGCTGCTGACAGAGGGTATGAAGAAAAAACGGCTAGATTTCGCGAAGAAATATCAAGATTAGGCACCAGAGCAGTGGAAGAATGTCATGTGGAGTGACGAGAGCAGTTTTCGGCTCGTTAGGGGTGGCTCGAAAGTGGTGCGGTGGCCCAGTGATGTGAGCAGATATGACCACCGCTACACCGTGAAGACCGTAAAGCACCCCGATGGCGTAATGGCTTAGGGATGCTTCAGTGGGGAGAAGGGCAGGGGTGGTCTCTATTTTCTCACCAAAAACGTCAGCATGAAGGGAAAGAATTACATTGAGGTTTTGGAGGAACATAAGCTCCATTTCTACGCTCTCCATGGCTGCGACTTCTTTATCTTTATGCACGATGGCACCCCTGCACACAAGACACGAACTGTCAAAGACTTCCTCAATGAGCAGAACATCAAAGTTTTGGACTGGCTAGGCAACTCACCCGACTTAAACCCCATAGAGAATGCCTGGAACCAAATGAAAACTGAAGTTTCTAAGTCCCGGCCCACCTCGATCCCCGCCGTAAAGGAGACACTAATTAGGCTGTGGGTGGCAATGGACGGCTCCTACTTCAAGAATCTTGCAACATCCATGCCCAAGAGGATCCAGGAGGTGTTGAAGACCCGTGGGAACATGACAAAGTACTAAATGTAAAGAAATGTAAGTAAAAGGACACAATAAAACAAACTTGAAATGTACTTTTGTGCTTAATTATCCAAAAATTCTTAATGTTAACATTTCCTTTGCGCCCACTGTATTGTCTTACGCTAAATTTTCTTTACGCCGAATTATTCTGTCCTAAATTATTTATTACCAAAATATCCTACGCTAAATTGTACTACGCTGTAAAGTTTTGGATGCTGAATTATTCGTGCGCCTTCGGCGGCTAGCAAACAGAATTAGCCCCCAGCCAAGAAAATAGGCGAGGAAGAGAATGCAAAGGATGTGAGGAAAATTGAGTGATGTGTAGAAGGCAAAGTGGGGAGCAGTGTAGTCAATTGCGAAGGCAAATTTAGCTTGGCAAACCTCCCATAATTTGGCCTTAGAGACGGAACTTAATCTTAGACAAACATTCCAAAATCTTGCATTAGAAATCCAAACTTTATTTTCTACCTGGGCCATCAATTAAAGAGAATCGGACACGTTCCATTTACTCGAAATAAAAAATCGACAAGACAAACATGATTCGAAATCAAAAATGTCTCGCCGGAAAAGAAAAAAAAACCTACTTAATGATGGTCAAACAACGAAATAAAACTTTCCTCGAAGCTGATTTTTTTCCCCCTTCAAATTTAAAGCGAAATCCAAACGACGGAAATATTTTCAAAGAAATCGGTGAAGTTGGAAAAAGAAAATATTTGGAAGATATAATAGCCGCAGGTCCTCCTACGGGCATTGGAACGTGAGGGTTTGCACTCTTCAAGATGTCAGCCGCAGCAAAATTGCTCTGACATCCCCTTGGGAGTTAAAAAAAAATGTTTGAGAATTTCAAATAAATCTTACCCATTTAGTCTATTTGATGAACAGCGTCTCCCAGGCGTGTCCGAGGCAGTGCCAAGCAGCTGTATCAAATCGACCAAATAAGTGGGCTGACAGAGGGGTCTATTTGATATACCCATTCCGAGGAGAACAATAGTATTCGCGGGTATTCGGAGGTGACAAAAAGTATTCGCGAGGATTCGGAGACTACCAAATGTATTCACGGGTATTTGAAGCGACCAAAAGTATTCACGGGTATTCAAGGCGACCAAAAGTATTCAAGGGTAATCAGAGGCAACTAAAAATATTCACGGGTATTCGGAGGTGACCAAAGTATTCACAAGTACTTAAAGGTGACTAAAGTATTTATGGCACTTCGGAGGCGAACAAAAGTATTCACAAGAGTTCAAAGGTGACCAAAGTATTCATGAGTATTCGCAAGCGACTAAAAGTATTTACGGGTATTCGAAGGCGACCAAAAGTATTCACTCGTATTCGAAGGAGACCAAAAAAATACTCACAGGTATTTAGAGGTATTTGGAAGTTATTCAGATGCGACCAAAAGAATTCACAGATAATCAGAGGCAACCAAATGTATTCACGCGTATTCGAAGGTAACCAAAGTATTCATGAGTATTCGGAGGCGACAAAAAGTATTCCCAGGTATTCGAAGGTGACCAAAAGTATTCCCGGGTAATCGGAGGCAACACAAAATTCACGGCTATTCGGAGGGGACCAAAAGTACTAAAGGATATTCTGAGTCGGCCAAAAGTATTCACGGGTATTCCAATGGTACCAAAAGTATTCACGTGTATTCGCAAGTGATCAAAATTATTTACGAGTATTTGAATTGATTATGAGTCTTAACGGATTTACGGAGGCGACCAAAAATATTCGCGTGTATTCAGATGTGACCAAAATATATTCACGGGTATTCGAAGGCGACCAAAGTATTCATGGGTATTCAGTGGCAAGTAAAAGTAATCACGGGTATTCGAAGGAGACTAAAAGTATTCACAGGTATTCAAAGGTGATCAAAAGTATTCATGGGTATTCAGAGGTGCTCAAAAGTATTCAGGGGTATTAAGAGCTGACTAAAAGTATTCATAGGTATTCGGAGGTAACAAAAAGTATTCATGGTTCTTCGTAGGCGAACAAGAAATAAAGGCGATCAAAGTATTCATGGATATTGTCAAGCGACCAAAAGTATTCACAGGTATTCGAAGGCGGCTAAAAGTATTCACTGATATTCAGAGGAGACCAAAAAATACTCACAAATATTTGGAGGTGACTAAAAATACTTATGGTTATTCGGATGCGACCAAAAGAATTAACGGGTATTCAGATGTGACCAAATGAATTCGCGGGTATTCAAAGACACTCAAAATATTCAGGGGTATTCGGGGGAAAATAAAAGTAATCAAAGGTATTCGAAGCCTACCAAAATATTCACAGGTATTCGGAGGCGACCAAAAGAATTTACGAGTATTCAGATGTGACCAAATTATTCACGGGTATTCAAATGCGACTAAAGTATTCATGGGTATTTGGGGGCAAACAAAAGTATTCACTAGTATTCGGAGGCGACCAAAAAATACTCACGGGTATTGGGAGGCGACCAAAAATACTCACTGGATTTTGATGCAACCAAAAGTATTCACTCGTATTCGAAGGCTACCAAAAGTATTCACGTGTATTCGGAAGCGACCAAAAGAATTCATGGGGTGATCGGACGCGACTAAAAGTATTCTCGCATATTGGGAGGCGACCAAAGTATTCATGAGTATTCGGAGGTGACCAAAAGTATTCCTAGGTATTCGAACGTGACCAAAAGAATTCGGGGGTATTAGAAGGCGACACAAAATACTCACGGCTATTCGGAGGAGACCAAAAGTATTCAGGAATATTCAGGGCCGGTCAAAGGTATTCACGAGTATACAGGGATACCAAAAGTATTCACGTGTATTCGCAAGCCACCAAAATTATTTACGGGTATTTGGAGGTGACCATAAGTATTAACGGAATTATAAAGGCGACCAAAATTATTCGCGGGTATTCGGAGGCAACCAAAAGTATTCGTAGGCTACCAAAATTATTCACGGGTATTCAGAGGCGACCAAAACTATTTATGGGTAGTTGGATGCGACCAAAAGTTTTCACGGATATTCGGACCAAAACTATTTATGGGTAGTTGGAGGCGACCAAAAGTATTCACGGATATTCAGAGGCGACTAAAAGTATTCGCGGGAATTCAGATGCGGCCAAAAGTATTCGTGAGTATTCAGAGGCGGATCAGAGATATTCAGGGGTATTTATAAGTAGGTAAAAGTATTCAAAAATATTCAACCCTTCCTAATAAGAAGTATTCTGTCATAGTGGATTCTGAGGAGGGTATAAAAGGGTATTCATTACTGAGTATGGGCCCTTAAAGTTAGTCGAGTATTTGAGACTATTAGTAAAATTCAAGTAGTATTTTTTGTGATGTAATGGTATTAACGAGGATTTCGGGTTGAGTATATGAAGGTATTTGAGACTGATCAGAGTGTAGTGGAGCTACCGAAAAAACGCCCAATGTATTCGAAGGTATTTAAAGGTATTAAAGGGTATTTAAGGTTGAGTATAGGTATTCAAAACTCACCAGATGGGGTAAAAAGAGCTATCAAGAAAATTCCAATGTATTGGAAGGTATTTTAGGGTATTAAAGGGTATTCAAGGTTGACTTTAAACCTTTTGAACTCGCTCCAGGAGGTGATAAGGGAGACATACTCCCCCTTCTCCTCACCCTTCAAGGGCGAGCAATTACTCCCTTCTCCTCCTTCTTGGCATAAACATTAGTTCGTAATTTCTTCATTTGCATTTTAATTGAGTTTGAATATCCCTCCACCGCCCCCCATCGTCCTCCACTCCGTGAAAGATCGCAGGAAAGTCTGTCAATAAGAGAAAAGATTCGCCTGGAATTCCAAGGACAAGAACCACACGAATCATCCAGAATGTAGGGTTGGCGCACATCAACACCTCCATTGGCTTGAACGGACAGGGACCGCGACTACCCCGCCCATTACCCTAAGTGCTTATTTACGGTCTCGTAAGGGGATGGGGGTCAGATGCACGGCTCCCTACGCCAGCGTCCAATATCTAGGTTTAGTTGCCCTGTACGAGATGCAGCGGAGGCTGTTTGGGTGCCCTTCTCAACCCATATAGAGTCAAATACAGGTAATTTTATTAAGCGTCCTCCATTTTCGCGTTTCTTGTACAGTTACCAAAATTAGTGATGTCACCATTTACGCTGAATTCGTTCAGTGACAATTTAATAAATTATTATCTGATGGGAATGGAGTGTTTGAGGCATATTTATCTATAAATATACAAGTGGAGCAGCTTCGCCACTCCTCCTTACCGGAAAAGCTTGCGCTTCACAGGCAGATCTTTGATCTGTGTCCAACGTCCTATCCCTCTTTGGCAACGGAATATTGGTCTAGACATTTAAAGAAAGGTTTCCAGTTCATATCATCATCATCATCATCATCATCATCATCATCACTAACTCTATAATTTAAGAATGGGATTTTTTTGAGTATTTGAATAATAATTTCATCTTAGTTTGGTTATGACTTATGTTTTTTATCGAAGTTATTTCTAATAATTCGTTTAAAACATCAAAAAACAAAATGGTGAAGTTCAGAAATAGATATAAGTATCGAAATTTTGTGAAATTTTTTAAAACCCCTAAAATTACAAATGGTAAAGTTCAGAAAATTTAGTTTAGAGTTCCTTTTTAAAATTATTATAATCAGCGAAGTTCAGAATATTGTAAAAATTTAACCATGGCTGCTTTTTTTACATTTTAAATTTAAATCTTAGTAGTGAAGCGCAAACCAATTGCCTGGTTTTAGTTATTAAATTTTTAATCGACGATATCACAAAATTAATTTCATTATCATTTGAGTATTTTTCACTTTTATTCTTACAATTAATTTTCCGTCTTATGACTTGGCAGAGCAAAAGCCACGCGACAGACATAGAAACTATTCGAGGATTTCAAAAAACAAAAATAATTATATCATAGTTAACTTTGTCCGAAACATTTTGAAAAGTGTGACATGACTAATTTTAGTAACTGGAAATCGCGGAATATTATTTTTTTTTTAAATCATACCTCGAACCTCGAGTGTAAAACTAGTTATACACTCGTTTACTTCTCTTTCATTTTCACAACTCGATTTCTTAAGCTGTTATGAAAGGTAGAGATGTTTGCTAAAATTCCATGTGTGCTTCTAGTTAAACTACAACGACCAAGAGAGTAAAAGTGAAAAATAATAATGATAAAAGCAAAAGCAGTAAATCTAACCTGACATAGAAGGAGAATTAATCTCCAAACAAATTTTGATATGAGGAAATTGATATCGGCCAGAGTGCTGATGAGATTCTCATTTCTTTCGAGTTATATAAAATCCGCCACGAAAACCGTGATCACATGAAGATAAGCCAGACAGAGAAACCTACACCTGAAGAAAAGACAACCCATCTATTATATTTGAAAACAAGCCACCCAAAATCCTACACCAAAATAAAATACAACCCATTTATTTATTTTTTAAAACAAGCCAACCTGAAACCTACACCTAAAGAAAAGACAACCTATATATTATATTTAAAACAAGCCACCTCGAAACTTACACCTAAAGAAAAGACAACCCATGTATTTATTTTCGAAAACAAGCCACACCGAAACCTACACCTAAAGAAAAGACAACTAATCTATTTATTTTCTAAAGCAAGCCACTCCGAAACCTACACCTGAAGAAAAGACAACCAATCTATTTATTTTCTAAAACCAGCCATCCCGAAACCAACAGCTAAAGAAAAGAAAACTAATCTATTTATTTTCTAAAACAAGCCACCCCGAAACCTACACCTAAAGAAAAGACAACCCATATATTATATTTTAAAACAAGCCACCCTGAAACCTACACCTAAAGAAAAGACAACCAATCTATTTATTTTCTAAAACAAGCCACCCCTAAACCTACACCTAAAGAAAAGACAACCTATCTATTGATTTTCTAAAACAAAGCAACGCGAAACCTACACCTTAAGAAAAGAAAACCTATATATTATATTTTAAAACGAGCCACCTCGAAACTTACACCTAAAGAAAAGACAACCAATTTATTTATTTTCGAAAACAAGCCACACCGAAACCTACACCTGAAGAAAAGACAACTAATCTATTTATTTTCTAAAACACGCCACCCCTAAACCTACACATAAAGAAAAGACAACCCATCTATTCATTTTCAAAACAAGCCAACCCGAAACCTACACCTTAAGAAAAGACAACCTATATATTATATTTTAAAACAAGCAAACCCGAAACCTAAACCTAAAGAAAAGACGACCAATCTATTTATTTTCTAAAACAAGCCACCCTGAAACCTACACCTGAAGAAAAGACAAGCCATCTATTATATTTTAAAACAAGCCACCCAGAAACCTACACCTAAACAAAAGACAACCAATCTATTTATTTTCTAAAACAAACCGCCCCGAATCCTAAAACTAAAGAAAAGACGCCCCATCTATTAATTTTCTAAAACAAGCCACCCTGAAACCTATACCTGAAGATAAGACAACCCATCTATTATATTTGGAAGCAAGCCACCCCGAAACCTACACCAAAAGAAAAAACAACCAATCTATTTATTTTCTAAAACAAGCAACCCCGAAACCTACACCTAAAGAAAAGACAACCCATTTATTTATTTTCTAAAACAAGCCACCCTTAAACCTACACTTAAAGAAAAGACAACCAGTCTATTTATTTTCTAAAACAAGCCGAACCGAAACCTACACCTGAAAAAAAGACAACCCATATATTATATTTGGAAACAATCCACCCCCAATCCTACACCTGTAGAAAAGACAACCCATGTATTTATTTTCTAAAACAAGCCACCCTGAAACCTACACCTAAAGAAAAGACAACCAATCTATTTATTTTCTAAAACAAGCCACCCTTAAACCTACACCTAAATAAAAGACAACCAATCTATTTATTTTCTAAAACAAGCCACCCTTAAACCTACACCTAAATAAAAGACAACCAATCTATTTATTTTCTAAAACAAACCACCCCGAAACCTCCCCTTAAAGAAAAGACAACCCATCTATTATATTTGAAAGCAAGCCACCCCGAAACCTACACCTGAAGAAAAGACAACCCATCTATTATATTTGGAAGCAAGCCACCCCGAAACCTACACCTGAAGAAAAGACAACCCATCTATTATATTTGAAAACAAATAACCCCGAAACATACACCTCAGAAAAGTCAACCCATCTTTTTTTTCTTTTTTTTAAACAAGCCACCCCGAAATCTACACTTTAAGATATGTCAACATAGCTTTTTTTTCCTTTGAAGATAAGCCTCCGTAAAGCCAACATATGAAGATTAACCACCCAATCTGTTTCCCCCTGAATACAAGACACCTTAAATTTTCTCACATGCGTGCGGAGTCTGCTCTTTCCCCACTTAGGTCAGGGGGTTTGTGTTTGTTTTGTTAGACGATCAAGAGTTGTATTTTTTTATTTTATAGTTTTGGAAGGTTGTTAGTTGATTAAAAATTGTCCTTGTTGTTGTTTCTTTTGTATCACCTAACCTAATTCTCAGCCACCCTCCTCAACATCCCTGAAGATGAGATAAAAAAAAAATTCAACATCCCTGACCTCCGTTTAACTCTCGAAGCCTACAGCTGAAGATAACCAAGCACAATATTTCTCAGCGGAAGATGAGCCACCACGCGGAATCTTGGGGTCTTATCTTCATGGTACCGTAGAAATGAAAAGGTAAAATATTGTTTTAAGATGTTTCCTGTTAAAGTAGCCAGTAAAATTACACTTCAGCGTCACTCAACCATGAAGACTACAGATACTTTCAAATTATGAATGAATCGTAATGAAGGAACTTGTGGATTTTCTCAGGAAACAAACGAGGTGTAAGTTAATGAAAGGAGAGGGTTTCCTCAAAAAACGAACAAATTGTAATCCGCAATGAAAGAACTTGCAGATGTTCCCTCAAGAATCAAGCAAGGTGTTAGAACAACCTGGAAGACCTTCAACTTAGTGGATATCATTGAAAAACTTAAAATGACTTTTCTAAATCAATAATGATAGGAATGTCGGAAAAAGTATAGCTAACATTTGTGGATATAAAACGTCGATGTTACTCTTGTTCACGTAGTTCCTCAGCCCGATTAGCCAGAGACTGTGAGGAAAAATTTGTCTCTACCAGGTTTTCCCGCCAATCCTTTATGGAGTGTATGTATATTTTGTTGTTGGAGTGTGTTACTGTATGCAATTCATTCTTACATACTGTGTTTGATTGTGAGAGGGCGGTGTTTCTTCCTGGACAGTCATCCCTGACAGTCACATCCAACCATTCTGATAGATCAGAATCGCTGGGCGATGCCTACATTGCAGCTTGACCAGGTCTACTCTGTCCATACCTAAAGCGAGGATTCAGAAGTGTGTCAAGGAGACGTGTATTCAACAGGAAGTTGCGCCTAAGTGGTTGAATATAGACGTTAAAATCATAACACATTGTTCGATTGTAATGAAAAACGTGTTCAGCTAACAAGAAAAGTAGATTTCTTAAACATTACTTAAGATTCGGAGACGCACTGTGAAGATCCCACGCTTTTATTATTAATGCTAATTATAATAAATCGAGCAGTAAGTCCACAACAACAAATCCTAGCACAACTACAGCTCAAGAAGAAGCAGCACAATGTCCAGAGGGAATCAATCAAACTGTTTCTAAAGTAGAACCAAATAAATATATTAAATATACATTTGTTATAGAATTTGATGGTCATAAAAGTTCATATAAACGGAATCTTAGGAATTCTACTTCAATTTAGGCATCAACTTTTCTTGGATAATGTAGTATAAATAAAATTTCAATGTATATAATAAATTAATTCAAATAAATAGCCTCATAAATAACGATTTTATATAATATTTCTTTTAATCCTAAAAGGAAATATTGCTTTGTGAGCTAATCACTGCCTTTTCAAGATAATCACGTTTTTAATTTTAAGGGATATTGCTAATCTGTGTGCTCAACGGTGTTCTGCTAAAATCATTATCTTCGAGAAAAACCTTTTCTTACCTGAAAATGAACAAAACATTCTAGCTTGAATTATTTATTCTTTCCACTCACGTTTATCGACTGTTTTCCGCTTCGTATCCTTCGCATAGTTTGTGGTTTACACTTACCTCAAAAGATCCTGCAAACCATACCAAGGAGGTACCTTATCGAGAAGGACATAACATAATTAGAATTAAAGATTAGCAAAGATGACGGATATCCCTGCCAAATCGTCCCTCAGAATATGACCTTAAGCATGAGTGAAAAGTAATTCAGGGAAATGGATGAACGAGCACTTCAGGAATTTCACTGCAAAAGCTGAAATAATGTAAATATTCAGACAAATTGTTTCTTCTAAATTTGCTCAGCTAGCAATAGTTTATCTATTTGCATTTTAAGTTGGTCAATAGTATAGTTATGTACTACTCCAGCAGGAAAACTATTTCAGTGTCCACTATTTTGTGGGTGAATAATTTCCTCACATGACTCGTTCGATACCAAGGCAAGATCCTACTTCCAATAGTACTTCTGAGTCCTATTCTGATCTAGGATTAAAATCTAATCAATATTTTCCAAGAACCTTGAATACATCTATCAGTTGACCGCGGAGTCTCCATGTCTCTAGAAAGAGGAGACCATTCTCTCGCAGAGGAGTTCCATACTTCCTATTCCTAATCGATGGGGACCAGTTTAGTCAGACGGACTTGCAATCCCTTCTAAGAGATCGATGCCCTTTTGAGAGGGTCATGATCAGAACTTAACCGAATATTCCAAATGACACCTGACCAACTAGCTTTAATCTTTCAACAAAAACTTGTTGAATTGCTAAGTCTGGAAGAACTGCTTCGATATCTTCATGTCTTTGCGAATCAGAATCCCATGTTTCTTTTTAAAGTCGGTCGGTTCTAATCATTTCCCTTTCAGCGTATTATCGTATTCAGGATTAAAGTATCCCAACACTATTCATCATATGGTAGATGCTGTGTACGAACCAAGAAGTAAATCTTGGTGATCATCTTCATCAATTCTTCATCAAAGTATTTCGTGAAGATAAAGAAGCGAAGAAGACTTAACACAGGTTTCTTTAGGAGACAGCTAAGTACCAATAACCAACTTAAGGTATCTTATACGACCTTCTACCCCGTTTCTGACAACCAACTCTCTATTCATTTCATATTAACTTCTAATCACAGCAGACACACACACACACCTTCATCATAAACCTGTGATGAAGTGGTGAGGTGGTTTGTCGAACACATTATGAAAGTCCGAATAGAGTACATTCACCGTTAAGATACGGCCATACTTGCCCATTATCTCATGAAAGAATTCAAGTAAAT
This sequence comes from Ceratothoa steindachneri, assembly GCA_963969495.1. Classification (NCBI taxonomy): domain Eukaryota; kingdom Metazoa; phylum Arthropoda; class Malacostraca; order Isopoda; family Cymothoidae; genus Ceratothoa; species Ceratothoa steindachneri. The sequence continues at coordinate 694,724 of CAXAKS010000003.1, read as the reverse complement.
TTGTTCGGTACGAACGTGTTTACCGATGCCTATGATAGGAGCTCCTGATCAAGGTATTAGATTCCAGCATTCCGTTATTTTATACGTTTAAATTACCTCCAAAGATTTACTGACTTTCAAGGTCGCACCTATGGACTGGTAGTTGACCTCTTTAGCTGCTGTCTCCTTTTTTGTAAATTGTAGTCACATCACCCTACCGCAAGTCCAAAAGCTCCTAGCTGTTTTGAGCAACATTGAAGATCTTAGCGTGGAGAGGAGGCACTTGATCCTTTAGCTCCCAAAGAACTCGCAACAAAAAAGCATTAGGTCAAACTGACTTGGATATCTTTAGCTTTTCCAAGTTAGTTGCAACCTATTCAGTAGTTTTTCTCGAATCATCTAAAGAAATATATGTTTTCAAAACTCATATTGGATACTGGAGCGTCTCTATATCTTTCCTTAGTAAATATCGAGGAGTAGGCATTCAGAATATGGGAAACTTCGAGGTTAGCCTTCTTTCTCACATTATCAAAGGTAGTGTAGCTCTTCAGATCATGGAAGCTGCGACCTAAATTATACTTCTTGTACGCTACTTTCTCACTTCTGATTCCTTTTCAATTACTCATTTATGCTACTTATGGTGTGACCTGTCCGGTTGTGCTGATTTCACAGGCAGTAAGAGGGCCTGTCGAGCGTTGAGCCAGTTCTTGATAACTCGCCATTTGGTACCAGCCGCTCTGCCATCTAGCTGGCTAACTCCGACTCCTATAACAATATCTACCATAGTTTTACTAAAATCATCTTCCTTGAAGTCCATCATTATAGTTTTGCTACTTTTCTGCTTTTGACCCTGGACTTTGACGTGGACACTAGCTTGTCATCGCTTATCTCTAGGTACGAGTCCACAGTCACGTCAGAGATGAGATCTTGAGACTAAATCCCAATTTTTATTTCTCGTTTGAGCTTTAAATCCGAATGAGTCAAGTAGGTATCGTTAATAATTCCCCCCCCCCCCCGTAATCTCTGTGTCGCTGGTCCTGCTCTTCCAGTCGCCCTGAATGCTGACGTCACTCATCCAGCTGTCCCAGGGCCATCTCCCAAGACAGAAGGCTGCGGATATCGCTACACATCCATGATCCAATGTGTGACTGTGAGGACTTTGAAGCCAACGTCTACAGCCTCATGGTCGTTATCTATCGTAGAGGCAAAAACACACACATACACGAGAATGAGGGGAAAATAAAGGGATCAAAGCCGTTTTCCTCATTTAAAGGATCGTTTTATTAAATTTGCACAAACGCATTTATTTTTTGTGATTGTAAATTCAATTCAGTCTTGGGATTTAATCATCAAATTTTCCTCCTTTTTCCCATCAAGAGTTGAAATGAAACTTGCGCAAAAACGGGCGATCACGCACCAAAGAGAATCCCTCAATATGACTCCAATAATTGTGCTTTATTATTCCACTTTTTACATCTCTTTATACAAATTTCATCATGTTGTTTCTTTTTGTTCATTATTTTTATTCAATTTGTTCACGCTTTCTTCTCCCCTCTGGGAAAGAAGCAAATATCCAACAGCTGTTTACATGAATGTCCTTTTTTTATTATTATCTATCTCCATTTCTCCCTAACTCCGTTTATCTTTCTCTCTTTCTGTGCCCCTTCTTTCCCTCTCTATCTTTATATATATATATATATATATATATATATATATATATATATATATATATATATATATAGATATATATCCACAGTCGTAAGAAATCCTGACCTAATTTAACCACGAACAAACCAAACCAAAAACAAATTTAACCTCTCGTATCTTCCCACTTTAAAAACCACACTAACCTAAAATGGCCTCGTCCTCACCCCCCTACCCTCAACAAATGTTAACCTAACATAGGACCCAATAAAACTTAACTCACCTCAAACTTAACTAAGCCTGCAGCCTACCCATAACTTAAGCTGACCTATACCCAATCCGAGTTGGGCCTACCTCTGTCCTACTCAGTCATATAATCGTGACCTAAATTGACATAACTTTGATCTTGCCTTACCCTAATTTGTTAACTCTCCCAGACTTTATCTACCGTTGCTCTTATAATAATAATAAAAATAATAATAATAATAATAATAGGTATTTATAATGCGCCCCTCAGGGCTGTTAGTCCTCCCAGAGCGCAGGTTGTGTAGCGAGTGTAGAGAAAGTTTAGAAGGCAATTCTGAAGCGATGAGTCTTCAGGAGACGTTTAAAAGTAGCAAGGGAGGGAGAGGATCGGACTTCGGCAGCAAGCACATTCCAGAGTCTAGGAGCACAAACTGAGAAGGAACGGTCACCCATCGAGCAGAGGACAGAATGAGGAGTGCCCTTAAGCACATAACCACAGTATAAGCTTATCGCAGGGAGTCACTTGACCTAAACGCGACCTAACCTAACACAATCTTCTACCAACCCTATACTTCAACACTTACATAACCTGCGACTTATGTAACTCTGATGTTGTAGCCTTAACCTAACCTCTATTTATCCTAATCATATCTCTAATCTAACTTTACCTTTAATCTAAATCAACCTCTGCCCTAACATTACATTTAAGCTAACCTTACGCCTAACCTAACCGCACCTCTTTCCGAGTCTATCATCTAACCTAAAGATACTTTAAACCTAACCTTACTTTATCTCTTAACTAACCTCTAACCTAACTCCTTTAACTCTAACCCTACCCTGTGTCTCACCTTACCTCTAACCTAACCTTACGTCTAAATTGGAAACCTCTTGGGATAGTTCCAGGACGGAAGAGTAGAATGTTGTGTGTGTATTAAGAGATTATGGTTCAAGAGACACGGGTGTTGTGAATAGCTGCGTGTGATGGCGTATGTGGTTGGGGCCTCTTTGCCCGAATGCCTCACACGACGCAGGATCTGAATGGCAGCTACTCCCTGCGAAATTTGAGCTTGGTCTCGCCGGAGGCCGAACCCGATACCCAGGCGATAGAAATCCAACCCTCTTTATCTATTAGGCGAGCCACTGCTCCAAGGCAGATCTCCTTGCACGGTCTCCTGATATCCAGTCTACGTAGGGTATTTGAGGACATATGTTATTTTAACTATAACCACATATTATTTGACTTTATATTTTCTATAATTCAGAATTATCAATGGCAGACCATATGCTTACACAAGAAATGAAGAGGCAAGCCATTATTGAGGCTATAAAGGCTGAACATAGCAAGTTAGAAATAGCACGATTTTCAAAAGTCGCTGGATCCTTCGTCTACAAAGTTTGCAAGGTGTTGGAGGCCAAAGATGGTTAGGCCATGGATCGACAATGTACGCAACGGAAGAGCTTATGTGTTTTAATAAGTCTCGGTACCATCACACAAGGCTCAAACAACGCATGAACGGATGGCGGAAATTTTCTTCATCACATAATCCATAACATTTGGCCTCCTATCTCCCGAGATATCAATCCATTGGACTACTACACTATTCAACAATGATTTTGCTACTTGGGTATTAGCTTGTAATTTATACTAAATCGAGTAGGCTGATTCCAAATCTGTAATCAGAATTTTTCTAGCACGTAAGGCTCCTTAGTTACACACATACTCTTTAGTTAAATATATGGGCAGTGTTGCTTCGGCTACCGTAGTGAGAGGATGTGTTGTGTGTGTTTGGTTCCTGCGTTACACTTCTGCTTTATCACGTTGTCAAATTTCGCCATTATAGTAGTGGCGAGGAAACGGTATTTACATACAGTGATTAATTGCATTTTTCTTTCAGATTTATCTCTTAATTAATTTGTAAATTAAATAAGATTTTACAAAAGTATATAACAGGATATATACAAACAAAGTAGAAAACATGAATCGGCGAAGATGTTTAAATAGCTCAGACAACTTTTGTTATATCTGTGGAAGATATACTCCAAGCAACCAGCGGAAAAATTTAGCTAAAAGAATAAAAACTGCCTACAATTATTATTTTGGTTGTAAAGTTGGTGGCCAAGACAATCCCTGGGCACCTCACAATCTTGTACTGTGTGTTAAACAGGGCTCACACAGTGGTTAAATGTCAAACGGATGGGTATGCCTTTTGCTGTACCAATGGTGTGGTTTGAGCCAACAAATCATGTTTTTGATTGCTACTTTTGTATATTGAATATTGCGGGATTCTCAAATAGGAACAAGTCAAAAGTTGTATATCCAAATTGTAAGTTAGTTATAAAACCAGTTCCCAATAATATGGAGATGCCAATCCCAGTTCCTCCATCAGCTAGTGCAGTTAAAGAAGGTAATTAATCGCTTGAAGAGGAGGAAAACAATGCCGAAGAAATGTGTGATGATGATTCTAAGGAAAAAAAGATCCAGTTGGAAAATCAAGAAAGATTGAATGATATGGTGAGTGATTTGTCATTGTCAAAGGAGAACGCAGAAGTGTTGGGCTCCAGACTACAGCAATGGAATCTTTTAGAGGACGGTGCAAAAATATCTACTTTCCCTAAACGCCATGAGGCCTTAACTGCCTTCTATAAAGAAGAAGATGGTGCTTGTATCTGTAGTGATCTTAATAGCCTCATGAATCAGCTAGGAAACGAGCATTTATCTGATTAATGGAGACTATTCATCGATGCAAGCACTGCTAGCCTCAAAGCTGTGTTGCTACACAATGGTAACAAAAAACCTTTAATTCCTGTCGCACTTATTTTGAAAGGTTTTCATTACTCGCATCATAAGTGGAATATATTTGGTCATCTAAAGGTAATTCCTTTACTTCTTGGACTGCAGCTAGGATATACAAAGAATATGTGTTACTTATGTCTATGGAACCGCCGTGATGACAGGAATCATTATATTGTCAGAAAGTGACCCGAAAGAGAAGAACACATAGTTGGCCGATACAATGTGAAGCACATGCCTTTGGTACATCCACACAAGATCTACCTTCCACCACTTCATATCAAACTTAGCCTTAACACGAATTTTGGTAAAGCAATGGCCCATGATTCTGATGGATTCCAGTATCTCAAAGAGTAATTTGGTGCAAAGAAAACCGATGCTAAACTTAAAGCTGGCATTTTTGTAGGTGGCGGAGATCAGAGAATTGATACGTGACATGGAGTTCAGAAATTAACAAACTCCACTTGAGTTGGAGGCATGGGATTCATTTGTCCATGTAGTGCAGAACTTTCTTGATAATCATAAGTCTGAAAACTATAAAGAACTAGTGGGCAATATAATAAAAGCCTATCAACGAATGGGGTGTCGGATGTCTCTTAAGATGCATTTCTTGCATTGGCATTTAGATTTCTTTCCATCTAATATGGGTGATATTAGCGACGAACATGGGGAAAAGGTTCTACCGAGATATCGCCATGATGGAAAGCAGGTATCAAGGCCGCTTCAACGAAAACATGATGGGTGACTACTGCTGGTTCCTACAATGGGAGGATCTTATATCCACGTACAAGCGCAAGAGCAAGAGTCTCAAACATTTTTGAAGAAATTTATAGTTAGGTGAGTACTACCTCTTTTATATGTAATACATATCTTGTCTGGGTCTGCAAAAGGACGTACATAATGCCAAATAGGGTTCCCCGATTCCAAACCTTTGTCTAGAAATGTCTCATTCTTCTCAAACTCGTAATAATGATATCATTAATTGATTCAAGGTGTCAAAGTGAGCCATATAGCCTAGTTGCATAACTCAGGAGCCTTAGGTGCCGGGAAAAATTTGAGCACAGATTTGGAATCAGCGCAACAAAGTTAGTTAGTTACAACAACATTTACTCAAGTAGCAGAGACAAAATTAAAATTTGTTAGCTAGAGATACGAGGGGGAGTCAAAAAGTTCTCAGATAAATGGCATAAAATTTTTATTTTTAATAATACTGTAATCATTTTTCTACATAAGCTCCATTAACATCTATACACTTTCTTAATCTATGAATCCAACGGTAAAGACCATCTTTGTAGAATTCACGGGGTTGTCTCTGGCACCAAGTAATGACCTGCTTTTTTGCTTCATCTAATGATTGAAACCGGGTTCCTTTTAGGTGTCCCTTTAAATTTGGAAACAGAAAAAAGTCAGAGGGTGCTAAATCAGGGCTATAAGGGGGATGAGCAAGAGTTTCCCATCGAAATTCCCGTAGCTGAGATCTCACAGCTTTGGACGAATGTGCAGGGGCATTGTCATGGTGGAACAAGATTTGCTTGTGGAGCTTTCCTCGTCGTTTTTTGGCTATTGAAGTTTTCAGCTTCCTTAAAACTCCTTCGTAATAGCTGCATGTAACAGTTTTTTGTCCTTCTAAGAAGTCTATTAAAATAATTCCCTCCGAATACCAAAAAACTGTAGCCATTATCTTCTTAACGGACCTCTCTGTCTTGAACTTGATAGGCCCTGCTGCCCCCCTTGGGTGCCACTCTTTTGATTGATTTTTACTTTCAGGATCAAACTGATACACCCAAGTTTCATCTCCCGTTACGAGGCGCTCAAAAAAACTATCCTCGTTTGCTTCAATCTTGGTCAAAATAGCCAAAGAAAGGTTGGCCCTATGATTCAGCTGGTCTTCTCGCAACGCTTTTGGGACCCAACGTGCTGAAAGCTTGCTCAGGCCAAGATTTTCAGTTAGAATTCCAAATGCTGAGCCATGAGAGATTTCACATGCATTGGCAACTTCATCAATAGTAATACGGCGATCTTTATCCACTAGATTCCTCACAAGCTCGACATTTTCTGGGTTAATGGAGGTGGAGGGTCTCCCTTCACGTGGATCATCTTCAACTTCTTCTCTGCCCCCCTTGAAGCGCTTAATCCAGTCGTAAACTACCGCTCTACATGGCGAAGAGTCACCATAAACCTGTTGTAGAGCGTCAATAATCTTAACAGGCTTCCAATCAAGTTTAGTCAGGAATTTAATGTTCGCTCTTATCTCAAAATTTGCCATTTTATGGGTTCAAAAAAGTAACCTTTTTGAAGCACATCTAATACAAAGAGTCTCGACAAATTGAATGACGAATTTTGTAGGAATTGTTCAGAAAACATGAAAGTCGTGTTTGACCCTGTATTTACTTGTACAAAATCGAACATTTCAATAATCTGGCATTTGTCTGAGAACTTTTTGACTCACCTACGTATGTATGTAGCGTAGTTGAGAAAGAGATTAATGAGCACCCTCATGACACTAAATAATCCCTAAAGACCTCCATAGTCAAAGTAATATTTTACAATATGAACAAGAACCACTTGATCTTAGCATGCAGGCGATTCAGATATCACCACATAGTTATTATCGAAGGTGAAGGAGACTTTATTGAATAAAATTGCAAAACAATATGTTTATTCTTATCGTCGCAACTCTTTCAGTAAAAAGACATTATTATCTGTTTCTAAGAGTCATTTTTTTGCAAGTATAAATCTGTCCTCAAATACCATAGGTGGGCGTTATCGCGATAACGATATCGGGTTATCGGTTATCCAATATTTTTCCACGCGTTATCGATTCATCGGTATTGCCGATACTTTTGGTTCCAAACTAGCGATTATCGATAATTTTAGTTTTTGGTTCCAGTTTAGCACAAGGGCGAGCCGCGCGTGCCTTGAAAGCAGAAATAGGTTGGTCAGAGCTGGAAGGATCATCTTCAAAACTACGAAAGAGTATTCAAATATTCTTACTATTGCATTATAAAATAACGCTATATATAGTCAATAATCAATATTGTATTATAAGTTGGATTTATTAGTTATCACCTTATCGGGCGATATATTTATCGCCAGTTATCGCCGACAAGGTTATCGTTATCGATTTATCGCTTATCGTGATACATTTTTTCGTTATCGCGCCCATCTATGTCAAATATCTTACGAACCTTGTATATAGCTCATAATTGCTGATTTTCTATTGTGAACAACAAAGAAATAGAAGACTTGACAAAATATGTCATATTTATTTCCTTAGAGTCCTCCTTTAGCCCATAAAAGTAGGTAAAAAAAAGTTCAATTAGCTTTTAGGGCGTTTATTGGCAACTAACATCAGTGATCGCTGCCAAATACTACCATTATTTTGCCATCAATTATGTCTCAATGACAAATTCTCTTGATATATTTCCCCTCCCTTCATTTTTTCCCTTTCAATTCAAAATTTGACCGTAATTCTTGAAGAAATTATGCCTCCTCTTTGTGGGCCGAAAATCCACCTTTAACCCATAAAAGTAGAAAAAAGTAAACGCGTTCAATTAGTTTTGCTGGCGTTGATTGACACTACCCCCAGTAATTGTTGCCAAATTCCACCATTATTTAACCGTAGATTATGTCCCAAGGGAGAAATTCTCATATATCCTCTCCTTTCTTCTTTCCATTTTAATTCAAAATCTTACCGGGATTCTGGAAGAAATTCTGCTTCTTTTTTTGTCGGCTCCAAATCTAAAAGGGATAACTTTAGTTTTCCTTTCAATTATTTCGCATTTTATTTGCAGTTATCACAAGATATTCGGCCAAGGAGTGGATGTTTGGCCGTTGAAAGCGACCGGGAAAACAAATCAATTTCCACCACTCAATTCTGGTGGTGGTGGTGACCCCGTCCCCAGCCCGACAGTGGGTCGGGGACCCTCACACCTATTCTAGGCTTTATCACAGCTCCTCAGACCATCGTAGTAGCAGACTCGCCGTCTCTCGGGGTCTCTCCCAGAGATCCACCGGGCCAAGGTGTGTGTGTATCTGTGGGCAATGGAAGAAATGTGTGGTGTCATGTATCGGAGTTAATCATTTGTGGCAGTTTGGTGTTTTATGGGTGGTGGGAGATATTTTGTGCATGTATGACGTCAAGAGAGGTGATTTGTTTGTTCGTATCTGTGCTAGTATTCTTCTGATCTGCTTGGTGAGTGTTTGTTTTCGAGTTGTGTATGGTTGGAGGTGGTGCACTGAATATTTTGTTATGGGTTTTGTTTGTCAAGTATTGTTGTATGATCTGAGAGTGGATTGTTTTCTTGTTTTGCTTGATTGTGTCTTCTGTTCTTGTGTTAGGGTATGTGTCTAAATTGGTGGTGTAGTTGATGTTGTTATCGAAAATGGTCTGTTTTTGTGTGGGTGATTAGGAGGTTGTCTTGTGTTGTGGTGGAGGGGATGATTTGGATGTGTTTTCTGCCTGAGTTGAGATGCATGTAGCTTTAGTTGATTTTTTATTAATATTAAGTTCGTCTAGCCGTGTAGATGTTGGGTGTTTGAGTCAAGAGTGCATCCTGTAGTAGTTGGTTTCTGAAATGATTAGGGACCAGATTGTGTTGGCGTATTTGAGTACTGGTTTTGTGATTGTCTTGTATGTGTTAATGAGCGTTTCCTTAGTTTTCCCCCAGTGTGTAGTTATGAGTGCCTTGATGACTTTGGGTGTTTTCGTCGCCTTGACTATTGTGTTTTGTATGTGTTTTGAGTATGTGAGTTTGGGGTCAAAAGTGAGGCCAAGGATCTTCGGTTCTTTTGTGGAGGGTTCTTTTGTGGTATGTTGTCTATGTTTAGATTTAGGGTTCTGTTGCATTCTGCAGGGTCTAGTGTAAAGAGAGTGGTCATTGTTTTGATGGCGTTTAGCTTTAGTGAGTTTTCTATTGTCCATGTGTGTATTTTATTGAGGTAAGGTTGTATCTGTTGTGTGAGGAGAGTATTGTGATGTCGTCTGCGTAGGAGACAATTTTTACGGTTTGTGGGGGAGTTGGTATATCTGAGGTGTAGATGTTGAAAAGTGTTGGGGAAAGTACTCCTCTTTGAGGAACTCCGGATTTTGTGTATTTGTGTTTAGATATTTTTTTTGTATTTTGGTGTATTGGAGTCGTCCCTTGATGTAGTTTGCTATGCGCTTGATTAGGGTGGTGGGTATTGTGAGTTTGTGGATCTTGTTGATGAGTTTGTGTAGGTCTACTGTGTCGAATGCTTTGGACATGTCAAGGGCGACTGTTATGGTTCTATGTGGTAGGATTTTCCTGTTGAATCCATTTGTGATTATGTTGTTTATTGTGTGTAAGGCTGTGGTGGTTGAGTGGATAGGTTTGAACCCATGTTATTGTGGTGTGTTTGAGATGTTGGATATGATGTAGGGTAGGTGATTTTTCTAGTGTTTCTGCTATGGGGGAAAGCTATTAATCTGTAGGAGACTCCTTTGTTTATGTTTTTGTTTGGTTTGGGTATTGGAATTATTTTTGTTACTCTCGATTGTTTAGGTATGTTGTTTGTGTTTATGGCAAGGTTTTAAGTTTGCGTGAGGAGGTTTATGGCGTTTTTACCTAAGTGTTTGATGTTCATGTCATCAGGGCCGGTAAAGTTGTTGTCTCTCGCTTGCTCTGATGGTCTGTTCTGTTGTGGTTGTGAATTGTGGTTTGGGGAGGTATTTTATAAGTCTGTCTATTTTCCTGTTTTCATTTTTCGTTTGGTGCATGGTTGTGTTTGTGAAGTGTTTGTTGAAGTTTTCTGATTTTTGTATGGGTGTTTTGGCTTATTTGTTTCCGAAGGTTATGGTGTTGTTTTGTGGCTATGTTGGATTTTTGTTTGTGAGGCCAGCAATGGTTTTGCAGAGTTTGTGTGTGTTTGTTTTGTGGTCCCATTGCTGGTCTAGGTAATTTTTCCATAATTCTTGTTTGTATTTTTGTATTGCGCGATCTATTTGTTTGTTTTGTTGTATAATGTTGGGGTCTATGGGTTTTGTTTTCTAGTGTTGTTACGTTGTGCTATGAGGTTTCTTATTGGTTCAGGGAGTAGATTTTGTGAGTTGTGCATTTTTCCCAGTGGGATGTTGTGTTTATCTGCTTGTAAGATAGTGTTAGTTAGTATTTTGTTTGCCGTGTGCGCATATTTTGGAAGGTGGATATTGGAAAGTGCTTGTTCAATTTTATTCTGCCCAGTTTGCCTTGTGATAATTTGTGTATGTTTTGTGGTTTTGTTTTAGCCTTAAGTTTGTTTTTTGTGTTAAATGTAATTAAGATGGGGAGATGGTCAGAAAAGAGAGCTTCTATCGTGTTCCAGGTGAGGTGTCTGTGTAGGGTGTTTGTTGCAGTGGTGATATCTGGCGAAGTGGGTTGTTGTTTGAGGGGCATGTGTATGCTGGTTGGTGTATCTGTGTTTAAGGTTATGTGATTTGAGTTTTGGATGATGTCAGCGATGAGTTAGCCTCTGTGGTCTTCTGTGGGTGAGTTCCAAAGTTCTGAGTGTGCGTTGATGTCTCCTGTGATTATAGAGTTCGTGAGACTGGTTGCGTGGCTAAGGAAGTTTGTTATGTCTGCATCTTCATTTAGGTGGTTGGAGTTCGTGGTGCTTCTGGGTGAGATGTAGAGGTTTGTGAGGTGTAGTTTTGTTTAGATGGATTTTGGTGATTTGTGCTTCAGTCTTTTGTGTGTTTATGTTGTCTGAGTATAGGTGATGTTGCTTTTGATGTATATGATAAGGCCTCCTCCCTCTTCGTGTTTTCTTTTTGTTCTGATTGATGTGTAGTTTATGATTTGAGGAGTTTTCTGTTTTTCCGTGAGTTTGGTTTCTTGGATGGTGATTATGTCTATTTCATGTTCATCTGTGAGGTGCTCGAGTTCTGTCGTTTACTTGTTCAGTCCATTTATGTTTATTTGTAGCATTTTTAGATCATGTAGGGAGACTTATAGTTGTTTGCACTTCAATGTAGGATTTTAAACGTTTGCAAATTTATTATATATAAGATCTTTTCGGATGTGCAAATACTCCATTTACATAGTGCCGCGTATATGTATTTGCATAAATGCATCTGTTCGGTGAGAGAATGTGCGTATGACTTATCCTACATTTTATTTTTGCATACAATCAGATATATGTTTGGAAGACTTTTACATACGCATTGGTATGTATGTGTATCTGTCTCGAATCTGATGCATATTCTTGTCTAGAAGAATCTGTTACTTGTGGGCCAAATTTGGCGTGGTTTAGGGCAGTAGTTCTTACTTTTGACCAGGGGTTCATAATATACCCAAACCACATGGACGAAAACACTTCGAAGAAGTCCGTGAATGGTGTTGATTTCACGCTGAATGAAGTGCCAAACAACTCTACCTCACCAACCACTCATATCCCTCTCGAGGAAACAACACACTACATAAAAAAAAAATTCCAAAACGCGCCCTCTGCCCATCTGACCTCTCAGCTCCATTATTACAAACCTACCAAAAAACATATACCCTACACTCCCAGCGTCTCACTCGCCCCTGGTCATTTTCCATACATCTTCAAAACTTCAAACAACTTACTTTTTCGCAAATCCAGCAAAAAGCCCAAACACACCAACGACTAGAGGCCTATTGCTTTCTTAGAGCACCTAGGAAAAACATTCGAATGAATGGTCAACAGCCGTCTATGGAATTTCCTGGAGGAGAGTAACTGATCCCCCCCCCCCCTCCCCTTAAAAATATAACTTCAAGCGAGGCTAGTCTATTCAAGCGGTTATGACCATCGTTCACGACATCATACAAAGAGCACAACAAAACACACTCTATCAGAAAAGAAGGGAGAAGGCTTTCGACAAAGTGTGGCACGAGGGACTCTCTTAGAAACTAGCCAACAATACGGATCTCCCTCTCTGCGGCAGAAGGCTTCTCTTACACTACCTTACTGACATAAGTTGTCACATTAAATATAATAAAACAACATCAACATCGATTTGCAAAACACAACCACATACATGAAACCTAAACTGCACAGTCCCAAACAAGACTTACACACAAACCTCACAAGATAGTCGGGGCACAATCCACATAGACCCTCGCTTTCACTTACATTCAAAGATCCCATAGATAAGAGCAAAACACGCAACTAAAATGCTACGCAACTTTTACCCTAAAAGCCGAAACTATAATAACACCTATACCAAACACTTGTTCGACCACTTCTAATATACTCACCTACCACACTCACATCCGCGAGTCGCACATGGAAGGGGAGAGCACAGGGAATTCAGAACTCTGCGCGAAACGCGTACGTTGAAATACCCAGCAGCCATTGACTACCCTCAACCAACACTTATCTACACATAAGTTAACAGCACCATGGGTATCGCGTTTCCTTTACTCGTGCCCCTTCTTTTTCCCCTGCCCCACTCTAATACCACTACCTCACACACACAAAAAAAAACATGACACGACGGTGTATAGCCACCGACCTTTACTTCTTCCTATCCCCTTTGAAGTTTCTCCTGTATCATTTCCTTCCCTTACTACCCAATCTCCGTAGATCACCGCAGTCATCCTTCTGCTCTTCTTTCTATTCACATCAGGTCATGTCAACCCTTGAAGGTCTCTTATCTTGGTTTCAGACGGTTCGTAAAGGTCAGATAGACAAAAGGTCGAGCGGCTAAAGCCTCATTGAAATTAACTTTAAGGGTGCAATTACAGTTTCCTTTTGTTGGATGTGTTTTACTGTAATTTCATAGAGTGGTCGTTAATTCTTGGTATGTAAAAGAGTGTGAAACATAATTCTTTTTGAATAGAATCTCCTTATATGATTTTTTCGATGGAAAGCGACCGACGCTTTCACCACATTCTTCAAAACGCATTCGTGACTCAAATGAAAAGCATAAGAACTATTGAGTTATTACGTCTTGGCACCACTTGATATTGTTTGGCACGGCGTAGCTCCAATTAACATGGCTTCACCTGGTTTAACACACCGTGAAGAGAAGTATGGTTTAGCCTGGCACGGAAAATTCCCGCTTAATTAACATGTTTTGTGACCTTTTTTTCTTGGATTTTACATAGTTTTGAGTGTGGCGCCGTGACTTAGCACGGAGCGACTTGGCCGCAAAATGACCTAGTTTAATATGGCTTGACGCCGCGCGCTTGGCGCAAGCCGACGCTCACTCATTCAAAATCATCCCAGAGTTTTGGAGCAAAATGGACGTACACGAGCGCGCACTATCAAAAGTGCACCTATGCATGTGCGTGGAATAAAACGAATACACACACAAACACGGGGCTGTGGACAATATTTGCTTGACCAGGCTTCCGTAATTAATGGCCAAACTGGCAGGACAGCAGCTGGGGCGCGGACACGACCAGCAGAGTAACACAAAAAACACAGGTGTACGTGAGAGCTCCCTCAAACACTTATGTCTGTTTGCTTTAGGCCTGAAAGACGATAATTCGGAAACTGATGTGCGTGCTATGTCGGATATACCTGTGTACGTGCGTTTCATTGGACACGCAGGGGCCTACATATGATTGCGCATAAAGCCCCCCACACCACCTTGAATGTTGCTCCCGAGAGAGCAAAAATTCATACTTTAGAGTGTTTCTGCTGCTCATCGATGCACAGAGAGCCCCCTTCCTTATTGGCCCCCACTATTTCATAATTTAAAAGCTTTGCAAGTGCAAGGGGCCACATACCCCCTTCCCACCTGCATTTAACCCTAGAAAGGCGCTCCCTAACGATTGGTCCAATAGTGATTGGTACACCACCAATTAGTCTCCTCGATGGAATTACAGTAGCCTAATACCGATTGGTCAAATACCGATTAATACCAATTGGTCAAATACCAATTATTCTAATTATTATAATTATACAAATACCGTTTGGTCAAATACCAATTAGTCTAATTGATATAATTAGTCTATTAGCGAGTGGTCAAATAACAATGAGTATTTAGTCTAATACCAATTGATCAAATACCAATTAGTCTCCTTGGTAGAATTAGACCAATCCCGATTTTTTCACTGCCAATTTTTATAATTTGTCTGATATACATATATAAGGTTATTTTAACATATAATTATAATCGATAACATAAATAAACAATAAATTATAAAACCTTTATTGAAAAGTTTGAATTAAGTTATGTGAACTTCACGAACTAAAATCTTAAATTATGAGCCAAAGCTTTTAAAAATCTACTATATCCTAATTATGAATAATACTATATTTAAAGGTCTAGGACGTTTCGGCGCGACTCTATTCGGCGCAGACCGTATACGGCGCGGCCCATTTTCGGCGCAGATCCTATTTGGCGCAGACCCTATTCTACGCACACCTTGTTAAAAATTTGAAGTCAACCAGATCAACTTTAAAAAAAAAAATGAAAGGAAAGGTTTGTGTTAAAAATCTCTGAAAAAGAAGTTGGAAATTATGTGATTGAGGGCCTTCGTTCTTGTTCAAACTTACTAAAAAACTAGTAGATTAATTTTTACAAAGTTTGGTGGAGTACTAGAGCCTTAGCCTAGAAATAAACTATTAGTTTTTTAACAAGATCCGGTCTTATCCGGTTCGGTATCTTTTTCCTAGCTAATTTATTAACTAAATGTTTAGTTTCTAAATACCTGAAAGAGCCTTTTTTTTTGCAAAGGTAACTTGGTCGAGATTATGTAATGGCCATATTATGTAATTATGTAATTGCGCAAAAACTAATTAATGATTTTTAATAAATCTGGTTAAATACTAGAGCCTCAATTGTAGATGGAAGCGACTAGTTTTTTTTACCAAGATCTGGTTTTGTCCGGTTAAGAAATATTTCTCGTATTATTTTTTAGTTAAAAATTATATCTTTGAAGCTGCAAACGTTAATGTCGAGTTTCTAAATATTTTTAAAAGTTTTTTTTCTTGCCAAAGTAACTCTGTTTAAATTATGTAATCAACAATATTTTTTAATTTGTTTCTTTACAAAATTTCCCGAAAACAACTCGATTTCTACCAAATTTGGTGGACTTTAGAGCCTTAGGCTAGAGGGAAACGATTAATTTTTGACCAAGATCTGGTTAGTATATCTGGTTATATGCGATTAAGTATTTCGAAATATGGGAAATGGTCTCCCTTGGCGGAGATTTGCTCTCTATTAGTATCTCTTTGCTAAACTAAATTCTTTGGGAACGACTGAACTATTTGGAAATTACTATTTCCTTTTACCTAGAAGAATTAGTTATTTCTTAGCCTTGCGGCAAAATAATTTATACGAAAGCAATATATCATTTGAAAGGACAAATGAAACTTTTGGGGACAGTATTTTGGCCTTAGGATAATGGTTGACAGCTTAATATTTATAGGGAGATTTGGGAGGATCCCACACAATAGTCATTTTCCAATATGGTGCTTTAAACTCTTGGAATACCATGTTATTAACAAAGATTTTAAAAGGATAAGAAAAAGAATTATAAATAGGGGGTATAAATTTTAAATAACAACCTCCAAACTCTTGTAAAAATGGCAATAGATCCAGTATCTTGTCGTTAAGATAATGGTTGACGTGTTAGAAATATTTCTGGGATATATCAATTATTTTAAACTATATAAATTAAGTCCCTCTTTGATGGAGCTAGCAAATAAACTACCTATGTTTATTGTACCCTAAAAAACTGACCAGGCCTGGTTTCATACAAAGTTTACTGCACATATTTCTAAATATTTATGGGGAAGAGATTGGAGGGGATTCTACTAATGGCTCCTTTTCCAACATCAAGATGTAAACTCTTAGAACCACCAAATTTAACAAAGAATGTGCCATTATATTTTCCAGCAGTGAAATGTATAAAGAGAAAATGTTTTTCAATTTTAAATTCAGTTGTGTCTTAGACATCTTTCGAGTTGATGAAATGGCTCGCCTACAATCAAACTTTTTCTACTTTTTAGATATCCAAAACTCAGATACAATTCAGTTTTTATGAGTTTCACTTTAAAAATTTCAAATGATTAATTTATTTAAACCAATAGAAAGTTTAGTTATTTCATTGATTAAACTTTTGATAGACCCTAAATATGGCAGTGAATATAATATCAAACCGTTGAAAGCCAAAATTTGAAAGTGATGGGTTATCTAAGTTTTTGAGAGATATAGCGCGGATAAGGAAACAAAATTTTCTGGCGTGAAAGAAAAGATATCACTTTAAATCGAGAATTCATGTTCAAAACGAAGAAATCGTGAAATATATTAACGTCCATTCACACGATCCTTCTAGCAAAAATTGGGAGGAACCGCATTCTAACTCAAATGAAGCCTCATGCAAGCAACGCAGTAGAAGGGACTGCTAGAGTTGTCACCGAATGCTTAAAGAATTTATCTCAAACTTGCCAAGGAGATATGCCAGATAATAAATCTTTAAAAAAAGATGGTCCGTCGACAAAGAAACAATGTAAGATCATAAATGATAAGCACAATCGATTAAGCCAGTCTTCTTATCCCAGATGAATTCAAAACTTATATGTTGGTAGGAAACAAACGGAAGAATTTTTGCTTGCTGACAGTGGATGGTTTGAAAGTTCTTATAGAATTTTAATATTTGAACGTGAAAGTAATCTGAGATTATTATATGCGGGGAATTTTTTTTTTCGTTGATCCCACTTTTAAAATCTCACCACCTCTTTTTTTCAGGTTTATGTAATCTCAGGTGATAAATACGGGGACGTCCATCCTTTGCTATAGGTGCTGCTCCCTATTAAAGTTCGTGGAACTTATGACAAATTATTTTACATGATTTAAAAAAATTGAACCTGACTTCGTCCAGAAATTATCAACTGTGACTATGAATTGGCAAATTTTAATAGCTTACAAGTACATTTTCCTTCAGCCGATATCATGTTTTTTTTTCATTTGTGTCAAAATATGAAAAAGTATGTTTGTGCTTTAGAACATTCTCTTCAATACAGAAATTAATTATATATTGATTCTTTATCGCAGATGAAAGCAAACTTCGTTTACAATACCCGCAAATTATTATTTGCTTGTATGAATAACACCTATTTCGTGGTCTGTGATTATCATTTCAGGGAAAAGTGTGATTTCATTTTCTGCGGCGTAGAAACATTCAGGTTTCGAGCCCTCGACAACTTGACGTGAAATAACAACTGCTTTCAAATCAGACCTTCATCGAGATCAGATACATCATGCGATACTCCCTTCCCGTTTTACGAGGGCAAACCTCTTTCTTAATACTCTCAGGACTCCATATCATCCTCAGGGATACTTATGATGCATACAATCACACATTTTGAGTGATTACAATGCTTCGAAATGCCAGACAGTATCATCATCTCATTCGTCCCCTAGACAAGCTGCTTACTAAAGGATTTTTTTTTTTTACCTTAAAACATCTAATAAATGGGAAATACCATCAGTTGCAGTCTACCATAGACGTGTGACATTACCATAAATACATTATTAATTTTTAAATTTGAATTGAAAGTTATAAGTTAACATTCTCTCGTTTCGGACTTACTCATTTTTCACAAACACATTACTTTGGTCGGCCAAATTTTTTAAGAGATGCATCGTATCAAAGGCAAATTTCAAAGAATATTCTGCGCAATTTCCATTTAAATTAAACAAATATTTTCAAGAAAGTGTATATTTTTGTATTTTATTATCACGTTTTGGACGGATTTGTATGTTTAGAGCAGTAACAAGAGACTGTATCAAAATTAGTTTCCTGTATCTTCTGTTCGGTCAGTAAAGATTTTAGGGTAAATACTTAGATAAGAACTTGGCTGTGATTCATTCAAGGAAAACCTAGGTAGTTCTCTGCAGAAGATACAAACATGCAATTCGTTTATATATATATATATATATATATATATATATATATATATATATATATATATATATCTTTATTTAAAGATTACATGAGAATTGGATACAGTATATATGTACATAGGTTAAAGTTTATTTATGATATTTTAGGTATAGTATAGTTTTTGAACTTGCATTAAGAGCACAACTTTCTTCAGTTCTCATCACATTGGAGTTGGCCGATGTGGTAGTCTACAAATTCGTGTGGTCAGACTGTTTTTGCGGAACTTACATAAGTAAAAAACATGATATGTTTGCATTTATCTCTGCACTGATAAAAACTTACGCAATCTATCGTAAGTAAAACCCTTCTTTATTGGTTACTCTGTTACAGACTACATGCAAGTTCGGCCAATTAGAGAAGGTTATTATGGTTATTTCGGCATAAATATTCCGATTCAGAGTAAAAAACATCAAACATTGATATCTTTTTTGAATAACTTTTGGCTTTGATCAAATTTCTATCAAATATCTGAATTAGATGGGTGATATATAAGCAGTTGAAATAGTCGCTCCTGCAGTGTTAAATAGCTATCATTTTAAAAGATTTCTACAATCGAGTTTGCATATGGCTCACAAACCTTTTCTGATTGGTTAAATTCATATGTCGTCTGCTGCAGAGCAGCCAATGAGGATGTTATAAAAAGATTCGAAGGAGTTAATTCTAAATTTACATTCAGCAAAATTTGATTTGGGAAATCATTTTATTTCCTTTAAAATAATAATTATTCTTGTGGGGCGTTATTATATACGTTGCTAATTCAGTGTAAATAAAGATGCTTTTTCTTAAAAAAAAACATTTTTATTGTTCTCAAATACAAGACTAGTTTCGTAGCACAGCTAGTACAACTAGTACTACACCTTTGACCAATAAAAAAAATGTCTTTCTCGTTTAAAAAGCTTGTAATTGCATACTACATGAAACGTTTGAGAAACCCACCCCCATTGTCCACGCTGATATTTTTAATCATTCAGAATCATTCATTTATTATTACCAAGCAAATTTGAATGCACAGGATATAGTTCACACCAATAATCAGGCTAAAGAAAAAGTCGAAAATTTCTCACTCCAAAACTTTTTGGGCTTAATTTTACGAGATTACCCAAGTTCATTCTTAGTAAACTTATACATTTAGTTGTGACAAAAAAAAAGAGTTTCATTTAATGTTCCACTTTAACTTTTGTAATCTGTACCATTGAAAGTTTCATCTAAAGAAAAGAAATTCATCCTCTGTCATTTTGGTCTCTGGGCATTAAAGAAGAAAGATTCATTTTTAGTCTCATATTTACCTTAAATTTTAAGGAAATGCTTCTTTGGACCCTTCCCTTTTAATATTATTTCCGTCATTTAGGGGGCTTTTAGCGTCTCTTAGTAACTCCGCTACTTTAAATTTTTAGGATCTCTATTTTTTAACCAGGATTAGGAAGGAGATTGGGAGGAATTGGTTTACAAATCGTGTGGCAGATGAATGGAATAGGCTCACTAGACATGTGATAGAAGCCTCCTCTCTGGGTAGTTTTAAGAATAGATTAGATAAATTATATATGGATGAAGCTGCTAGATGGGACTGACTTTTTTATGTACATATGTATATATTTTTCTAAGGAGTGGGGAGATTATATTTTGCGGTTGCATGAATGGACATAATCCTCTGGATGCATTTTATGTATATTGTAGATTAGATCTGACAAACTCCTGTAAAGGGTGACAATGTTGATGAATTTTTTTTGGTAAGAAATCTTTTGTGTGTTGACTGGAACAGGAGCTGCCAAGTGTAGGCCATGAATGGTCTTTTGCAGTCTTCTTCTTTTCTTATGTTCTTCTTCTTATGTTCTTATGAAATCGCGGACGTGTGCGTTCTCTGAGTGAGTTTTTCCTCTGTGATTTTATTTACTTTGATTTTGTCACTTATTTTCTACACTTTGTTAGGCCTTGTTTCATTTGTTTTGTTACCTTATTTTGTGTCGATTTTTCACTAACGTCTCTTTGACTTCAAATTTGTATTGATGTGGTCTTTAATCTTCAGGGGGTCCCTTGTGTATGTACGTTTATGATTGCTTCATAGACAGTCTACTTTTTATGTGAGTGTAACGTTGTAAGTGCGTAAGCTTGGGATTGTTTGTTTATTTATTTCCTATTTTAATTTTTAGTTTGTTTACCTTAATGGCTATTCTCCTCTCTGGGTAATTTTGTCTTAACATTTAATAGAAAACTTTTTAATTGCCTTTTCTTCTATTCTTAAAATTTCCCTTGATTTAATTGTTATATTATTCTAAATTAGAAAAATATATGTCTCCCTTTCTTTTATTTTTTTTTTATTTATTATTTTGCGTGTTTTCGTCTTCTTTTTTTGCTATTCCGCAGCTGAAATATGATAAGAGTTTTCTCTCACTATTGAAATATAAACAAGGTCAAAAGAATTAAGTCGCGGGCTCTCAATTATTTCAATAATTTGTGGGGAAAAATTAATCAACAAACATATCCTCTCTCTCTCTTACGACCTTCAAAAACCTTCAAGACTCATTGAAAAGTAAAATGGTTACTTACCATCCTACCGACCGGCCGACAGAGTAATTTATAGCGTCGCGTCCACGCGACTAAAAATCTACGAGAAAATTCCTGACGATTGGTTCGGTTAATTTATAGCAATAATCCAAAACTAACATTTCCTCAAGGCCCTTCCCAGGGTGCGAGCGATGACCTATCCGCTGAAGGTTTGATTTCAAAGAGATTCTCTAACAATCCTCAAAAGAAATTGTATCAATTTGTCCTGTAAATGTTAATTAATGCTATAGACTAACTGCACCAATCGTTTCGAATTCCCAGCTCTGTTCAAAAATATTTCGCATCGACACCGACGGAAATGGTTCAAAAGATCTCCGTTTTCTGCGACAACAGAGGTGGTTTGAATTGAATCGTGTATGTGAGAGTATGCAGGTGAGGGGATAGAAAGGGTGTGTGAAAAGATAGCGGAAAGTAGACCAGTGGTGAAAAGAGAAAGAAGTGTGGTAGGGTGCAAAGTGATGCTAGAGCCTGGTGATCAGGCCTATCGCTTTCAAATTTATTTGATTTGTGGTTTCGTTGTTGTTTTTATGGTTGTTTTATACATATATATATATATATATATATATATATATATATATATATATATATATATATATATATATATATATATATATATATATATATATACAGGTATATATATAACATATAGTTTGGCGTTCAAGCCATTTGTCTTTATTGCTAATATTTTTGTTTATGCTATGCGCGTTAGCTGTTGTTTTTGTAAGTCGTTAATATTAACTTACTGTGTTTGATTTAGTATCTTTTTGTTTCTTCGTAATTTTGTAGTGTGTGTATTTCGTGTACAGTGTTTCTTCCTGTAGTCTTGTTCGGTGATTTTCGTCTTCTTGTGTAGGTTTCCTTCTTCGGTAGTTTGTCTTAGTTGGTTAATTTTGTCGATATCGGTGAATTTTGTCAAAATCGGTTGGTTTCATGATTGGAATTTTTTCTTGGTTTGGGGTAAATTGACTCATCTAGCGTAGAACGGTACTTCTGCTCCGCCAGCTAAAATCCTAGCGGAGCTTGGAAATCTGGCGCGACATACTTCTCTTCTGTTTCGGTCAATCATTTGTACGATATCTTCGTCCAATGAACGATTGACCTTTTCCAGCATATTCCTTGTCCGTTCTTCGATGACAACGTTAATGGGGGTTAACCCCGCCTCCCGGTGCAGCTCTTCTTGCGATCTTCTTTCCATTCTGCGTGTACCTGTGATTAGGTACACGCATTTATTCTGCACCACTTGTAGTCTCCTCTTCTGTGTCTTTGAGGCACAGGAGAGGGCGGAAGCGGGGTAAAGCAACGTCGATCTAACTAGTGCAGTATAGATCTTCTTTTTGTTGCTTTGACGAAGATTTCTGAACCTGTACAGAGTCTTGACTGCAGCAGTGGCCTTGGTGATTCGTTCTTGGACGTGCTTTGCGTACCCGGTTGAGGTGAACTTCATGCCGAGTACGTTGCATTCATTGGTGTAGGGATATCGTCTATCCCCCACCCTGACGTCATCAAGTAGTCTCCTGCCTATGGGGACTACATTGAACTTATCCTGGTTGGTACGGATCTTCCACCGGGCCTCGTAGGTGTTCAGGTTTTCGATTTCTGCTGCCGTCATGCGAGCTTGCATAGGCGCATTCCTCCATGGACATGTGATTACCTGGGTGAAATCATCGGCGAATTGTAAGTTGAGGCAAGTGGGGTTTACAGGGACTGGGACATCTGCGGTGTAAATCAAGTAGAGAGTGGGAGACAGGCACCCCCCTTGCGGGAGGCCCGCATTGAGCAGAAACTTTGGCCCGTCCGTGCACCCTAAACTGATGTACGCCGCTCTCTCCATGACATAGTCACAGAGAGTTCTTTCTAAGCTTTCACTTAGTCCCAGTCGTAAGATCTTGTACTGCATTCCCCGTTGCCACACCTTATCGAACGCCTTTGATACATCCCGACAAACAATGTCCACGTAACTCTTTTCCCGTTTTGCTTGGGCTAGCTTTTCCGTAATGACGTTAATCGCCATTTCCGTACTTCGCTTACTCCTAAACCCGAATTGGTGTGGGTTGTAGAGCGAGTTATCTTCCAGGTGAGACACCAGTCTTTTGTTGAGGATCTTCTCGAAGAGCTTCCCAACAAATTCCAGTAGTGAAATTGGTCGGTAGCTCTCCTTCAATTTGGGGTTCTTTCCAGGCTTGGGCAAGAAAATCATTTTTGCCGTTTTATAAGCGTCTGGAAAGTACCCCGTATTAAGGCAGGCGTTGAATATTCTTCTCATTCCTTCGATGACACAGGCTGGTGCTTTTTCAAAGTTAAGCTTTGTAAGCCCCGATTGTCCTGGGGCTTTTTGTTGGAATGAGCGAAGCGCGCCGAGTAGTTCTTCTTCTGTAATCTCGGCGGCTCCGTCGCTCTGTCTATCCACCTGGTGATGAGGGTGCGTCTTTTCTATTTCTTCGTTAAGCTCGTCGATGATGTTGCTTTCGAACTCTAGGTCATAGTCTTTGTTTTCTTTTTCAGTTATACTGAAGATCTTTTCCCAATAACTTCGGAATATCTCTTCAACTTTTTCTTCCTCTTCTTCGATGTTTCCATTTTCTTTCTGTAGCTCGATCTTGTGCTTCTTTCCAGTTGATCCTTTAAGAATTCGGATCTTCTTCCAAAATTCTTTGGGAGTTGCTTCGTGATCGATGCTCTCGATCGCATCCTCCCATCTTCTGTTTTGCTGTTCGAGGATCAACTGGTTCAATTCTTCTTTGATTTCTTTACTTCTTTGCATCGAGTGTACTGATGCATTCACGATGTTGAGTTCATACATTATCTTCAGTTCACGGTATAGTTCCTTCATATATTCGGTACACTCGTAGGTTGAGATGGTCCTATATGAGGAACGAGGGATACAAGCCCTATCTGCGTCGATGATTTGGTTATTGAGGTCATCGAGTGCCTCATCAATCTCCTCGAGAATTGCCTCGTCCAGGTTGGGCGGATCATAGGCCTCGAGAAGGTGTGCATACCGTGCCCAGTCTGCTCGTCTGTAGTTCTTCCTGACTACTGCTGGGACTTGTATAGGGTTCCTATTGATTGTAAGTAGGATCCCTATATGATCACTGCATGGAACCTGGACTGGTTCCATGTAGTAATTGAACGGTAGCTGACGATTCACCAGGCAGATGTCTGGCTTTGTGGCACATCGTTCTCTGACATAGGTGGGGAAGTCGGGGCCTATCCGCTGGGCAATATTTCTGTCCAGCATCAGGTCCAGGCTTCTCCCTATTCCGTTGAAGGCCCTGTAACCGGATTCTCGGCATCTTGCGTTTAGGTCCCCCATTAGTATGGTGGGGGCTCTTCTGCCAAATAGGCCAGTGAGAGTGTGAATAGGCAACACATCTCTCCTTGGCGGTTGATATCCGGTTGCAATGACCAACTTTCCTAAGTCGAGCTCGACCTCAATCGTGAGGTAGGATTCTTCTAAGTTTCTTATCTGCTTGTATTTGATCCCTTTCTTTATTGCAATAGCGGCGCCATCGTACCGCTCTTGAGAAAAGTTCGTGATCAACACATCGTAGTTCCAGATTTTCATTTCTGTATTACGCGTGTCGATCCCGTGCTCTGAGATCAGTATGATGTCTGCATCAATTTCTCTGAATACATTTCCGTAAAGAATTCTTTTCGTCGTCCAGCCGTTGGTGTTGATTTCCATTATTTTCAGTCCGTTACGTAGCATGATGAGTTGCTTTACCTATGTTTCTTCTTCCCCTTTTTTGGTCTGGGGGCTGGTTGGGCGATTTTACTCGGCCCAGAGTTTTCTTTTTTCGGGGGGGGGGGCTCGGGGTCTTTGACCTGCTTTTGGTTGCCCGCGTGTGAGTGCAGGGGCCCTCTTCGCTGTCAGATGAGGATGATCCATCCTCACTTCCAGCCTTTTCCTCTTCTTCTTCCTCTTCTTCGGTTTCCTCTTCTGATGGTGCACCAATCATCTCCTCCAAACCGGATTTGGTGCTTTTATTTTGGATTATGGAGTTCTTAAATGCTTGCGAACACTCGGGGTCTTCTGGCATGGTTACTGCCGGGAGGTTGTTCGCTTTCAGGAGCGCATTGAGCACCTGGTTATAACAACCAGGCTTCACTGCATTTGTCACATTTGCATGGGTTATGCAGATCAATATTTTAGCGCTCAGATCTCCTGATACGCTAAAAGGTGCAGGTCCTGGTGCAGTGTTCTTCACTGTGTTCTTTTTTGCGGCGCTCGCGTACGTCGTCTCCTTTGCTTTTCTGTCTTCTTCTTCTTTCCTTCTAATAATCTCTCTGCGCTTGGGGCAATTAAGAGCCATCGTCCTATGTTCCCCTTTGCAGTTAAGGCACTTCTTGGTGTTGCTTTCGCACTTGTCAAAATGGTGCCCTTCCGTGGCGCACTCACTGCACCACAGCTTGTTCTTGTCTGGGCAGGTGGTGGAGGTATGGGCTTCAAGTTTGTAGCACACAAAGCACATTTGTATGCTACTGAATTTCTCTTGTTGGATGTTTTCACCCGGTATTCTCATGTTGAATACGAGAATACCATTTTGGGTAGCCTTTCTCGCCATGTCCGTGGTTGCGAATGTAATCTTGAATACGTGGGTATGTTCGCGGAATTTGATGATTTCGCGAACTTGTGCCCATTGGTTGCTCTTAGTAATCTCCTCTTTTAGCTCTTCTGTGCTATGCTCGCCTACCCAGCTTTCGACTTTGCGGCAGATGACGCTTCTATTTGCTGCCACCTGGGGGGGGGGAGGTTGCTTCTAGTCCGGTCTCCTTCAATACCCTCGCTCCCTCTTCTGAAAGGAGCTGGTCTACGTCTCTGGTTTCGGCACACATGGCGATGAAGCCTGACGAAACTTCAATTAGTTTCACCAGTGCCACCTTGAGTTGTATGTAGAGGGTTTCACATAGGTCCTTCTTCGTTGGGGTCTTCATTCCGGCGATGGTCCTTAAGGGGACCCTCTTAGTGAGGGCCTCCATGGTCTTGCTGCTCTTCTTATTCCTTCTTTCTCTGAAATCAAGTGTAATTAATTTTGTTTTTGATATGTGAAAAAAGTTAGGGTGTGGTGAAGGAGGTATGGGATGGTGTGAGTGGGGTTGGTAATGGGTTTCAAGTAATTTGAGAGGAACGCCCCCGTCCATTTCTCCTGTTGCTCTTCCGCTCGTATGCTGCCAGTATGAGGGATGATAGGGTGATGGGGTGGGTCTCGGGTGGGGACCTCAGAGGGTTGAGCTTGGTGCACTTAATGCATAGCGGCCGAATCAACGACCGCTAAGTTTTTGCCACCCCCTCACGGGTACATACGCCATAACTGCATCCAACTACATAGAGACGGGTGTAACTCCCTCTATGATTCTGGCCGGGTCCCCCGGGCGATGAGGATTCCTCCTCCGTCCGGGACTCGCAGTTATGCCCCAGTATCGAGACGATTTCTGACTTATGCTTCTGCTGTGGGCTAGGCCTCAAACCAGTGTTCACATAAGTCCTTAATTATGCCAAACCAAGTGGCTGACATAGTTAAGACGAAATCAATGAATGGCAGACATCCAAGCGGGTTCACACGCAGAGCGATGGACGGGAGCAGTGAGGCGCTTAAGCCCTCATTGAATTATGAACTTCGACGTAAAAAAATATGGCTCTCTTTTGAAGGATGAATCTGGGTTCACCTTAAGACTTCCAGAATAGGCTCGTTTCTGCAGCAGCGCTCAAAAGTCAATCAGACACTAAAACAAGTAAAAAGTGCTGTATCCAAAGTTCTTCAGCTGTACGCAGTAAAACGGATTTTCGGCCGTCAGTCCCATCTAGCAGCTTCATCTATATATTTATCTAATCTATTCTTAAAACTACCCAGAGAGGAGGCTTCTATCACATGTCTAGTGAGCCTATTCCATTCATCTACTACACGATTTGTAAACCAATTCCTCCCAATCTCCTTCCTAAACCTATACTTATTAAGCTTAACATTGTCACTCCTTTACAGGAAATGGTCAGATCTAATCTACAATATACATAAAATGCATCCAGAGGATTATGTCTATTCATGCAACCGCAAAATATAATCTCCCCACTCCTTAGAAAAATATATACATATGTACATAAAAAAAGTCAGTCCCATCTAGCAGCTTCATCCATATATTTATCTAATCTATTCTTAAAA
Source organism: Ceratothoa steindachneri (assembly GCA_963969495.1). Taxonomy (NCBI): domain Eukaryota; kingdom Metazoa; phylum Arthropoda; class Malacostraca; order Isopoda; family Cymothoidae; genus Ceratothoa; species Ceratothoa steindachneri. The sequence continues at coordinate 667,479 of CAXAKS010000003.1, read as the reverse complement.
CTTCCCAGAGAGGAGGCTTCTATCACATGTCTAGTGAGCCTATTCCATTCATCTACCACACGGTTTGTAAACCAATTGCTCCCAATCTCCTTCCTAAACCTATACTTATCAAGCTTAAACCCATTGCTACGTGTCCTGTCATGTTCACTAAGTATAAGAACCTTACCCAGATCCCCTTTATTATATCCTTTTACCCATTTGAAGACTTCAATCAATTCTCCTCTGACTCTTCTCCTTTCCAATGTATGTATGGAATCCGTAATGTCGGAATGAATCCGGATTTCTAGTCAAAATTAGTAACCCCATAAAATTCCTTCACCGTAGAAACCGACGTCTCGTTTAGGAATTACCGGAGTTTGTGAAATATTTTTAAAAAGCTGATTTTCCATAAAGGAAAAAACGGATCTCGTATGCGTCCATAATTTCAGAACCTGATCTCGTATGCGTCCATAATTTCAGAACCTGATCTCGTATTCGTCCAAAAGAGCAGAGCCGGATCTCGTGTACGTCCATAATAGTAGAACCGGATCTCGTATTCGTCCATAATAGCAGAGTCGGATCTCGTATTCGTCCATAATATCAGAACCGGTTCTCGTATTCGTCCATAAGAGCAGAGCCGGATCTCGTGTACGTCCATAATAGCAGAACTGGATCTCGTATTCGTCTATAACAGCAGAACCGGATCTCGCATTCGTTCATAATAGCAGAACCGGATCTAGTATTCGTTCATAATAGCAGAAACAGATCTCGTATTCGTCCATAATAGCAGAGTCGGATCTCGTATTCGTCCATAATAGCAGAGTCGGATCTCGTATTCGTCCATAATAGCAGAGTCGGATCTCGTATTCGTCCATAATAGCAGAACAGGATATTTTATTCGTCCATAATAGCAGAACCGGATCTCGTATGCGTCCATAATAGCAGATTGGGATCTCATATTCCTTCACTAGGCCAGAAACGGATCTAGTTTTTTCGATAATAGCAGAAACGAATCTCGTTTTTGTCTATAATGACAAATTTGGATCTCGAATTCGTCCATAATAGCAGAATCAGATCTCGTATTCGTCCATAAGGAGATGCTGATCTCGTATTCGTCGATACTGACATTCGGATCTCGTATTCGTCAAAATAGTAGAACCGCATATCGTTTTGTCCATAATGACAGATTGAGATCTCGAATTTTTCCATAATAGCCGAACCAGATCTCATATTCGTCCATAATAGCAGAACCGTCTCTCGTATTCCTCAATAATAGCAGAACCGGATCTCGTATTCGTACATAATAGCAAAATCGGATCTCGTATCCGTCCATAATAGCAGATGTGGATCTCGTATTCCTTCACAATACCAGAAACAGATCTAGTTTTTGTCTATAAGGACAAATTTGGATCTCGAATTCGTCCATAATAGCAGAACTTGATCTCGTATTTGTCCATTATTACAAATTCGGATCTAGTTTTTGTCCATAATAGCAGAAACAGATCTCTTATTCGTCCATAAAGACATTCGGATCTAGTATTCGTCGATAATTACGTTCAGATCTCGTACTCGTCTATAATAGTAGAACCGCATATCGTTTTGTTCATAATGACAGATTTAGATCTCTTATTCATCCATAATAGCATAACCAGATCTCGTATTCGTCCTTAATTACTGATTCGGATCTTGTATTCGTTCAGTTATAACTTTGTACATTTAAGGAGAGACAAACTCTCTTTGAAAGATCCTAGATCGCCATTATCCTATTTACACACAAGTCATTGCGCCATGTTCCTATCACTCTTCATTAGTGTGCAGTGACTCGCTGAAGATTTTCCCTCCAAATATACAGATTGATCTCGTCGGTCCGGATCCGGATCTAGATCAAATTGTGTATGCTGGCAGAACCTCATAAGTTGTTCACTTCTGGGCAATTTCAATTAGACTTGCCCATTGCTATTTTTATCATATGGGCCAACAAGGAATAAGTAATCCGGATTTGGATCATGCCCTAAATCCACTCAGTTCTTCTCTGGCCCGGGGATGATCCATCCCTAAAAAATAATCTTTAAAATCCTTCAATAACGTTTTTAAATATCCTACACACAAACATACACGGGTGATCGCGTAACCACCGCCCAACTCTATTTTCGCGCTCGTAATTATTGACAGACGAACAATTCCATGATCAGGTGGATCCCAAACGGCAGACTTCAACCTACCAATAAAATTCCCCTACATACAAAGAAGAATCCTCCTCTATTTAGCGGCTCATTTCTAAATGAAGCGAACGCCCCCCCCTCCCGTCCTTTTCTATACACTAGTGGAGTACGATGGAGAAGGAGGAATTAGATATGAATAAATTGTTACCTTCCAAAAAAGTCATTAAATAAACAACAGAAGCCACAGAACTTTTAATTCATTTAAGCGCTTTGAAGTGATTAGTAATTAAAACTGGAGGGACGATATGAATAAATGGTGGATGTTAAGATGAGTGTAATGGCAGAAATGGGGAGGAGGATATACAGACCTTCATTCACAGAATATATGATTTTAGATGACTTTTTTATATGAAGTAAGAAACAAATTGATAGGGCTTTAGCTATATGCTTGACGATGCTCGACAGTACTTATTTCTGAGGAAATTCGCTGTTTTTTAAGGTTAAGTTAGGTTAGGTTAGGTTAGATCAGGTTTAGGTTCTGTTAGGTTAGGTTAGGCTAGGTTAGGCTAGGTTAGGTTAATTTAGGTTATGTTAGGTTAATTTAGATTAGGTGTGTTGGTTTTATTTGTGGACTGCGAGGTGTTTGTCATGGGTTTGATGTTTTTATTTGACGGTTATCAGTTGTTTGTCGTATAACAAAGGTTACGTTAAGTTGCTTCGGTTTGTTGGGTTTATTTCCTGATTGTGAGCTGCTTGACGCCTGACGAAGGTTAGTTGTTTTAGTCTTAGTTGATGGTTGTAAGTCTTTAGCTACCATACGTAAGTTAAGTTAGTTTTATGGGTTTTTTTTCGATGGTTATGAGTTTATGTACAAAGTATTATTTAGGTCGTGCTGTATGACTTTGTTTTTTTGGGTCATACGGGGTGTTACCTATGTTTGTTAGGTGAAATTATTTGAGTTTGTTGTGGGTTTTTTTACTGGTTATGATTTGATATACGTAGGTTAAGTAAAGTTCTTTGTGTGTGTTTTTCTTTTTACTTTTATTACTTGTTTATGTTGGGTTTTGGCCCTCCATGATTCGTGCGTTAGTTTGTTTGGCGTTGTTTTCATTTTATGATTTCGCGGTTAGTAGGGCGTCCCCCAGCGTGCTATAAGAAGCAGGCGGTATTATTCTGTGCTATCCACTAGCCGCACCATCTCTTATAATTTTCCACATTTATGATTTTATTGAATAAGTTTGTTTGTTTTATTTGCTCGATATTACCTAACCATTAACTACGTCAGGAAAAGATGAGAAAGGGAAAAATTCTAGGTTTTTTTTTCAGTCGTAACATTTTAATCTTTGGGGTTATTGAGACGAATCATATACCAATAACTCAACCCTACAAAGATGCATAAGATTAATGCTTTGCTACATCTCACAGGACTTTTGTTTCTGACTTTAGCGGGTCACGCAATACCTTGAACCTTGGACATGAAAAGTAGTGAGATTTAAGGAGAGTTACAACAAGGAGTAACAACAAGGAAAGAAGGTACCCTAGGAGACCTTACGGTCCATTCAAAGAGGGTACCTTTGGACTAGCAATCGAGCGGGCACAAGGCTGCTCAATTGTTTTGCGTCCCTAAACGGCCACTTTTCAAGACTTTGTCTAGTCTTGACTTGAACTGGTCAACAGATTCACTGTTGACAACTTCCACTGGAAGTGCGTTCCACATACCGCAGATACTGTAAGTGAAAAAATTTCCACACAGATTGCGGTTGTAACGCTTCAGTTCAAGTTTGAAGACGTGATTGCGCGTTCTGTTCTCACTTAGTGTGAAAATATCCCGGTAGTCAACATTGTCGAACCCTCGAAGTATTTTGAAAACTTCGATGAGCTGACCACGCAGTCTACGGGTTTCCAGCGAGAACAGATCTAATTCCCTTAGTCTATCCTCATAACTTTTATGTCGGATAGAGGGAATCAGCTTGGTTGCCCTGGCTTGTACGCGTTCCAATCTCGCGATGTCCTTTCGCAATGAAGGACTCCAAAATTGTACGGCATACTCCAGGTGCGGTCGGACAAGTGAGTTGTACAGGCACAGTACAATCTCCTGGTTCCGATAACCAAACTGGCGCTTAATATAGCCTAGCATCCTTTGGGCCCTTTTCTCCGCCTCAATGCACTGTTTCGAGAACTTGAGGTCACTAGTGATAGTAATACCCAAGTCCTTCTCAGTGTCACTCGATTCAAGAGCAGTGCCCTTAAGGATATACTGAGATTGGGGGTTTCTGTGGCCGATATGCATCACTTTGCATTTGCCCACGTTAAAAGGCATTTGCCACGTGTCCGACCACTCCCCAATCTTCCCAAGATCTTCCTGCAGGCGGGCAGTATTTCCATCCTTTGCAACGTTCATACCAAGCTTGGTATCGTCGGCAAATTTAGAAATCTTCGCAACCATGTCACCGTCCATGTCGTTGACGTAGATGATGAATAGTAGTGGTCCCAGGACAGAACCTTGAGGCACCCCGCTAGTAACGGGCACCCACTCAGAAGACTGTCCATTTACCACCACCCGTTGCCGTCTGCCACTTAGCCAGTTCTCGATCCAGCCGGCTACCTTTCCGTTTATGCCAAGCGCTCGCACTTTCCGGAGAAGGCGGCGGTGTGGTACCTTATCAAAGGCTTTCTGAAAGTCTAGGTAGACCACATCCACCGCCTTGTCCCGATCGTGCTCACTGAAAACAAAGTGGAAGAATTCTACAAGGTTCGTCAGGCATGACCGTTGCCTTCGGAAGCCGTGCTGGGAACTCCTCAGTAGCAGGTTTGACTCTAAATACGACGTCACTTTGTCCACCATGATGCTTTCCATGAGTTTACCGACTATCGAAGTCAGACTGATAGCTCGGTAGTTCGACGGTTGGTTACGGTCTCCTTTCTTGAAGATAGGAGTCACCTCCGCCTCACGCCACTCTCTAGGAACGCATTTGGTCCGGATTGACATGTTAAAGATAGCGCACAGATGTCGTGATACTTCATCGCACAATTGTTTCAACACTTTAGGTAGAAACCCGTCTGGTCCAGGGGACTTATTCGTCTTTAGGTCAGCGATCTTTTTCTTTATTTCTCCTTCGGTGAAGTCCATTGCCTCCAGCTTTTCCCCCGAGTAGGAATCCGTCGGCTGGGGAATGGGACCACACTCTTCAGTAAACACTGAAGAGAAGTAGTCGTTGAGGAGGTTGGCATTTTCTGCATCTGAATGCTTTAATGTCCCCTCCTCATTCCTCAAAGGGCCAATCGTTCGACGGATTGGTTTACGGCTGTTCACATATCCAAAAAACTCCTTGGGATTCTCTTTACAGAGTCTCGCCACTCGGAGTTCCTCAGACCGCTTAGCCACCCTTATGCTGGACTTCACTCTCCTGGCTAGCCTCCGAGTTAGAGAGAGAGAGAGAGGGGAAAGTGGTGAAATAGGGTGAGATTAAAGAATAGAAGTTGTGTGGGAGACAGAATAAGTAGGTCCCTGGTGAAAGGGTAGCTCTGTTTGTTTTTGTTTTTTTGGTTTATTTTGTTTGTTTTTGTTTTTTGTTTTTTATTTTAATAAACTACAAAAAATATAGTTTATTCAATTAAATTGAACCTGTTAATTTAATTCTTATATTTTGTAAATCTTAATGATCTTAATGGTCTTAAATGGCATTCCAGCCATTATTTGAGGCGGGGTTTTTTTCCCGCTGTGGGTTTTCAAAAAAGCTATTTTAGTTACATTTGAATTTTGTAATTTATGTAAAGTTTGAAAAAGGGTAAATCTTAGTGATGGTTTATGAATTTCTACTAAAGAAACCTGAGCATTCACTAGTCGGGTTTTTTTGTGTTTTGTCGATTTTCTCATGTGTATTTTGGAGTCACGTCGCCGTCAGACTGTATCTTCCTGCTTGTAAATGGTTTATTTGTCGGTCGACCTCGATGTCTAAGTGTGTAGGAGAGAACTCCTGGATCAAGCGGGCGCCAATGGTTTGCCAGATCCTCTTAGCTCTCTCGTGGAGCGCCACGTTGATCGGGGATAATCCAACCGAGTCGTGGAGCTCCCTCTGTCGTTTTTGTTCTCTTCTTCGGATGTTTGTAATGAGCAGCACCGCTTTTTTCTGGATGACTTGTAGTTTCGCAATGTGGGTCTTGGCGCTGGCGTTCAATGGGCACCGGGGCTACAAGAGTCTCGAGCGAATGCACGCATTGAATATCTTGAGTTTATTTGAGCGAGTTAGGTCACGGAACCTATAAAACTCCCTCAAATCTCTCTTGTTATTCGCGACTGTTCGTTCGATATGACTCTTGTAGCCCCCTGTGGTGATTTTGATCCCCAGAACCGTCCCTTCCGAGCAGTAGGGGATTTTCTCCCCCTCTATCCGTATGTCATTGAAGGTCTTGCGAAACAGGGAAATTATTTTGAATTTTGGGGCATTTGTCGATATCTTCCATCTCCTCTCGAAAGAGTTGATGTTGGAAATCTCCCTAGCCGTATTTATCGCCATAAATTTCCTGTGAACATAAACGGCGGTACAAATTTGCGTTATATCGTCAGCGAACTGTACATATATCGTACCCTCGGAAAGAGGTTGTGGTAGGTCGCGTGTATACATGTTGTATAAAAGAGGACTGAGACAGCCCCATTGAGGGACTCCTGCTTCGAGTTAGAATTCGGGGCCTTTATGTCCTGCAGATTTAAATGTATGCTCTCCTCTCCATTATGTAGGCACATAGAATCCGCTCAAGAATGGGGTTGAGGCCTACCTGAAGGATCTTAAATTGTAGTCCTCTCTTCCAAACCTTATCAAAAGCTTTTATGACATCGCGGAGCACCAGGTCGGCATGCCTTTTGTCTGCCTTGATCTTGGCAAGCTTTTCTGTGATAACGTCTAAAGCCGTATCAGTCCCTCTTTTCCTTCTGGAGCCGTGCTGTTGCTTGTTATGCAGGTTGGCTTCGTCGAGAAAAGAGTTGAATAGTTGACTTTGCCAGCAAATTCTAAGAGAGATATCGGCCAAAAGCGGGCAGGGCATTCCGGGGGCTTTCCTGATCTGGGAAGGAAAATCATCTTGGCCACTTTCCACTGATCGGGAAAGTAGCCTGTGTTCAGAGCGGCGTTCATGATGTTGAGAAGGCCACTCCAAACGTTAGGCGGGGCCTTGATGAAATTCTCGCGGGTCAGTCCCCTAGTACCCGATGCTCTTTGAAGAAAGGATTTTAGAGGAACGGAGAGTTCTAAGGCAGTTATTTGACTGCCATAGCCCTCCATCACTCTTTCTTGCGACACACTGTGATGAGGAGAGGTTTTGTTTATTTGTGTGTTTAGCTGTTGGATTACGTCAGTTCTATTTTCGAGGTCGTAATTGTCATTTTCTTGTGGAGTAATTTTAAAGATTGAAGACCAGAAAATCCTACACATTTCTTCAATCTCTTCAGTCTCATTAATTTTTTGGCCGTTGTGAATGATTGTCATTTTCGTTTGTGGAGGTTTTCCTTTAAGACGTTCAACCGTCTGCCATAACCTGTGTGAGTCTCTCTCTATGTCAAGTCCTTCAATTAGTCTGTCCCATAGTAGTATTTGTTGGTCCGTAATTAGTGTCTGGAGTTCGTCTTTAACTTGTCTAAGTCTTCTGTGGGTATTATGGTTAGGGCCTATCAGCGCTACTACATTGGACAGGGCTCTCATGGGAGGGGTCCAGGGGGGAGCTGGAAGGGTTTATAATTAATAGGGGGAATGCTATTTTGATCGGCTTTTATTAAATAGTCAGTCATTTTATCCAGCTCGTCATCTATTTCTTCTAAATTAGCATCAAATAAAGGGTCGGGGATATAATTTAGGAGTTAATTTCTATAGCTTTCCTAGTTAACTTGCTTGTAGCTTTTGCGTTTTGGGATTTCAATTTGAATGTGATTTACTCCGACTGTAATTTTGATAGCCTGGTGGTAGCTCGGAATGATGGGGCCCGGTTCAATGTAGTAATTGTAAGGAAACCTGATACTAGATAAGACTATATCGGGTTTTGTGGCTGCTCTCCCAGATACGAGTATGTACGTCGGGAATTCTAGTCCGATCCTTGTCATGTATTGTCTGTCAAGTAGTAGTTCGATGTTTCTGCCTGCATTGTTGTAGGAGGTATATCCTCCGGCAAAAATAGCACTTTTCTTGTAGCTAAATATCTGCAAGAGGTTGTGCATGAGCAAATAGCCGCGTCTTGAGGGTTGGTAGCCCGTGGCCACGAACAGTCCCCCTAGGGCAGTTCCTACTTCAATGGCAAGGTAGGATTCATCTAAGTCCTCCAGTGTCCTGTATTTTAGTCCTTGTTTGACGGCTATTGCGCAGCCATCATACCATTCCTAGCTATGATTCTTGCTAATGACGTCGTATTGAAATAATATTAATTGTTTTTGCGCGGACAGTCCGTGTTCAGAAATAAGTATTATGCCAGGGTCACTCTGTCGCATAATATTGCCATAGATGGAACCTTTTCCGTCCCACCCATTGACATTCATATGTATAATTGTAAGCCTGTCTGTCATTTTGTGTGATGTTGGTTCTCTAGTGCATGGGATTAAAGTAGACGTTTATTCGCGATCTACTTTAGCCCCATGAGGTGTACTGGGTGGGATGTGCTCCCTGCCGTTTCTTTTTTTCTGTATTTGTGTCCGTGATTGTGTGGAAGCAGTCTGTGGTCAGTTTTATCATGTTTTGAGCGAGATCATCCTCAACCTGCCGCTCGGGAGCCTCATCTGAGCATTCCCCCTTGTATCTTCCGGTCCTAAGACCTTCAGCTACTTCGCGGGAATCGATTTCGGTTGGGAAGGGAGCCGATTTGGGAGCATATAATTTGAGGTTGAAACCTCTAGTGTGATATTTTAGGTGGTGTTCTGTCCCTTGCGATGAGGAGGAAGTTGACCTTGGGCCGCGGGTTTTAGAGGTTTTTCTTGCTCGTGGAGACCTGGCCTCCTTGATTTGCACTTCTTCCTTGTTTGCTGAGTGATTTTGCGTGTTGTTTGTATCGATGGTGTCTTTCCTGGGCGAAGCTGGTGCCTGTTTTTTTGTTTCTGTTACCTTAGCTTTATTGAGACGGGGATCGCATGTGTTTGGTGTGTTTTGTAGCGAGGCACTTTTTGGCATGTTTCTTGGCACTCAGGGGCTACGCTTATTCTCATAACCTTCTCTGAGGGTGGGTTGTCCGAAAACCACATCTCTTGCAGCCAGTTCTTTACGAGCATGCGAATGACTTCCGTAGCAAAGGTACCTGGGCTAGTAATGTTGGCAATAAGTGCATAGTATATGCAGCACATTATTTTAGTTGAGTGTTCGTTTTCGATGTGGAGGTATGTCTTTTGTCTTTTTGTCTCTGCAATGGCGGCTTTGGCTACTTTAGCATAAGTCGAATTGTCCTTTTTCTCTTCTGTGTCGGGTTTAATTTGGGTTTGTTTTGAATTTCCGTCTTTTTAACCGGACTTGCCATAAACATAGTCCGGTGGGGGCCTTCACAGTTTAAGCATTTGGGGGAGTTACTTTTACAGTCGCGCCAAAAATGGTCACGGGCGGCGCAGATAGAGCATAGCGTAAGGTCTTTTTCCGGGCAGTTGGAAGTGGTGTGTTTGGCGTACTTATAGCACCGAAGGCACATTTGTAAGTCGACAAACTCCTCACGTTCCATCTCCTCTGAGGAGACTCTTACGTTGAAGAGAAAAAAAAACGTTTTTCTTAGCTTTTTTAGCCATAGCGATGTCCTCGAATACAACCTTAAAAACGTGCGTGTAATGCTTGAATTTTATTACCTCAGCTACCTTTGTCCATTGGAGGTTCCTTTCAATTCCAGGAGCCAAGTGGCTTCGAACCAGGGATCGAGGCGCCTGCAGATTAAGCTACGGTGGGTTCTAATTTGTGGTGGGGTGGTCGGTCGGTTTCAAGTTAATCGTTTTTAGGCATTCAACGGCTTTGCTTGAGGCCAAGGCTTTACAGTCGGCCTTCCTCGCGCAAATGGCCGAGTAACCATTTTGGATGTCAATAAGTCTAACCAGTGCAATACTCAAGGATCCCAAAATTTTTTCACAAGCTTTTCCTCTCTCTGGTTTTGGGCCCTACGAGAGGACCCGGAGAGTGATGCGGAGGGTGTCTCTCATTTCCCCTACATCCTATTGTGAGAGATGGGATGGTATTATGATATTTGGACTGTGAAATTTATATATATATATATATATATATGTGTGTGTGTGTGTGTGTGTGTGTGTACACTGAGAAAGGTTTAGAAAAGAGAGGGGGGTGAGTGGAATGAGAGAACTAGGGGACAAGGTCCAAGTAATTTTATACCACTTTACCTTAAACTTCCTTCCTTCGGGCTTGCGGGTGGGCCAGATGCAACTCCGGTCCTTTTATGTAGAAAAGGAGCGAAGATTTCACCCTTCACCTTCCTAAATCGAATAACTATTGTCCACTTTTCGAACTTAATCGCGCTTTATCACTTTAACCAGTTTTTATTGTCACTACACCAAGCGAGTCGCACAAATTCATCTTCACAAAAGTTCATTTTGTAGAAATTCCGAAAAATGAGGAGAGCGGTAAAGCAGACTGGCTAAGGCAACCAAAGCAGTCGGGCTCATGCAATACACACACTCTTTCTCAAGTTTCTAATAATTTTATCAATACACCTTTAAACATTACGTTTAGTGCCCTCATTGATTGATAACAATAGTGGCGGATTTTTTCAGAGTTGCCATTACTTAACAAATGGGGAAAAAAGCCGTAATAGACCTTTTTAATACACTTTAGAACGTTACGTTTAGTAGTGGCATATTTGATTGATAACAATTGCTGTGGATTTTTTCAGAGATGCCATTAACAAATGGAAAAAAATGCCCTAATTTATTAACCCTACTCGACGAGTCGCAGTATATTTTAATCTTCATCGGTAAAATTTATTATGAATTTTCTACTAAAAGCAATTTCCTGCAAGACAATTTAAAAATTGCATATAAAATTCCTATTCTGTATGACTTTGTCTCTGAAAGTTTAAAGCCGACTTTCCCGTCAACAGGGTCAACTAAATTAGGCACCGATATTAAAAGCGTAAAGGAAATAATCCTGGTTAAAAAATAGAGATCCTAAAAATTAAAAGTAGCGGAGTTACTAAGAGACGCTAAAAGCCCCCTAAATGACGGAAATAATATTAAAAGGGAAGGGTCCAAAGAAGCATTTCCTTAAAATTTAAGGTAAATATGAGACTAAAAATGAATCTTTCTTCTTTAATGCCCAGAGACCAAAATGACAGAGGATGAATTTCTTTTCTTTAGATGAAACTTTCAATGGTACAGATTACAAAAGTTAAAGTGGAACATTAAATGAAAATCTTTTTTTTGTCACAACTAAATGTATAAGTTTACTAAGAATGAACTCGGGTAATCTCGTAAAATTAAGCACAAAAAGTTTTTGAGTGAGAAATTTTCGACTTTTTCTTTAGCCTGAAAATTGGTGTGAACTATATCCTGTGCATTCAAATTTGCTTGGTAATAATAAATGAATGATTCTGAATGATTAAAAATATCAGCGTGGATGATGGGGGTGGGTTTCTCAAACGTTTCATGTAGTGTGCAATTACAAGCTTTTTAAACGAGAAAGACATTTTTGTTTTATTGGTCAAAGGTGTAGTACTAGTTGTACTAGCTGTGCTACGAAACTAGTCTTGTATTTGAGAACAATAAAAATGTTTTTTTTTAAGAAAAAGCATCTTTATTTACACTGAATTAGCAACGTATATAATAACGCCCCACAAGAATAATTATTATTTTAAAGGAAATAAAATGATTTCCCAAATCAAATTTTGCTGAATGTAAATTTAGAATTAACTCCTTCGAATCTTTTTATAACATCCTCATTGGCTGCTCTGCAGCAGACGACATATGAATTTAACCAATCAGAGAAGGTTTGTGAGCCATATGCAAACTCGATTGTAGAAATCTTTTAAAATGATAGCTATTTAACACTGCAGGAGCGACTATTTCAACTGCTTATATATCACCCATTTAGTTCAGATATTTGATAGAAATTTGATCAACGTCAAAAGTTATTCAAAGAAGATATCAATGTTTGATGTTTTTTACTCTGAATCGGAATATTTATGCTGAAATAACCATAATAACCTTCTCTAATTGGCCGAACTTGCATGTAGTCTGTAACAGAGTAACCAATAGAGAAGGGTTTTACTTACGATAGATTGCGTAAGTTTTTATCAGTGCAGAGATAAATGCAAACATATCATGTTTTTTACTTATGTAAGTTCCGCAAAAACAGTCTGACCACACGAATTTGTAGACTACCACATCGGCTAACTCTAATGTGATGAGAACTGAAGAAAATTGTGCTCTTAATGCAAGTTCAAAAACTATACTATACCTAAAATATCATAAATAAACTTCAACCTATGTACATATATACTGTATCCAATTCTCATGTAATCTTTAAATAAAGATAGATATATATATATATATATATATATATATATATATATATATATATATATATATATATATATATATATATATATATATATATATATATATAAACGAATTGCAAGTTTGTATCTTCTGCAGAGAACTACCTAAGTTTTCCTTGAATGAATCACAGCCAAGTTCTTATCTAAGTATTTACACCCAAATCTTTACTGACCGAACAGAAGATACAGGAAACTAATTTTGATGCAATCTCTTGTTACTGCTCTAAACATACAAATCCGTCCAAAACGTGATAATAAAATACAAAAATATACACTTTCTTGAAAATATTTGTTTAATTTAAATGGAAATTGCGCAGAATATTCTTTGAAATTTGCCTTTGATACGATGCATCTCTTAAAAAATTTTGGCCACCAAAGTAATGTGTTTGTGAAAAATGAGTAAGTCCGAAACGAGAGAATGTTAACTTATAACTTTCAATTCAAATTTAAAAATTAATAATGTATTTATGGTAATGTCACACGTCTATGGTAGACTGCAACTGATGGTATTTCCCATTTATTGGATGATTTAACGTAAGAAAAAAAGATCCTTTAGTAAGTAGCTTGTCTAGGGGACGAATGAGATGATGATACTGTCTGGCATTTCGAAGCATTGTAATCACTCAAAATGTGTGATTGTATGCATCATAAGTATCCCTGAGGATGATATGGAGTCCTGAGAGTATTAAGAAAGAGGTTTGCCCTCGTAAAACGGGAAGGGAGTATCGCATGATGTATCTGATCTCGATGAAGGTCTGATTTGAAAGCAGTTGTTATTTCACGTCAAGTTGTCGAGGGCTCGAAACCTGAATGTTTCTTGCTAGACTCTCACATTAAATGGGACAGGTGGGACTCATATAATGTCCCCCCTCCTAAGAAACCAGTCATAGGCTGAACGAATAAAGCGGCGAGGTTTGTCTTCGCTATTGAGCATCTCCTGTCGAGTGCTGAAAAGTGTGTGGGGGCGGAGGGGTCAAAGTATTTTTTTTTATTCAAATCGGAGTAGATGGAGCATATAAAGTGTCGTAAAAAAGTACTAAATTTAATCATACTTTCACAAAAAAAAGATGGTTAAATTTGGAGGGGAGATATTTTTTTAAAAATTTAAAGAACTAATCTAACGACTGCCAACAAGGATAAAAGTGGCCGTAATTAGCGGATAGCCTAATACTAGGCTATATTATAAAATAAGAAACTAAAAAATATAAAAAAAAGGAACAAAGGCAAGACACAAGCTAAAAATAAAACACAACAAAACCAAAAAGCTAAATCAACAGGAAGGAGACGCACTCCGGCGTCGGGAGTAGGCCCGGCGTAGTAACATGGGACTTACAACAGATTAAAATGAAATGGAGAATGCACAAACCAGTCCCAAGTGCAAGGGGCAAGCCGTAGCGACCTCGCTCGTCCCGGTACCGGAACAGGTAACGTGCTCGAAGATCACCTAGACTGGGACGTTCGATAAGAATATGCCGAACAGTCTGGGGGACAACGCAGTCTTCAAAATTTGGCGCAGGAGAGCGCTCCATCAAATTGCGGTACTTCCTGCGAGTGTGTCCAATTCGGGAGACGACAGAAAGCAACCTGAAGTCGTCGCGGCATTAGGGGATAGGGAACAGTCGCGGCGCTATGGCAGCAACTTTAACTTTCCCTTGACCTTCTCCCATCTTCTTTGTCAAACAGCCCGGATTCTTGCCATGTAATCGGTGTGAGGAAGAGCGGAACGCTGGTCTGACCACCCAGTCCTCGCGGACTCTTTGGCGCCCTTATCGGCGCTCTTATCCCCCGCAATTCCTACATATCTAGGAACCCAGCAGAAGATAATCTCGACATTTGTTCGGATCCCCAAACCTGTGGCGTCACGGATATCGCGAACCAAGGGATACAAAGATTCCAATGCCCCAAGAGCACTCAGGACACTTTGTAGGTGATAGGGTTGTGGTGTAGAGGATGTTATAAAGCGCCGCGTTCTTCTCGCTTGTCCGTTTAAGCGGCAAAGTAAATTTAACGCTATAAAAGAATATGACTCAGGAACATGTAATCCCCTCTCTGAAAACCTGTTTTCAGGCCTGACGATGATCCTTGACAGTGAGGCAGTTCTTGGATGCTGGAAATATCAACGGGATGAAATAGCCTGCCCCGAACCCTGATTTAAAACCCGATATAACACCTATTGAAGATACTCGGTGAGAAGGTTATGGCTTGTAAACTGACGAAGAGCTCTGGTAAAGGAGAATGGAATTAAATCATATCCGAACAATGCGACAAATTGGTGCAATTCAGGCGCCAATTCTAGGCGGGAAAATTCGAGCGCTCCGGGCGCGAATTCGAAATCTTTCTTCCTTTTGTTTTATGCTCAAAAATTAATATTCCTAAAAGATAATATTATAGACCTTTCATTCTACCGGAATCTATTCGTTTCTAGAGGTAAAAGGCCCTACGCCAATGGAATAAGATTATATTTTTTTTTAGTGTTTAGAATATTCTTGGGAAGGAAATCTTCATGAATTAAAATTATGAATGTTTTTTTGTCACCGAGTAGAAATTTTATAATAAAAATATAGTCCTAAATGTTCTTCCAAAAGGATAGATATTCGTAAATTAAAATATTCTTGAGGCGGAATATTCGTTCCCTTTATAATATATTCCCTATGTAAAGTTTTCAGCCGTAAAACGTCTACTAATGGCTTGTAGTTCACTTCACTATCATTACCACAAAGTTGGGCCTGGCATGGGTAACTTTATCATCATTAAAGCCAGTTAACTCTATCGACGTGGACATAAAAAATAACTTTATTCGTTATCTTTGATTGTGAATATATTTTATTTTCACTAATTTCGTAGCAAATCAAGACAAAAACAAAATGCTAATATAAGTGGTTAGGGCGAGAGGGGTAAGACCAAACTAACTTCCTCATTATGCATTAGTATTCAGTGGTAGAATGGTATGCAAACGAAAAAATAACTGATCATACTTGAAATCAACATTGTCGTAATTCCTGAAATGAACATTCTGATCATCTCTGAGATGAAGATTTTGATCATTACTGAAATAAACATTCTGGTCACTCCCAATATGAACATTCTGGATGAATATTCTCATCACTCTTTAGATTAACATTCTGGTCATTTCTGAAACGAACATTCTGATCATTCGTGAAATGAACATTCTTTTTTTTATAGTGCCGGGAGAGCCTATTAAATAGACTACCGACGCGACCTGAATATTTAATTTAATAATTACTCGATTGTGGCGTTCGCCCCCTAAATTCCCCTTCGGAAAGGTTATTGAAAATAGTTTGAAGGGGGGATCCGCCCCACTGGTCAACGTTAAGAGAGCTGAAAATGAGTGTAAACTACATAGACCGACTATATGAACGAGGAGACTACTTGGAGGTTTGAGAAAGGAGCAGCTGTCCTGGTAGACGAAAAATGAGTTGGCTTAGCAAAGTGGAATAGTTGATTGACGTTAAAATGTTTGGAAGATAAATTATACGAGTTACCTAAAGATGCACTACTTGGTGTGGAGGGGGAGGGGGGATTGTCGGTAGGGCGCCCAATTCTCGGAGGAGAAAATAAAATGAATAATGAGAGAAGAAAAAGAAAGGAGAAAGATAATGAAAGGAAAAAAGAAGCATAAAAATGAAATAAAGAGAAGAAAAAATAAAAATAAAATAGAAAGAAGAGGATGAAGAATACAAAATCAGGAAAGAGAAGAAAAATTCACAGAATTAGAAAAAAAATGAAGAATGAATCAGAATAAGAAGAATGAGAGGATAAAGGATATCAGATTAAAAAGAAGAAGAATGAAAGAAGAAAACAAAATAAAATGAAATAAGAAACAAGGTAAGAGGTGGTGAAGAGGAGGAGGAGGCGAAACTATTTAGCCCCAATTCTCTAAAGAGGAGACTACTTGGGGCGTTCAAAGCCTTGAGGACAGCATCTCTCAAATTCCTTCCAACCAGTCCCTAAAACAGAACCTCGCGTAGGCGTTGGAGCTAAGAGAAAATGTAATCCAACGCCGTCGCCTTCTAGACGATCAGAGGCGCTGAAAATCAAACTGGTAAGAAGATCTTCCATCCGTTCGCCTGGGGTGAGGAGGGCACGTTGGATCTGGTAATACGTTCGTAGGACGTAGCAAGGTGATTAAACTTCATATATTTGAGTAGCTGTGCTACGACGTACGAACGTATTACTAGATTCAACGTGCCTTACTTACCCCAGGTGGAAGGATGGAAGAGTATCTTTCGGGTTTGATTTCTTTCACCACGTGGTGACGTTTTCAACGTCTCTGGTCGTATAGGAAGCGACTGCATTGGATTATAACTTCGCTTGGCTTCAACGCCTACGTGAGGATCTGTTTTAGGGACACCAGTTGGAAAGAGACTGAAAAACAGAAGCAAACTCATTTAGAGGTAAAGCACACCCCCTCACCACCACCCCCAAGATATTTGCCCTAAACGGTAATAAAACAAAGGTCAAACCAGATTTAGAGTCAAAAAATGAAGTATTTTCGATCGACGCCTAGCGCGCAACATTACAAACAAAAACTGCTCGAATCTCAAGCAGAACTGAGACGTTAAAGTACCTAAAACTGGAAAACCAAGGAATTTATCAGATATTTCAGCCGATTACTGGACACCTTCGTCAATATCTTGCGTGTGCACACAACTATTCGAAGAAAGTTGGGTAGAAAGTCCTAGTTCCACTAGAAAGCTCCAAGTTCCTCAGAATGTACGGGCTAAATTGAGTATCTCTCTGTAGAGGGTCTTAAGAAGCCAAAATATATTCATTCAGTCCATTCTAAGGGATATGATTAGTTATAATATAATATTTTCGCTGAAAACGGACCTCCTCCCTCCCCCTCCCCCCTAAAAAATCTAAAAATAACTTGTTAACATTCAATCTGCAGAAAAAAAATGATTTAATATTTCTTTATTTTTTTTTTACAAATTACATCTTTTTATATCTACCAGCAACCATCCTTGACCTGTCCAGTACTATCACTAACATCCCATGACGTCAGAAAGAACGTCAAAATCTAAATCTCCGTAAAGTTTCGTGTCTTCTTCGAGCGCAAACACCTATAAAACCCTCTCAATTCAAGTGGTATAGGTACTTTTTGACTACGGTTTACTTCATAAAGGATTAAGTTTTCCCTCGCAAACTGCATTTCTAAATTCGTCGACAGAAGCCCAATTTGCTTTATCATCGGCGTAGCTAAGGTTAAACCGAAAGACCGGACCTAATCGAGATGCCGTAGCTAATTGTGTTTGTGCAGTCAAAATGAAAATAAGCCCAATAGACTGGAATCTCGTGAATGTGACCTCGTTTTAGGCATCAACTAATAACACAATGGGCTTAACCAATCAGTTAACAGCCTTAGGAAAACAGAGATTCCAAAATGAATTTTCAATGGAAAGGAGGAGAAGGGAAAGGCGGCAAGACGAAAGGTAAGTTCACTGACGTCATAAATCGAACTTATTAAGACAAGACATCTAGACTTCATTTTAATCGTATTGCTCACTAGAGAAAAAAAAGGTTTACCTACAAAAATTTACTACCACACACAAAAGAGCTTAGATTTATTCCGAGAAATTATAAATAAACGAATATATATATATATATATATATATATATATATATATATATATATATATATATAAACAAAAATCTCACAGAAAAATGAAAGGTAGATTCCAAGTATTTTCGAGCTCGTTCAGTTCTTTCGAAAGTACTTGTAATCAGCCTTTCATTTTCCTGTGGGATTCTTTGCATTTATCATTTATTGCTCAACTCACGCGCTACTTTGAGTTTCTCATATTCATATATATATATATATATATATATATATATATATATATATATAGAAAGAGAGAGTGAGATGCGATGTTTGCATTAGATGTAGTGATTTTTAATGTATCGGTAAACCGTCACTGACGTTGGAGAGAAAACAGAAAAAAGTTTTTGTTGAGCTAAGGTTAGCTGAAATGAAGGAATGGAAGCCCTCTTAATATCTGAAATGAGTTACCTGTATCATGATAATTCGCGCCTGGTATGAAAATAACAACTTCGTGACTGGTGCTCAATGCTCTGTTAACACTGTAAAGAATGTAAGCCGTGACATGGGTAGCTGCAATGGACACTACGAAGCCGTGGCTAGCAGGCGTTCTGACTGCGTCCGTCCGCCGGAATTCATCCAACAACTCCCTGACAATCGGATAGAAGACCCTAGCAAAGGATCCCAGCTTTGCCGAGAGAGATGAGCGTTGAAGGCACGACTATGAAGGGGGTCCTGAATGAGTGAGTAACTTCGATACCACTCATACAAGAGGTACAAGGGAAATGTTGTGACTGCTAACGACAAAGAGGATCGCTTGACGAAGGCAAAGAAGCTCCTGAACAAACTGAAGCACCTTGTTCAGCCGTGGACGATCTGGTTCTTTTTAGATGAAAAGAACTTCTGCCAGGACCAGTTTCACAACATTAAGAACAACAGGTAGCTTGCCTACTATCCAAGCGACGTTACAAATATCATGAAGACCAAATTCCCCAAAGTGTGATGGTCTGTTGGTGTCTCACTAGTAAGGGTGACGCCCTCCTGCCCCACATCTTTAAGCATATTCCTTAGGCACAATTCAAACAGCTATGTGGAGATGATGGATACTGGAGTCCAACACTGTTTGGAGAACGTTGCTGCTGAGAGCCCCTACACCTAGAAAGAATCAGAAGTAGTTATCGGGGACTATATTTCTACGACGTCACCAGCCCCCCTTTTTGGTTTCCAAGACCCTCACATTTTAATCCTATAGATTACTTACTTACTGAGTGCAAAGCCAAGACCGAACTGG
The DNA here is from genome assembly GCA_963969495.1 of Ceratothoa steindachneri. Taxonomy (NCBI): domain Eukaryota; kingdom Metazoa; phylum Arthropoda; class Malacostraca; order Isopoda; family Cymothoidae; genus Ceratothoa; species Ceratothoa steindachneri. Next base: position 647,975 of record CAXAKS010000003.1, on the reverse strand, counting down.
TAGCCAAGATCAAGTATGTTTTCGAGAATCATCCGAGGGACACAGTGAGGAAAGCAGGCGCCACGTTCAGCAGGCGCCACGTTCAGCAGGCGCGGTCGAAGCTGAGGGCGGCTACTTTGAGTAAACACTTTTTTTATTACATTAAATTTTTGTTGAGATATTGCGTGCTTTTTTTATGCAAACACACACACACACACACACACACACACACACACACACACACACACACACTCTCTCTCTCTCTCTCTCTCTTTCTCTTTCTCTTTCTCTTTCTCTTTCACTTTCTCTTTCTCTTTCTTTCTCTCTCTCTCTCTCTCTCTTTCTCTCTCTCTCTCTCTCTCTCTTATATAGTGAAGTGACAAGTATCTTCACACTTAAAATTTACATATTTCTGAAATATTTCGTGCTTTTACCTGGTTATAAAACGAAAATCTCAGAAAAGATATTTAACACACCACACCAAACAGATTTTCTCTGTATAATACAACAATTAATAATAAACGACAAAATTTTTCAATTAATGTAAAATGTAGTCATTTAATATTTCTTGGCTTAACCTTCGTTTTCAATTACAACACGAAGAAGATTCTCATAGGGTTGATATTAGCCTATTGCAATCATTTCTTGATATTTTGATCCACCTTTCGAGCAAATCTTGCTCAAAGAGGCGAAGTTATGCGGTTTTCTCTTTCGGATTGAAGTTGTCAGTATTCTCACACAAATGCTCCATAGAATTGAGGCCTGGCAAGAAGTTTATTTTTCTCTTCTTTACCATTCTTGAGTTAATTTAGCCGTGTGCTTAGTAGGATCGTTGTCCTGCTAAAATATCTGTTGATGTCGGCTGTGGAATTATTCCGCACTTGGGAGTACCTTTTCCACCAGTACATTTGGATACATGGCACCATGTGGAATGCTCCTGTGCCATTTACAGTGAAGCAGTCCCAAACCATGAGATTACCTCCTCCATGTTTCACGTTTGAAATAGTTTGCTTAGATATTGACAAATATATTTCAAATTATAAAAACTATTTTAATTTTCCCTGAGACTCACACGTGGCAAATGCCTTTTAACGTGGGGAAATGCAAAGTAATGCATATCGGCCACAGAAACCCCCAATCTCAGTATATCCTTAAGGGCACTGCTCTTGAATCGAGTGACACTGAGAAGGACTTGGGTGTTACTATCACTAGCGACTTCAAGTTCTCGAAACAGTGCATCGAGGCAGAGAAGAAAGCCCAAAGGATGTTAGGCTACATAAAGCGCCAGTTTGGATACTGTAACAAGGAGATAGTACTTTGTCTGTACAACTCCCTCGTTCGGCCACACCTGGAGTATGCCGTACAATTTTGGAGTCCTTCGTTTCGAAAGGACATCGCAATGTTGGAACGCGTACAAGCTAGGGCAACCAAACTGATTCCCTCTATCCGACATAAAAGTTATGAGGATAGACTAAGGGAATTAGATCTGTTCTCGCTGGAAACCCGTAGACTGCGTGGTCAGCTCATCGAAGTTTTCAAAATACTTCGAGGGTTTGACAATGTTGACTACCGGGATATTTTCACACTGAGTGAGAACAGAACGCGCAATCACGGCTTCAAACTTGAACTGAAGCGTTACAACCGCAATCTGTGTGAAATTTTTTTCACTTACAGTATCTGCGGTATGTGGAACGCACTTCCAGTGGAAGTTGTCAACAGTGAATCTGTTGACCAGTTCAAGTCAAGACTAGACAAAGTCTTGAAAAGTGGCCGTTTAGGGACGCAAAACAATTGAGCAGCCATGTGCCCGTTCGATTGTTAGTCCAAAGGTACCCTCCTTGAATGGACCGTAAGGTCTCCTAGGGTACTTCTTTTCCTTGTTACTCCTTGTTACTACTCTCTCTCTCTCTCTCTCTCTCTCTCTTTCTCTCTTCTATCTCATTGCATGCGGGGCATCTTTCGTCACCATGTAAAGATGTGAAGGGATTTTACCAGAAATGTGAGGTGAATTGCGCCCTTTGAAGAAGTAGTTTAGCTTCATTGAACAATTAGAATTATTTGTAACTTCTCGCACGACTAATTTATCAAAAAGATCACACATGAGATTAATGATTAAACGTCGGAATAATCTCGAGTAGGAATAATTCTTAGCACTTAGAAAGAACCACGTATTAAATTCCCGTAGTAAATGTAAATGGATGAAAAAGTTGACTCAATATCTAGATATTAACAAGTATTTCTAAAAAGGAAGATATACAATAACAATCTACTAAGATGCAAAACTATGGAATACAAATAAGATTCAGTAAACAAATTGATACGAGATAAAAGAGACATGCGCACTTATGCAAATTGTTAAACACGAGGGTAAGAATAAAGTAAAAAGTAGGGCGTACGTCGTCGTTGTGAGAGCTGAAAATTATGGGTTGTACTGAGTGAAGAAACAGACTTAACAAAAGGAGTGTAAATTTAATCACAATGTTTAATAAAGTGTCAGGCGGAATTTTTAAATTGATGATGATGACACAACATGAAAATTGTTTTGCCAGAACAACATAAAAATGGAGGTAGAATGCTTCAAAAACCAGAGATCGCCAGAAGTAAATGAAGGACGACTGCTACGGTCAGACAACGCCCAAAAGCTCGCCCTCGGCCACAATATGAATAATATCAAAACGGAAATCGATTTTCGGGATCTCTCCTTATTTTTTCTAAAGTTGAGGCATTTCGGTGTGCTAAAACGGGTTCAAAGAAATTAGTGCGAACGAAGTCTTTTGCAGTGGCGGTTGGTGTGAGAAATATAATCAATGCACATACAATTAAAACATCTAATACAATCGTCTCCGACACTAATTTTCAACGTTTTTCTCGATTTTTTTTTTAATTATTTCCTGAATTATACATTTAAATAGCTTATATTTTAAACAGATAAGCCTTAAAAACTGTAGCCTTGCTTACGAATTCATGAAACTTTATAATAAAATGACTGAACCGGATGCCATTTGCATATCTTTATTCTAATAGCTTGAATACTTAGATAGAGTCTCTTCGTCCCTGACTACTTGTAACTTTACTGCTTCTTAGTTTTTAGGAATAAATGTTGAGTTAATTTATGTCCAACTTTGATAATAATTTTAAAATTTTCATAAAATTTAATAACACTTTTAAAAATTTTGTAAAAAAAAAACAGGAATAAATGTAATGTTAGCATGTGTGGCTGTTGCCCATGTGTACCGGATTTTGCAAAAGTTCTGTTGCAACCGGGTTTTTTTTATATCTTTAAAGAGGTTTACGTGTGTGATAGAAAAGGTTCCGTCATATATACTTAAATTTCTACTCTTCCACCTTGTGCCATTAAAACGTCTTCCCTATTATGTGCAGATCTGTGGAGATGGAAGTGAAAAGAATCCAGATCTCTGCTCCCCTGCGCGCGGGCAACAAAACTACCATTTTGTCCTTTGTTGAAAGCGTCGTAAGAAGTGTCACAGGATTTTTGAAATACCAGGTAGATACCGTTTGACACACGAAAACGAGTGGTATGATACACTTGTAAAACCAAACTCAATTCTTTGAATTATTATCGTTATGTGAGGGAGATACGTAACATTTATGTCTAGTTTTGATTTCGTGACACCCTTCAATTAATACAGTAGCACTACAGCAAAACACAGCGCGATATGCGTAAATTATGTAGCTAGAATATGTAGGTAGTTTGCGTTGGTGTGAATTCGGGAGATACAACGTTCGGTGGGACATGGAAAGCTCTGGAGGCTCCGCATAGGTAGCTTTTCGGGCGACCAAGGTGAATTTGGAGGACGACGGAGTATGCCCTCCAGCGCCATGGGTGTAGGCTATGAATGATATCATTATGCATTCAAACGGAGAAATGAACCACTCCGTTAAACCATGAAACAGATTTAAATCGACAAATACGAAGGATCCTGAATGTGTGCAATTTCCGTAAATTGAAAAAAGTCAGGAAAATCGAAAAATTCTCCCATATTGAATTGATTAGTAGGGTAAAGTTAATTGTATCGGATGAAAAAAAATAATAGAAATTACTATCATTTGCAGATAGAAGACGCAAAAATAAGCATGAGCCCCCAAATAGGACACATCGAGCCAGATGGAAGCGATCGTGAAGTGTGTGATACCAGAATTGACAGAGTGAATTCAAGTTAGAATAAACTTTCTGATGAAATTCATACAGTCAATATCCTAGGTTGGGGAGAGGTTTGTACACAGAATGCATCTAAACCAACACAGAAACCTACATTGAGATATATATATATATATATATATATATATATATATATATATATATTTATACCTCCTGTCAGAAGATAGTAAAACAATTTCACGTTATAGATGGACTAAAGAACAACTAATACATATATGTTCTTTCATAAATGTCATTTAGCCATATAATTTTGGCATTTGTTTCCATTTTTTAGGAAAGAAAAAATGTTGTAAAAGCTGCATGAAATATCGTAAGGAGTAGAAAGCTGATTCAAATATAAAATATGACTAGAGATTATATGCAAATATTGAAAAAAGAGGCAAAACTCTCTCATCACAGGTACATTTTGGTATAAAACCTGTCCATGGAATTAATAAAACAATGAGTAGAAAAGAAAATGTCAATACATAGAATCTAAATACCATACGAGAGGAAAAAAAGACTAATTACACTAGTCAACAATGATTTTGCTACTTGGGTATTAGCTTGTGGTTTATACTAAATCGAGTATGCTGATCCCGAATCTGTAATCAGAATTGTTCCAGCACGTAAGGTTCCTGAATTACACACATACTATTTAGTTACACATATGGGCAGTATTGCTTCGGCTACCGTAGTGGGAGAAAGTGTTGTGTGTGTTTGGTTCCTGCGTTAGACTCCTGCTTGATCACGTTGTCAAATTTATCCATTATAGTAGTGGTGTTGAAACGGTATTTACATACAGTGATTAATGGCATTTTTCATTCAGATTTATCTCTCAATTAATTTGTAAATTAAATAAGATTTTACAAAAGTATATAACAGGATATATACAAAAAAAGTAGAAAACATAAATCGGCGAGGATGTATAAATAGCCCAGACAACTTCTGTTATATCTGTGCAAGATATACTCCAAGCAACCAGCGGAAAAATTTAGCTAAAAGAGTAAAAACTGCATACAATTATTATTTTGGTTGTAAAGTTGGTGACCAAGACACGCCCTGGGCACCTCGAAATCTTGTACTGTGTGTTATACGGGGCTCACACAGTGGTTAAATGGCAAACGGAAGGGTATGCCTTTTGCTGTACCAATGGTGTGGCGTGAGCCAACAAATCATGTTTTTGATTGCTTATTTTGTATGACAAATACTGCAGGATTCTCAAATAAGAACAAGACAAAAATTGTATACCCAGATTGTAAGTCTTCCATAAAATTAGTCCCCCATTATATGGAGATGCCAATATCAGTTCCTCCATCAGCTAGTGCAGTTAAAGAAGATGATTCATAGCCTGAAGTGGAGAAAAACAATAACGATTAAATGAATGAGGATGATTCTAAGGAAAAGAATATTCAGTTGGTCAATCAAGAAAGATTGAATGATTTGGTGAGGGATTTGTCATTGTCAAAGGAGAACGCAGAACTGTTGGGCTCCAGACTACAGCAATGGAATCTTTTAGAGTACGGTGAAAAAATATCTACTTTCCCCAAACACCATGAGGCCTTAACTGCCTTCTATATAGAAGAAGATGGTGCTTGTATCTGTAGTGATCTTAATGGCCTCATGAATCAGCTAGGAAACGAGCATTTATCTGATTAATGGAGACTATTCATCGATGCAAGCACTGCTAGCCTCAAAGCTGTGTTGCTACACAATGGTGATGAAAAACCTTCATTCCTGTTACACATATTGTGAGAGATGATAGAGACATATGACTCATTGAAATTTATTTTGGAAGTTGTTCATTACTCGCATCATAAGTAGAATATATGTGGTGATCTAAAGGTAATTCCTTTACTTCTTGGATTTCAGCTAGAATATACAAAGAATATGTGCTTCTTATGCCTATGGACAGCCGTGACGACAGGAATCATATCGTCAAAAAGTGGCCAGAAAGAGAAGAACACATAGTTTTCTGATACAATGTGAAGCACATGCCTTTGGTACATCCACACAAGATCTACCTTCCATCACTTCATATCAAACTTGGCCTTATCACGAATTTTGTTAAAGCAATAGCCCATGATTCTGATGGATTCCAGGATCTCAAAGAGAAATTTGGTGCAAAGAAAACCGATGCTAAACTTAAAGCTGGCATTTTGTAGGGGCGGAGATCAGAGAATTGATATGTAGCAGGGAGTTCAGAAATAAACTAACTCCACTTGAGTTGGCAGGATGGGATTTATTTGTTAATGTAGTGCAGAACTTTCTTGGTAATCATAGGGCTGAAAACTATGAAGAACTAGTGGACAAGATGCTAAAGACCTATCAAAGAATGGGGTGTCGGATGTCTCTTAAGATGCATTTCTTGCGTTCTAATCTAGATTTTTTTTCATCTAATATTGGTGTTATTAGTGACGAACATGGGGAAAGATTCCACTGAGATATCGCAATGATGGAAAACAGCTATCAAAGTCGCTTCAACGAAAGCATGATGGGTGACTACTGCTGGTTCCTACAACAAGAGGATCCTATATCCACGTACAAGCGCAAGAGCAAGAGTCTCAAACATTTTTGAAGAAATTTATAGTTAGGTGAGTACTACCTCTTTTATATGTAATACATATCTTGTCTGGGTCTGCAAAAGGACGTACATAATGCCAAATAGGGTGCCCCGATTCCAAATCTTTGCCCAGAAACGTCTCATTCTTCTCAAACTCGTAATAATTATATCATTAATTGATCCAAGGTGACAAAGTGAGCCATAGAGCCTAGTTGCGTAACTCAGGAACCTTACGTGCTATGGAAAATCTGATCAGAGATTTGGAATTAGCGCACCAAAACTATTTAGTTACAACAAAATTTACTCAAGTAGCAGACACAAAGTTAAAATTTGTTGGCTAATGTTCTTGTTGCATTGAGTATTTTAGGGACAATAGACCATTTGCTATCTCTTAATTAGTATTAATTAGTAGGAGGTTTCAACCTAAATATATAAACAAATCATATAATAAACAAAGTATAACAAACTTAACAACTTATGTGAAGTAAATGTAAGAAAAATAGTGAAGGGAAATTCGATGGAACATAATTGTAAATAAATACTCTGAAAGCTAATAGAACAAGCGCTTCATCTTATAAATAACTGTGAATTGTGTGTTTTCTAAAGTAGAAGTCAAATTTTGATGCCATTAGTCGAAACAATTTTTCTGCATCTTGGATGGCTTCCTAAATGCCATTTTTCTTGTTAAATTGCCTAACATCTGCGTAAACGTTTCTCCTCAAGATACCCCACAACTTTTCTCTATTGGATTTAGGTCACAACTGTTGGGGTGCCAGTCCATGATTAAGTCTTCTACAAATCCCTTTGAATCTGCTTATCTTCAGCATTATCCGACGTGAAGATAAGCAACTCCATCAACTACACTACTTATCTCTTGAAAAAAGTTCAAAAGTTTTTCCCAAGAATTCTTAGTAAGCTTTAGGATCGATTTTAACCTGATTGTCCAATTTGAAAGGTCCTAGTAACTTGAGTTGAACAATTGCAACTCAAATTATCACTTCTCCTCCTTTATGTTGAATCATGGTGAATACTTCACCTGAACTCTATTGGCAACCAGGAGTCTTGGCAAACCTTTTATCCCATTGAGTGTAATTTAATTGTATGGGAAGATATCTTTGTTAAAATCAGTTTTCATGAATCATTTGGGGTTTTCTTTCGTTAGGACCGGTTCTTTGGTCTTATTCTCAATGGTATAAAATTTTATAAGACACTAACACTTTGTTTCTGTCGAGAAAAAAAGGTGCTCCAGAAGTCTGAAAAATGTTTTTCCTGTTCGAAAGGTGATTTAGCCACTTTTATTTGAATTTTGAAAAAGATCTCTAGAGGTAAAAGCTCGAAATTCAGTTTCAACCCTTTTCTTTCCTGGCTGAATGTAATTCTCAACATTTTGATTCACATTGAGTGATCACGTTTCAAATATTTTGAAACTTGGAGAGGATTTCCTTAGGATTTTATTCTTATCCTCTTGGGAAAGTAAATAATTTTTCCTGCCCATTTGATTAGAGAATGCTTCTTAGAAAAAATGTTCAGATAAGGTTATAATCGAATTTCAGAAAATCGACTATAAACTATGTAATATCTGAGCTAAAGAATGTTGTATCTACTAAATTGTGCTTATTACATTCTTAAATGTATCTGAAACCAAACCTTCCATAAACATTATCTGGAGAATATGATGCTAATGACGTATTAAATATAATTTATTGTCACTTTAATATCGTACAAAGTCTTAATATAGTTTACAAACCTTACGCAACCATAGAATCAATGCTTTAACTGAAGGTCTTTTAACATAAGATGATTTGAAAATTGCTCAATTTATTATCATATAGTATGGGTAATAAATACTTAAAAACATTTGCAAAATAATTAGAATGTAGGATAATAAATTACACCTAGATGTGATAGCACACTTAAGCATCTAACAAGGAGAATGTCTGACTGAGACAGATGTGAGACGGACTGAATCGGCTTTCTGTTCCCTACGATCTTTGATAAGGGGTTTTTGTAACATTTATTACAGATTCTTCAAATACTAAAAATCAATTGAAAAATAACGAGTTTGAATATATATATATATATATATATATATATATATATATATATATATATATATATATTTCAGGTCCAGTGTGACGTCTTAGTCCTCAACCTAGAAGATGACACTTAAGGAACCCTTCTAAACTAGGAATCCGAAAGAAACTATTGAACTTTCTTTCGGGTCCCATATTTGAAGGACCGCCCATATGAATATTTCTAAATTTTGTTTTCTTTAAGACTAGATAATAAAAAAATATGCCGGGTATTGGGGTAGTAATGCCAACATGTGCACCTATGAATGCTTCCTTTCATACTGACATTAAACTACAAGCTTCCATCACATCTTCTCCTTTACTTCCTCAAAAGTCTCCTTTATTTTACATCGCGTAACTTCATCACCACTCTACAACGCATTTGAGGTCTACCTCAGACCGGAATCTGACACTGATTAAAGCCGTCATCTAGCCCTCACCTCCTGTCAGCTCCACCTTCATTCCACTTCACCCATAACACACACAGACTATGCTCCCTTTCTCTCTATGCCTACTTGGAAATAATAGAGGAAGACAGCTCAATGGTCATTTCATTTCACTCACAACGCGCAAGTTTCTTTTGTATCGTGATGGCAAACATACACGGAGAGACAACGTTCATTCCACTCCATTCATACCTCACAGAAACTACACAGTAGGTCTTAGGTCTTCGTGGAAAACGTACATGAAAACACCTGCCTAAATGACATCGAGATGCGGTCGGGAGAGCCATTACAGCATATATGGAGAGTATGCCATTACTTGTAGGCCACTCCATCTACTTCCTTCTCAAAAAGCCTACCTTCGGTTAAAAATCCTTAAAGGTCCTTTAAAAGTCTTTAGGAAGTACACATTGATAGCTCCAAACCTACTAACGGGGACCTCAGGGAGGGGGATAACTAGCTCGCGAGATTCACTTCTAGCACTACCCCTTTCAGCAGCTGGAAAGTTCGCCCAAACTCGTCGAATTCACTTCAACACAGACGCGGTGGTGAAGGATAGAGGCATGGCCGGACGGGGAGAATTACACCCTTCGGAATGAGAGGGGCAAAATGGCCTGACGGAAAAGAAAGAACATTCAAAGAGTGTGGTTTGATTCGAGCCATCGACTCTACGACGTCGCGGGGATACAAATGACTTTGAACCTACGTTCGAACCTAAGATATAAGACGTATATTCATAGTAATCTTGAGAACATTCTGATCAATCTGAAAAAGAAGTCTGATACAATCGTGACAAGAATATTCTAATCAATCCTTAAAACATTCGGATCAATCATGAAAAGAATATTCTAATAATTCCTGGGAACATTCTGATAAATGATGAAAAGAATATTCTGTTCAATCATGAAAAGAATATACTAATCCATCTCGAATAGTCAATCCTAAAATGAACATTCTGATCAATCCGGAACGGACTGGAGCTGACAGAAAAGGAACAACAATCAAAATCGAAGCAGGGGCAACAACCAACGAAGGCATCTGCGAGTAAAAACTAGAAGTGTGGTTGCAGAAGTTAGTGGAAGTTCGAAGCTGTGGAAGAGAGAAGACGTCTTGGAGAGGACGTTCAATTGTCTTGAATCTATCGCCGTTCCGCCTCGCGGGATAAGAGAAGAAGAACGGGGAGGAGAACGGATCGTAACTTAATAGAGCTGAAAAGAGGAGAGTTGAGAGACTGGGACCATCTTATTGGTTTCTATGACGACTTGAAACTCTAAGGGTCTAAGCTGCCTGAGTCGAAGTCACGACGCCTTTCCAGAGGGGTTGGCGGCAGCGAGAACAAACAAAGCCGAACCCAAGTAAACAAAAACAACTTAGCCTTTAATGACTTAACAACCAATCTTAATCTAAACTAAGTTAGCATAACAGACATATAACAAAAACTAACAAAAACTAGTTTAACTTAAGCAAACCTAACCTAACTTAACATACGAAACTTTACCTTAAACAGACTTAACCAACTTAACTTAATTAAACCTGCTAACCTAACTTGACCTAACAAAGTTACCTAGGCTAAGCTTAACTTAACCAAACCTAACTAATTTAACCTAACCTAACCAAATTAACTTAACTGCAATTAACCAAACCTAAACAACTCAATCTAACCTAACATAAGCGAACCTACCCACCTTAAATTAACCAAACCTGCCAACCACACTTGACCTAACAAAGTTTCATACTCTGTGCTTATCAAACCCAACCCAACATAAGCATCTAACCTAGTTTAAACAAATATAACCGATTAACTAAACATAATCAACCTTAACTTAACCAAACCGGCCAACCTAACTTGCCCTAACCAAGTTACAGGAGCTAACATAACAAAACCTAACCTAACATAAGCAACTTAATTTAACCAAACATAATAAACAACTTAACAGTCAAACAAAACTTAAACAAAACCTAACAACGTAATTTGATCTGTTATATTTAAGAGAAAAACACTAACATTCTGTCTGTCAGGAAACGGCTATTCTCCCTGTCTCGTTTCTGATGCTCCGCCAAGCCCGTCCGCCGAGAGAGAAAGCCGATTTTCGCTTTGTAAAACGAACGCGATTTTAGCTCAGTTGAAACAAAAATAGAAATTGAAATTCGAACTTTCAACAAAGTTTGGAGTTAAGAAATTTTGGTTGAGCAAACAAAACGAGGAATTTTAGACTGAGTAAACAAATATTCGACCGAAAGTCGGCAAAATTCCTACAGGAATTTTTAATATAATTGCAATATATCTGGGAGAGTTTTGAAAATTGTCGAGTTCGTTCAAAGTTTTCCTAAACAGTTTTTCGCTTTGATATATATATATATATATATATATATATATATATATATATATATATATATATATATATATATATATATATATATATATACCGAGTGCTTAAAAAGAAATATCTATCATTTTGCAATCTAATAACTTTGCCAGTTGCAGTTCAAATGACTTCAATTTTAACAGCATGTGTAGAAACAGGTCAAAATATTATGTTTGATGTTTTTATCTTTACAAGTATAGAAATGTCATTCACTGAAAGTGAAAAGGCCTTTTGTGTGATGGAGTATGCTCGAACAGTCGAACAAGACTGTGCAGTGTGCATTTGTGAGAAAGTTCTCTAAACAATCACCAACGGCAATGCACATTTGGACATGACACAAAAAAATCAAAGAGGAAGGCTGAGTGTGCAGAGCAAAAGGATATGGACGACCAATAACATCGGAAGAGACGGTCGAGCGGGTTCACCAAAAACTTTTGCGAAGCCCCAAGAATTCCATAAGAAGAACAAGTCTGGAAACCCAGATTCCTCCAACGACAGTTTGGCGCATCTTGAGGAAACGCTTGCTTACGAAACCCTATAAGCTGCATCTAGTTCAGGCCATAACAGCAGATGACAAGCGAAAGCGCAAACAATTATTTGTTGATATGCAAGATTGAAGAAGACGAGTTCAAGGAACGTCTTGTTTTCAGTGATGAGGCCACATTTAATATGAATGGCAAAGTTAATAAGCATAATGTTCGCATTTGTGGCGAAGAAAATCCCCATGCCACAATTGAGCACGTGAGGGACTCACTGAAAGTGAACCTGTTCTGCGCCATCTCCAAGAACCATCTTCATATCCCGTTTTTCTTTGAGGGAAATGTGAGCGGCCATGTTTATCTGCAAATGCTTCAGAACTGGCTAATCGATGAGTTCATTGCAAATGAACAAGAAGACTTCACTTTTCAACAGGACGGGGCTCCACCTCACTGGAAGCTCACTGTGCGGGCTTATCTCAATGACAATCTGCGAGGGAGATGGATCGGGCGTGCTAGTAATGAAGACAATGTACTGTTGAAATGGCAGCCACGTTCACCTGACCTGACGTCTTGCGATTTTTTTTCTCTGGGGCTTTGCGAAAGGACTGGTCTATGTTCCCCCTCTTCCTGCAAACCTAGAAGAACTCAAGCACAGAATCACTACCGCACTGGAGACTATTACCAAAGACAAGCTGCAGCGTGTTTGGAGGGAGATGGACTACCGACATGAGGTGTGCCGTGTCTCAGGCGGTGCAAATTGAACATTTGTAAAATCGTTCATGGAATACACATACCTTTGATTTTCTCATTCAAATTTAGAGGAATCAATCTTATGTTGCTTAACATTAAGCCTGTTTAGTTTCATTTGCCCTGACTAGGTAGTTTCTGTGATATTTACATCTCAAATGATATCAATTTTTTTAAACAGCCTGTATATATATATATATATATATATATATATATATATATATATATATATATATATATATATATATATATATTAGTGTAGTTGGGTAGCAGTCTTTCCGAAATGCAAATTTCTTTGAAGACCATTGGGTATTTCACCTTGATTAATCTCCTTTGGCAACTTTCTCTTCTTCTAACTGTCTTTTTTATTCCATCTTGTAGATGGTGGATCACTTGTCCTGTATTCATCTCTTTTAAATGGATGTGTTTAGCAATTTAGTTTGGTTTTTACCAAACACATTCATTTAAAAAAGAGATGAATACAGGACGAGTGATCCACCATCTACAAGATGGAATAAAAAAGACAGTTAGAAGAAGAGAAAATTGCCAAAGGAAATTAATTAGGGCAAAATACACAATGGTCTCCAACAAAATTTATATATATATATATATATATATATATATATATATATATATATATATATATATATATATATATATATTAGTTATTTTTTTGGACAATGCCTCCCCTTAAATTTTATGGGTGTTTTGTTAGAAATATCTCTATTTTGAAATATGCGCAAACGCTAATTCTATATATTGTATATCGTAGATATACTCTATGTAGCTTCTTCAACACTTAATATGAGCAAATTTCTAATTATCATATGACGAAAAATAGATTGGCCGCCATCTTGGGAGACCATTGTGAGTTGGAATCACATTCTACTGTATTATAGAGCATTTTGAAGTGATTTTTTTTTCGGAAATAAAATATGAGATGGACATTTCATATTAATCAATTTTAAAGAAAATATGATTGATTTAAATAGCATTCGGCGGTGAGGCTTATAAACTTGAAATCAAGGAACGCAGTAGAAAAACTAGAGGCCTAACGACATTCAGCAATCGCCTTTGGAAATCAAAATAAATGTTAGGCTTTCGAATTAGGAATATTACGAGTTCATTTAAAAACTGCCGTGGGGGAGGTGTAACCCCTACAATTAAGTGATGGGGTATGGTGGCAAATCACCCCATTGTAAAATTACCTTAAAAATGGTATATAATACTATATGATGCGATTGCAATAGCCTAACAAAACTAACAACAAAAAGCACCTATGGTAGGTGAATTTTCCCAAACAAAAACATTGTTTCATTTAAAACAATTTATTTTAAATAAATAAATAAATATATATATATATATATATATATATATATATATATATATATATATAGCTTCTCTAATCATTCGACCATGCAGCATCGAGTATTGATTCAGCGGAGTAAATAGGAAATACTTTCTTTTCTGAGACCTTTTTTGGAGTTTATTAACGCAGATGTCCTGTTTGTTTCTTGTTCGTTTTTTCTGCTTCATTTTTCATAGCCTTTAACGGATAGTTCCTTTTCGTGGAAGTCTTTGAAAGAAGTTAATTTACGACCTTAAAACAAACAACGTTCTCTTTGAACTGTTTCGAATTAGGACAATGAAAAGCGTCTTGTATTTAATTGAATGTGAAGTCCCATAACCAAGAAATGTATAGCAGAGGAAGCGTTATTGACTGATAGTTGTTATTTTTTTTATAAAACGATCCCGTTTTCGCAAGATTGATCGTGCAAATATTGTTATATAAAAATTTAAAATTTTTGTTCTAAGGGAATTTAGCCTTTTATAACTGATCGCTTAAAGGAGAGTGTTCTTTTTTTTTATAAATTACGGTCGGTTCAGTGACCTATTCCTATTTGGGATGAAAAACATTCCCACAAAGTTCGTACAGTGCTGCCAATGATTATACATTTTTATATAACATTATTTGCACGAACACTGATAATATTGGAATCGTTAAATATAAAATCACTTGAACTAACAATATATAACAATTCCTCAGCTATACCTCTCTGTGTTATGTGACTTCGCAGTCACTAAAATAAAATTCGCCTTCCATTCGAGCAGTTTAAAGGTTGCCTCGTTAGCGAGACGATGTATATAGCGAGTAAATATAATAATTACGCTCACTTATAAACCTTATTAATAATATTCCCCCAAAAATATTGTTAAATTACATAAGATGAGCGTACAAGCTCATCTTATAAATAATTAAATAATTAAAAGAAAATCAAAAGAATGTTTAAATCGCTTTTTTGTCATTGGCTTCCTCTTTAAAATTAAATTACGCCTAGCTTGGAACAGCATCCATCAGCATATATATATATATATATATATATATATATATATATATATATATATATATATATATGTATATACAAAAGCTTTACTAAATTCCAACTTGAATAACTCAGCCAAAAGTAATTAAAAAATAATCATATAGTCATTCCAAAATTTGCTTGCCAATTGTTCGTGACAAAGGATAATGACTAAAAAAAAAAAAATCGAAATCAATATACTTTTATTGAGATAAATAATCAATATGTCCACCTTCTTGGTCACATACAGACCTTAATCGCGTTTTAAAGAAAGGAATTGACTTTCAAATATCTGATAGCGTTATGTTATGCCATGCAAGAAGAATTTTTTTTCATTAAGTTCAGATTCACTAAATTTATTTTTTTGTATTGCTGTAAACTTTTTCTAGAAGTAAATTCCATATGAAATAGTCCTTAGGGCTACAGTTAAGCGATTGAAGAGTTCATTCATAATAAAATGAGGACAATTTTATTTTAAAAATCTTCGAGTTGTTTTGCTAGTGTGAGAGGGCGCACCATCTTGCTCGAGAATGAAGTCTCTTTTAGGATAGAGTTGAGGGCAATCAGGAAGCAAGACGATAAATAGTAGTTCGATGTAATTTTATGAATTGACTCTGTATTTTTGTGTATCGATAAACTGGATCCTCTTTTTCCCATTTTTTGACACTCGTAAATTTTGGAAGATTCATGATAAAGGTGAAATGGATGTATGTCCTTTCTTTCCATGAAAGCTGTTATTTTGGCGCTTTCAAAATTAAATTTTTTAAGTCGGTAAAAACAAAATTTCTTGTTATCTTGAGATGAAGAGCAATCATAGAGCAACATAGAACGTGTCTTTCTACGCTGTCTTACATTAATATCGCAACGGGAAATGGGCATTCTTGCATAAGCTTTTAATTTTTGTCATTTTAAACTGCGTTGCACGGAAGAACGGGAAATGTCGAATTCACTAGAGACCTTCATTTGAGATAGATGAGTTGCGGGGTTTTCCTCCTGAGATAAAACAAGTCTTTTTCTACTTCAATCATTTTATTTTATTTTTTTACTTTTGGCGTAGCAGTTTTATTATTGCATTCACTGCTTTTCTTTCGAGCTATTGAACCAGTAGTTTTGATGTATTTAGTTAAGTTTTAAACAATTCTACGAGTCTAATTTCTATCTTGAAATTCACAAAAAATTCTATTTCCATTCAAACCTTTTTCAATAAATGGAGTTTTTTGAAACAAAACTTCTCCCTACTATCCTTGACGCTCCGATCGTTTGGTACAGGTATATTGATGATGTCATTTGCTTGTGGCCTAATTCCAAAGTTGTTAATGTTTTTTTACCAGACTCAATTGCCTCGTCCCTTCAATTAAATTTACCCACGAGTTGGAAAATAATAGAACCCTTTCCTTTATTGATCTTCTTATTCATAGAACTCATACATGTTTTAAATACTCTATCTTTCTTAAGACTAATAATTTAAATTCTTATATTTATTTTTACTCTTCTCACAGCCCTAAAGTTAAACGTTCTGTTTTTTCTTCTATGTTTCTACGGGCATTACGTGTTGTGAGCCCGGAATATATGGATTTGGAATTTTCCAATATCTTTGAAATTGGCCATAAACTTTGTTACCCTTACTCGTTTCTTCAAAACTATCATTCTTCTGCTAAAAAGACATTTTATCAAACTGTCCATACTCTCCCTTTTAATAGTAATAACAATTTAGTTCTACCTTTTTCTCTTTGTTTTAGTGATCTTCCTCGTCTTTTGAATAACTTTAACATTTCTGTTGCTTTTAAATATGAGACAACCATTAAGAATTTATTAGTACGTAATAATTGTAATAGTTTGGGGGGGGGGGTATTTAATTGAGTGTTCTGGTTGTCTAAGTAAATATTATGGACAAACAGGTAAACAACTTTCTGTTCGCATAAATCAACATAAATATAATGTCCGAAGAGGGGAAGATAACAGTGCTTTCTTTGTCCATATGTCAGATAAGGACCATCTAATTGACTGGAACTCGGCTCACTTTATTTATGGTTCCAATGACCCTATAAAAAGGAATATCATTGAATGTGCTTTTAGAAGCCAATGTGATAATCTTAACCTTTCCCCTGGCTTATATAGAATAGATACTATAATTAAAAGATTAATACTTAAAGAAATTTGTTGTCTTTCGTTCTTAGTTTTTTATATACATTCTTTAGTTATGTGGCCCCTATTTTATTTTTATTTTTATTTTTATTTTTTTTTATTTTTTAATTGTCACTGCTCTGATTTGTACATTGTATTTTCCCCTTTTTTGCTCATCGTTTCTTATAATCTGTCTTGTTAGGCTATCTTCATTTCTTTGAATCTGTTACCCTTTCTGTCGGCTTAGTTTGACCTTGCTACCTGCTTCTTGTAATTCTTAATGTGTTTCTTTTCTTTTCCCCTTCCGTCTTCCTCATTGGTGATTTCTTGTTTTTGAGGCGCTCTTTCATACTTTTCTTTCGTATATATACCTCTAATATAATACTATTTCTTGTAGTTATCCTTGATAAGGAACTTAATAAAGTTCGAAAGTACTTGGAAACACTTTATTTTTTCCTGCGGGACATTGCATTCATATATATATATATATATATATATATATATATATATATATGAAAATTAACCCACAGTAAAATGAAAAGTTTAATCCAAGCATTTTCGAACTATATTTGCAAGTTCATTTTAAAGGAATCGCATAAAAATGAAGAACACAACCTTATATAGGGTACAAAAATACGAAGGGAACGCCCATCGTATCTTTGTACCGTATATAAGGTTGTCCTCTCCATTTCTATGCGATTCATTGAAAATGGACTTGCAAATATAGTTCGAAAGTGCTTGAATTAATCTTTTCATTTTCCTGTGGGTTATTTTTCATATTATTGCTTTCCTCACTTGCCACTTTGTGAGGTTTTCATTATCATATATATATATATATATATATATATATATATATATATATATATATATATATATATATCGGTCATTGGTTATCATTCTTTCCCTAACAACAAATTAATTAAGTTTTGAAAGATCTTTTTTCCTGGTGTGCTCAGGAATTAGTGTGTGAAAGAACCTTTTAGGTTTTCGAGAAATTAATGTCTGGAATAAGTTTTGAGATTGTTCAGAAATTAATGTCTAAAGTAGAGTTTTAATTTGTACATAAAGTTATTCCATGAAGGAGATTTCGAGGCTATACATAATTTAATATTTGTAAGTACTTTCTAGTTTTCCTATAAATCAATGTTTGAAAGAGTTTTCTCGGTTGTCTATGAAAGAATGAATGAACCAGCTTTCTCACTCTTCCATAAATTAATATCGAAAATAGCTTCTTGGTGGTTGAGGAAATAACGCCTGGAAGACCTTTCTAACTTCTATAGAACTGAATGTTGTGTTTAGTATGATATACAACGGAACTTTCTGAAATAAAGGCAATTATTGAAATACAATCTAAACTATTTCAAAGAAACTTTATTAATATGTAGGGAAATTTTAGCCTCTGAATTATTACAACCCTTTATATGTAATGGTAAAAGAAAAAGAGATGAATTCTTCTTCCTAAGTGGCCGACCAACCTGAACCGTGTAACCAAGGAAACGATAATTGAATTTGTTTGAGAAGTTCTCCCTCAACTTTCATCCCTTACACCATCTAACTCTCACTAATTTCCATTACTTCAATATCGTATGGATGAAAAATAAGATGTAAAAGGTATTTCATAAACTTAGTCATTTTTACAATCACGCATCCACTGATTTGTTAACCGTTCGGACTCCCTCATGAATGATAACAAAGCCAACAGACCCAAGTCACGTGCTCTCAATTATTCTGACCTTTGACCTCATGACCTTTGAAACTTTCAACAAGAGGGAAATCCGACCCATAATTAGTTTTCTTTCAATAACTCTCGGACTAACCTTAGGAGGACCATGGCAATTATAGCATTCGAAAGAAAATTAAACCAAAATAAGCTTTTAAAATTTGATTAAAATCAGCCGAGTAGTTACGATGTTATTGCGCAAAAAATAAACGCCATTGAAAACTAAAATGGTTACCTACCGACCGACGTACCTACTGACCGACATAATAGAGTCGCAGGCACACGACTAATAACTTAAAATTCAGATCTATTATAGTAAATTCAGTTATCTTTCCTGTTTCTTTAGAACAAGGACAATAACTTAGTGGTAATCTAATAACCAAAGGCATTTACTGAAATAGAAATAAGAGTTGTATAGAGGGGGAACAACCCCATTTGGCTTCTTAGGGGGCTGAGCGAAATAACAACGTTAAATTGGTTTCATTTTAGTGGTAATCTCATTTTGGTATCAACCTAAAAGGTTTCGTCGTGGTAAAAGGAAGGTAAGGAAAGAAAGGCTTCAAATTCTACTTCCTCGAGGCGGAGGAGAGGGAAGGGAGGACGGGGGGGGGGAGGTGGCAGGGAACATTGGGAAAAGACCATATCTCTAAAAATTGGTAATTCTAAACGAAAAGACAAAAGGATTTCAAGCTACGTTTGAACAAAAAACAACAAAGAAAAACAGCCCCCCAAAAAACACCGGAAGTGGTTTTTTTAAATCTTGGTAAAAACATTTTGTAGATAGTTAAAAATTTTTAGTATCCAATAGCAATTATCTACAATTTTCCATTTTTTACCCTCGTTCTTTTCCCTTCTCGCTGTTTTCCATTTTGCTCCTCTCGCTATTTTCTTTTTTTCCCTTCTCGCTGTTTTCCACTTTTCTTCTCTCGCTATTTTCCTTTTTCCCCTTCTCGCTGTTTTCCACTTTTTTCATCTACCTATTTTCCTTCTTCCCCCTCTCGCTGTTTTCCATTTTCTTCTTCTCGCTATTTTTCATTTTCCCTTTCGCTGTTTTCTACTTTCTTCTTCTCACTTTTTTTAGAATTTTCCATTTTCCAACACCGGTTTCCATTTCTCCTCAATCTGTTTTCTATTTTCCCACTCACTGTTTTCTATTTTCCCTAACACTCTATTCTATTTTATCCTCGCTGTTTTCCATTTTTCAACTCGCTGTTTACCATTTTCCATTCTCGCTATTTTATATTTATCGCCCTCTCGCCTTTGTCCAATCTTCCTCTTCTCGCTGTTTTGCATTTTCTTCTCTCGGTGCTTTCCATTTTCTCTCTCTTTGCTTCCAATTTTCCCTCTAGCTTTTTTTTTTCTCACTCTTCCAGTTATTTTACATTTTTCAATCCCTGTATATACCACTCTCCCCTCTCTCAGTTTTCAAATTTTGACCTCTAGATTTTAAACTCTGCCCTTCTCCCTGCTTTCAAATTTCGCTTCATCTCTGTTCTCATATTTCCCCTCTCGCTCTGTTTTTCACATTTCCCCTATGTGTTTTTCATGTTTCCCCTCTTTTCCTCTCTGTTGGCTATATTTCCCCCTCTTTGCCTTTCTGTTTTTTCTATATTTCCCCCGTCTCCCGTTTTCACATTTTCCCTCTTCATCTGTTTTAACATTTCCCCTCTCTCTGTTTTTACATTTCCCCCATCGCTCTTTTTGAGCATTTTCCATCCCTGTTTTCAGATTCCCCTTCTCTGTGTGTTTTTCACCTTTCCTCTCTCTCTGTTTTTTTTCACATTTCCCCTCTATCTCACTGATTTTCTTTTCTTTTTTCCTCCTCACTGAATGGATCTGCCTAGGGAACACTTTCGATCCCCACAAGTGTTACCTAGGGGAAGGGCTCGATCCCTATATCCAATTACCATCTTCTGGTCTCTATCTTACTAGAGATCGACATTTTAATGCCGGGATCCGAACCGAGGGTCGCTATGGTATGTGAATAGTTGAATTTTCATTCATGGTGGATAACAATTGATAAAACCCATCACATCTTAACAAGGTCAACATACCTAAGTCGCGTGGTCTTAATTATTCTGACTTATGACCTTATGACCCTATGACCTTACGACCTTCAAAACATTTAACAAATGAGGCAATCCGATCCATAGTTAGTTTGCTCTTAATTACTCCCGCATTAACCTTGGGAGGACCTTGGCAATTATATCCTTCGAAAGAGAATGTAAAATAACATATGGGTTTCAAATTTCGTTAGAATCCGACGAATAATTATGATGTTTTTGCCAAATAATTCCAGAACTAACCATGGTAATACCTTGACAATTATATCATTCAAAAGAAAGTTTAAAACACCCTAAAGGGTTTCAAATCAGTTACATTCGACCAAATAGTTACGATGTTATAGCCAAAAATCTCAGTCAAAAGTAAAATGCTTACCATCCTACCGACAACCTACGAACCGACACAGTAACTTATAAAATTCATAAAAATAGCAACCAAAGGAAAAGTCAGTCCAAAGCAAAGGAAGGCAGAAAACCTGTCCCATTTCATCCCATATATTTTATTCTTCTCCTATTCATAATTTCGCTACATCTCAATAATTGCTTATATTTATTTTGCTTGTGAGTATAATTCGATGTCCTTCAAGCAATCGAAATTCGCTCCAGAGTCCTCGAACTTATGTCTTAATTATTTCTAAATTATACACAATTGCCTTTTCTAACTTCAACTTTTAGGGGGGTTCGTGTACGGGAAGGTGGTAGGGAAACATTTTACAGCCATACAGGGCGCGTACCTATGTGATTTTCTGATAGCACAACCACCCCTTTCGCTCATTTCGACTGGGAACAAGAACAATAAAACTATCTTAAAACGTCAGGGTACTCTCCTTTATGCCATGGTTAAAGAAATCGAGCTTGGTCTCAGGTAGCGAAACTCTATTTGCAAAAATAAAATTGTCAAACTTAACACCACATGAGCTATTGGTGGGGCCAAAAGGCGGTAGGTCTTTTCGTTCAATATCTTTTCGTCCAACGTCTTTTCGTGTACCTCTTTTCGTTCAATATCTTTGCGTTCAACATCTTACGTCCAACTCTTTTCGTTCGAAGTCATTTCGTCCTACGTCTTTTCTTCCACCTCTTTTCGTTCTAACTCTTTTCGTCCGAAGTATTTTCGTCTCACCTCTTTTCGTTCGAAGTCTTTTCGTCCCACGTCTCTCCGTCCACCTCTTTTCGTTTGAAGTCTTTTCGTCCCACGTCTTTTCGTCCAACTCTTTTCGTTCAATATCTGTTCATTCAATATCTTTTCGTCCAACATCTTTTCATCCACCTCTTTTCGTTCAATCTCTTTTCGTCCAACGACTTTTCGTCCACCTCTTTTCGTTCAATATCTTTGCGTTCAACATCTTACGTCCAACTCTTTTCGTTCGAAGTCATTTCGTCCCACGTCTTTTCGTCCACCTCTTTTCGTTCTAAGTCTTTTCGTCCCACATCTTTTCGTTCAAAGTCTTTTCGTCCCACGTCTTTTCGTCCACCTCTTTTCGTTCTAAGTCTTTTCCTCCCACATCTTTTCGTCCCACATCTTTTCGTTCAAAGTCTTTTCGTCCCACGTCTCTTCGTCCACCTCTTTTCGTTCGAAGTCTTTTCGTCCCACGTCTTTCTGTCAAACTCTTTTCGTTCAATATCTTTTCGTCCAACATCTTTTCATCCACCTCTTTTCGTCCAATATCTTTTCGTTCACCCTTTTCGTTCAATCTCTTTTCGTCCAACGACTTTTCGTCCACCTCTTTTCGTTCAATATCTTTGCGTTCAACATCTTACGTCCAACTCTTTTCGTTCGAAGTCATTTCGTCCCACGTCTTTTCGTCCACCTCTTTTCGTTCTAAGTCTTTTTGTCCCACATCTTTTCGTTCAAAGTCTTTTCGTCCCACGTCTCTTCTTCCACCTCTTTTCGTTCGAAGTCTTTTCGTCCCACGTCTTTTCGTCCAACTCTTTTCGTTCAATATCTGTTCGTTCAATATCTTTTCTTCCAACATCTTTTCATCCACCTCTTTCCGTTCAATATCTTTTCGTTCAACGACTTTTCGTCCACCTCTTTTCGTTCAACATCTTACGTCCAACTCTTTTCGTTCGAAGTCATTTCGTCCCACGTCTTTTCGTCCACCTCTTTTCGTTCTAAGTCTTTTCGTCCCACATCTTTTCGTTCAAAGTCTTTTCGTCCCACGTCTCTTCGTCCACCTCTTTTCATTCGAAGTCTTTTCGTCACACGTCTTTTCGTTCAACTCTTTTCGTTCAATATCTGTTCGTTCAATATCTTTTCGTCCAACATCTTTTCATCCACCTCTTTTCGTTCAATATCTTTTCGTTCAACGACTTTTCGTTCAATATCTTTGCGTTCAACATCTTACGTCCAACTCTTTTCGTTCGAAGTCATTTCGTCCCACGTCTTTTCGTCCACCTCTTTTCGTTCTAAGTCTTTTCCTCCCACATCTTTTCGTCCCACATCTTTTCGTTCAAAGTCTTTTCGTCCCACGTCTCTTCGTCCACCTCTTTTCGTTCGAAGTCTTTTCGTCCCACGTCTTTCTGTCAAACTCTTTTCGTTCAATATCTTTTCGTCCAACATCTTTTCATCCACCTATTTTCGTCCAATATCTTTTCGTTCACCCTTTTCGTTCAATATCTTTTCGTCCAACATCTTTTCATCCACCTCTTTTCGTCCAATATCTTCTCGTCCATCTCTTTTCGTCCCACGTCTTTTTGTCCGAGGTCTTTTCGTCAAAAGGCAATTTTTGTCCTACGTCTTTTCGTCCGAAGTCTTTCCGTCAAAGTCTTTTCGTTCAATATCTTTTCGTCCAACATCTTTTTATCCACCTTTTTTCGTTCAATATCTTTTCGTTCACCCTTTTCGTTCAATATCTTTTCGTCCAACATCTTTTCATCCACCTCTTTTCGTCCAATATCTTTTCGTCCAACATCTTTTCATCCACCTCTTTTCGTCCAATATCTTCTCATCCATCTCTTTTCGTCCCACGTCTTTTTGTCCGAAGTCTTTTCGTCAAAAGGCAATTTTTGTCCTACGTCTTTTCATCCGAAGTCTTTCGTCAAAAGGCAATTTTTGTTCAACGTCTTTTCGTCTAGAAAAGGCGAGATTGCTCAATGATTAGAGAAATACCGATGAATAGATAATAATTTAGTTATTTTCTCTTATTATGGCGAAATTTCGTCGCCTCAGCCAGATGGCTGAACGAACGGTTACTCGAGTTAGTAGCTCCTCAGATCGATGTCTGAACTGCCTTTCTGATGCGCGGGAATCGACGGATGAGATTATTTTTGTTATATTCATTTGGGTGGTTTGGTGGGGCGAATAGGAGGAAATTAAAGAAAATAAAAGTTAAGGAAAGTAACAGAATGTAAAAGCTAAACATTATTTAATGGATAAAACTTTACAATGTCTTGGTAATTTTCAGAAACTAAATCTTTTCCTTTATTTTGTTGCCTTCATAAAAATTCGCACATGCAGGAGTCGATCAGGAAACGAGCGGTCGCACATTCTTTTTTATTTCTCATTTTCGCCTTGGCTCAACAGCGACTCTATTTGGTTTGCGCCAGGAAATACAAATTCTTTAATTATAGATAATAATTGTCGAGGGACAAAGGCGTATGACCCCAAAAGTCTCTAAAGGTACATACTACTGTACGCCAGGCAGCCACTATCGGCGTTGCGCTCGGGTATAATTGAATTGGGCAAAGGCGAAGACCTTCTACTTAGAGTGCGATATTAATAGGTTGGCTCTTTAAAAGGGAATACGTTTGCCGGTTCGTCTCAAAGGTTATTTGAAAAAAAAACACCTCTACAAAAATAAAATTTAATACAAATAATAATAACAAGGGCATAGATAAATATGGAAATCTAAATGATAATCAGTAAGGAAACTAGCTCCGGAAAAATATTTAAGTGATCCAATAAGTTGGAATGAATGAAAGATTTAGCAAGTCTATTGGCGTTACACCAAATGGGAAATTCTTCTTAGGACTGGGAACGAGGAGATGGGACTTACGAGGAAAGGACTCCTGGTTACCTCTGGAGGATGAACTTTGGGAAGGGGGAGACCAATGGCCAGGTCTTCCTTGATGAGGTCTCGATGCAGAGGCGTCCGGAGAGACTCCGAAGGGCGGTGAGGCTACCTCGGCTCCAGGGAGAAGTAATCACAAATCGAGATTCGTCTGCGGAACGGCAGGAATTCACAACCAATGTAGTGAGAAGAGAGAAACCCAGGACAATTTTCTGGGGCTTAAACGGGTTTCCGTAATCTTCCTCTGATCAGGGAGGATTACGCGAGGACGATCTGCTGACGAGATCACAAGGGCGAAGGGATCACTTCACGGGAGACAGATACTAGGGTCTGGACGGCAAGAAGCTCTGGTTCTCTCTATTTGCTGAGGATTTGCAGACACCACCTTAAATAGGAGCCACAGCCATGGTCGACAGAGGGCTGCGCGCAGCGAAGGCTTCCCAAGGGGGTATTGGATGCGTCTTAAGCAAACATGAACCTTGATAATTTGGTGCATCGACACGGCGAAGAGGAAATAAGAGAAATTCCCTTCTACCGCAAGAAGGAGAAGATGGAGATGGCTGCCACCTGGGAGCTTGACAGCGCTATCAAACTGGGGGAAGACGGTAATAAGGCACCTTAAATTAAACACAGCTGCGCTGGTCTGTCTCGACCAGAGAAATTCTGTGTGATAACGGCGTATTGAGTTTCATGCTTCCACAATAATGTTTCTGCGGATCTATCAGGAACTGTATACATGAAACACTCGCGCGTTTGCCTACAAATCCCTATGAAAACCCACCTCAATGGCAAAACCCTCTCGACATTATTCTTTCTTTGTCAGAACAAGCCCTCATTTATTTCTACTGCGAATCCATTTCTACTGATCTTTATACTCTTTGGATTAACGAATTTGCGCACACTTCACGAAGATAATTCTTCCAGTCCGTAATAAAATTGCATGACTTTTTGTTGTAATTTACAAAAAAAAACATAAGTTGTTAAGTTGTTGCATCTTGCGCGAACGAAAAAGATGATTGTTTCCATAGGTATTTTTGACCCTTCTAACCAGGTCTATTTTTGAAAATTCTCTGCTAATGCACAATACCTCTTTCTTGCAAAGACTTGACTGCTTGTTCGATATTTTGCACCTCCCTAGCAAGTTCATACGTTGTGATTTTTTAAGGGTGGAAACAATACTTCCAAACAAACCAAAGGATATCGTAAAACTAAAAATGTCACATGTTTGGGGGAATATTTGAAAACATAACAAATTACAAATGGTGAGGTTCAGAAAATTTATTAAAATTAAGATATGGCTGTTTATTTCTTTTTTTTCGTATATTCGATTCTTTTATCGAACTTCTTTCTAAAATAGATTTTCCATTTTAATCTTTAGCAGGAGGAAATCACTACCCTGCCCTAAAAACCAGTAAAGCAAAATGAAACTATTAAATAAAATTTAAATTAGAAAAAATGATATCTGGAGATTCTTTTTTCCACATTTCACAAGAATTCCGATCCGTTTCTTCTCTTTAGGACTAAAAAAAGAAGATGGATCCGAAAAACAGACCAAGAGTAAATTATTAGGAGACAAGATTTGTTTTTTTCATATATTAATTGTTTTTATCCAAGTTATTTCTAAGAGTTTATTTATAGATCGAAAATTAGAGCGCAGAGATAGTGTTTTGGAAATTCACGACTTTTCTTATAGTTAGTTCTAAGAGTTGATTTAGAGTTTGAAAAAAAGCTGTTTTTTTGCATATTTGAAGCTTTTATCCAAGTAATTCCTAAGAGTTAACATTTTTCTTACCTTCTACTTTTTACTCACTATGTATAAAAATTCAAAAAAATAATTATAATTCCTGAAGTTCATAAAATGAATTAAAATAGGAAATGGCTGTTTTTGGAAAGGTATTTTTTAGCATATAAAAGAAAATTTAGATATAAAAAATGAGGTGAGGATTGTTTTTGCAGTATATGAAAAGAATTAAGATAAGAATTTTTTATCAACTTACGCATTGAAATAAGTATGGATATGAAAAAAAGATAGAGTAAATTATTAGGGAATATATAATTAAAATATTTTTCCTCGTTGCTAGAGCGAGATAGGGCGTAGGCCACAGAGAGAAGATCTGTCTGCGAAGCCTTTTAAGGTTTATCAAAGTGGCCAAAAACTGTATCAAGCTTACAATTTCCTCAATTTCGTTAGTCCACAATGGCGGGTAAATAAATATGGTCTCGGTCAGAGAATGCATTGTATTCTAAGAGCTGATTTTGAAAGCCAATTTGTGAGATACTTTAAAAAAAATTGAAAGCTTTGTTAGCAATCCTATGTTCAGACATCCTGAAATCCACGAAACTTGTTCAACATCCTCTCGTGGTTAATTCTGTGAATCAACTTTTAGTTTCTTTATGTCTCTGGAGGCAACTTTCTCATTGCCACTGAGCTATGATCACTAATCCCGACACATAACCGTTTCATATTTCTCTCTTTTATCTCATTCCTTGCTTATTAAAGTCAATTCCTAAAAGTTTTCGTTACGCTTAAGTCTTAACGTGATCCCTCTTTTAAACAATCAGTCGGTTATGGTACCACTCGCGGACGAGAATAGTTTGTGCCCGTCGTTTAAAGGTTCGCGTTGGCGATTTTTCCCAGTGTACGCCCCTGTGGGATTTATTTAACGTGGATGCACTCTCGCATGAACATTGCACCCATGATATTCACTGCCGAGGTTGATGCCCAGTGGAAGAGGAGAGCATGAAAATGTGGTCCTTTCCACAGTTCAAACCTTTCATCCGTCCTTGCAGACATCCAGAATGCATCCTCTCATCGTCCTGCTTGGCCGCTGGAGGATTTGAGTTAGATGATCGTTCTTGGTCTGGTTCCTCCCCCTATACTAGGTGCTTTAATACACTGGGGCTGCTCTAGGGGTCGTTGGAGCACGCGAGCTTCTCCACCGATAGTTATAATTTCTGTGTTTTACAGTTAACTTAACATACTAATGTGGTCGTTAGAGCAAGTGTGCTTTTCCACCGATAGTTAACTTTCTGTTTGCTCACAGTTAATTTAACGTACTGCAGGGGTCGTTGTAGCACGCAAGCTGCTCCAATAATGCTTATAATTTCTGTTTGTTCACAATTGATTGACGTACTGCAGTGATCGTTGGAGCACGCGAGCTTCTCCACCTATGGTTATAATTTATGTTGGTTTATAGTTATTTAAACGTACTGTAGTGGTCGTTGGAGCACGTGAGTTTCTCCACCGATGGTTATAGTTTCTGTTTGTTTACAGTTAATTTAGCATACTAACGGGGTCGTTAGAGCACGCAAGCTTCTCCAGTGATGGTTACAATTTCTCTTTGTTTACAGTTAATTTAACATACTGCAGTGGTCGTTAAAGCACGTATGTTCTCCACCGACCGTTATAATTTGTGTCTGTTTACAGTTAATTTAACGTTCTAGAGTGGTTGCTGGAGAACGTAAGCTTCTGCAATAATGGTTATAATTTATGTTTGTTTAAGGTCATTATAGTACGTGAACTTCTACATTCATAGTTATAATTTCATTTTGTTGACAGTCAATTTAACGTACTGCAGAGGTCGTTGGTGCACGCAGGCTTTCCAACAATAGTTATAATTTCTATTTGTTTATTGCTAACTTAACGTACAGCTAGGTTCGTTGTAGCATGCGAGCTTCTCCACCGACGGCTATGATTTCTATTTGTTTACCGTTAATTTAACGTACTGCAGGGGTCGTTGGAGCACGCAAGCTTCTTTATTGATGGTTATAATTTTTGTCTGTTTAAAGTTAATTTAACGTACTGCAGTAGTCGTTAGAGCAGGCGAGCTTCTCTACCGATGGTTATAATTTCTGTTTGTTTACAGTTAATTAAAACCTACTGCAAGAGGGGCTAAGCGACCAGTTTCTAGGTTCCATCGAGTTAACTTCAAGTCTTTGAAAACTTATAGGATTATGCACTCCTCCTACAATCAATCTGTAACTTAGTTTAGAGATTGGATAAAATATAAGACGTCCTATTCATAGGACTTTGACGAAATAATTAAATCCTCACAACTTAACACGAAAGTTTGAGGGACATATCCGGATTCTCCTCAAACTTCGACCGTATCAGATTTCCTCCCAAACTTTTGTTGGCGCGCAGCAACGACACAAACAAGACCACCCTCACCAGCAGCACAAAATCACCTTTATACGCCATAAGGGCAACAGAGCGATGCATTGCTACATGCTAATCACACCGAATCACAAACACAGACATCCATATCCATTATCCACCTACTCCTCGGTAAGGCATTTCTCTCTCATACATTCACGTAATCAACCCACATTTTCAACTTTTCTCTCACCTTGACACTCCCACATTCCGGTACCAATTCTATTTCCATTGATCTTCCTTTAATCCCCATAACTTCATTCACACCTTTCAGCACAGCATAAACGTACTGTAGACACACCACTGCCTCCCTATCAACTCGCCAATTAGCTCTGCTTTCATTCTAAACATCTTTCTTTCCCTCTTACACGCCGTAGCCTCATTTTCATATAACCTCTTGCTTCACTATACACTCAAATCTCCCCCCAGCCCGCTCTGGCCTCTTTTAACTATCTTACTATTCGAAACCATCTTATTCACCCCTACCACTATCTTTTATACTTCTCTCAAAAAACACTCCCCTTGCTTGAGGACAACAATACGAACTCTAACACTACACTCTACTTCATGTTCACATCTAAAATGCTAGAAACATTACCATATTCCCACACACATACCTGGTCTTAACTAAACAACATGCAACATAGCACACATACACACCTAACCATTCTTCATTAATAAGATATCCCTTTCCCTCATTCACATTTTCACTTCTCTCAGTACTCCACCTATATAGATATACGACATCAATGGCGACATCGCCTTACTCTGCCGAACACACGGATATTGATGAGGTAAAAGTCTTTTATTGAGGATAGCAAAGACAGACATTAATGTGGTAGAAGGCTTTTATCGAAGATAGTAAAGGCAGACATTGATGTAGTAAAAGGCTTTTACCTTATATAGCAAATACATACATTGATGCGGTACAAAGCTTTTACCTAAGATCCAAAGGCAGCCATTGATGTGGTAAAATGCTTTTGAGGAAGATAGAAAACTCACAAATTGATGTGGTAAAAGGCTTTTACCAAAGATAGCAAAAGCAGACATAGATCTGGTAAAGGCCCTTACCAAAGATCGCATAGGCAGACATTGATGTGGTAAAAGGCTTTTTATTGAAGATAGCAAAACATAGATTGATATGGTTGGAGGATGTTAACGAAGATACCAAGGTCAGAGATTGATGTGATTAAAGGCCTTTACCAAAGATATCAAAGGCAGAGATTTATGTGGCAAAAGACATTTACCGAAGATAGAAAAGCTATACTTTGACGCGGTAAAAGTTTTTGATCAAAGATAGCTGAGCTAGATAATGATCTGATAAAAGGCTTTTAACGAAGATAGCAAAAACAAATATTGATTAGGAAAAGGCTTTTAATTAAGATAGCAAAGCCAGCCATTGTTGTTGTAAAGGGCTTTTATCGAATTTAGCAAAGCCAAATATTGTTATTGTATAAGTTTTTTTTTTACCGAAGATAGTAAAGCCAAACTTTGATGTATTAAAAGGCTTTTACTGAAAATGACCCAGTCTGACACTGAAATTGTAAAAGGCTTTTACTTAAAATGACCCAGTCTGACACCGAAATGGTAAAAGGCTTTTACTGAAAATGACCCAGTCTGACATTGAAATGGTAAAAGGCTTTTACTGAAAATGACCTAGTCTGACACTAAAATGGTAAAAGGCTTTTACTGAAAATAACCCAGTCTGACACTAAAATGGTAAAAGGCTTTTACTGAAAATGACCCAGTCTGACACTGGAATGGTAAAAGGCTTTTACTGAAAATGACCCAGTCTGACACTGAAATAATAAAAAGGCTTTTACTGAAAATGACCCAGTCTGACACTGAAATGGTAAAAAGCTTTTACTGAAAATGACCCAGTCTCACACAGAAATGGTAAAAGGCTTGTACTGAAAATGACCCAGTCTGACACTGAAATGGTAAAAGGCTTCTACCGAAGATGGCAAAGCCAGACATTGAAGTTAAAAAATTTCAGAACATAAGAAGTGCACATAGAGACGAATAGAACCATTAAACTAATTACAGAGGAAATTACTCAGAAGATTAATTACTTAACCCATTAATGCAGTTTGCCAACTATTGTTCTTTCGTTATATATCGGCAAATTTATTTACTTTCCATGAAATTTTATTTCACGTTGTCGTATAGGCATACAATTATGTAAAACACTACGTTTGCCAGTGTTGTGCTCACAAAAATTAGATGTTAATTGTATTTATTTAACCACGTTATACGCGAGCCTAAACATGGCTTCGACACCTCTCTCCAAAACGTAAGTACTTTATTTACATTTTTGTTTAAGTTTCATTAAAATGTAAAGATTAAATCAACTAATGATCATATTTTATTTATATAAGAAAAATAATTCCGCAACATGATTTATTATAATTTAGAAAAAGATTTACTTTTTCTGGCAACCAAAGTTGCCACTTGGCATAAACGATATACAAATATTCGCTGCGAGTAAGAAATAATACTTATCTATATATATATTAATTTCTCTATACTCCTACCCTTTTATATATATATATAAATATATATATATATATATATATATATATATATATATATATATATATATATATATATATGAAAGATAATGATAAACCACAATATTTGAATCAAGATTTTATTTATAACTATCGGACTAGTTTCGGCGAGATGCCATTTTCAACTAATAAGGAAGAAACTAGGCAAGGAGCACAGTATATATAAGGTAAGACACATTCTAAACAAAATGAAATGGAACCAAAAACAATCTAGAGAGTTGCTAATCCCCGAGACGCCTTGCGTCCGGGGGTTTATAAATACGATTGGCGACTCTATTCGTTATATATTTGTAAAATTTGTATTGCCCTTCAGATAAATTAAAATTATCAACTTTGTTGATGACGATGGATTCCGCAATTATCCTCTCAATATAATTATTTGGTTTATAAATGATTTTTGCATGGTTAAGATTAATTCTATGGTCGCGCTTTTGCATGTGCGTAAAGACACTTGAAGAATTTGTACACCTTCTGATATCAGCTAAATGTTCTTTCATCCTCCTATTAAAGTGGCGTGACTCTCCGATGTATTTTAATTTGCAATTATAACATCGTATACTGTAAACTCCAGCATCGAGATTAATTGGGCGCCAGTCTAGTCAAGGATTTTCGAATGGTATTAGAACATTTAAATGTTATATTTATGTTATTTCCGTTCGCATTTTATTTTAGAGGTGCCAAGGCTGGAGCATATGGAAAACTAATACATTTTTTAAAATCATCCTTCGTGGTGTGGAGGTGGCATAGAAGTTATTTCGTGCTTTGGAATGGCATCTATTTATGAGGTGAATTGGATATTTTAGTTCAATGAAATTGCAGATAAGGTTGTTAATTTCATCCTGAATGAAGATTGGGTCGCACGCTCTATAGGCTCGGAGAAAGAAGGAAGAAATAACATATCTTAACGGATTTGTCATGTAGTGATGAAAAAATATATGTAGGCTTTTGATAGATTGAGCACTGAATATAATTATTTAAACGGTGGATATTTACGTCTAGAAACGGTAGATAATTATTCTGTTCCTATTCTACTTTGAATTATATCGATGGGTGTAACAAATTCAGGTTGCATAGGATGGGAGAAAGGGAGCTAGTTACCCATACTTAGGCCATATTTTGGGCGAAAAAACTTATCTTCTGTTGAAAATACATTATTCGTTACACATAAGCGCACTAATTTAATAATTTTAGAGATCGGTAAAGGTAGGTTAATATCTAAATTGGGGAGAAATTTTGATAACACCTAACGCGAATCATCGACCTGGACTTTTGTAAACAAACTATTTAAGTCAAAGCTTAACAGTTTTTTTACCACTGAGGTCAAGATTTTTAATTTTGGAAATAAGGTCCGATGAGTGGATAATATGTGAGTGAGAGATTTTACCCACCTCATTTGATGGGATTCCGGCCAGCCATTTGGATAGCTTATAACTATGGGACCCAATGCAAGAGATGATTAGGCGTAATGGGAGACCTTCTTTATGGGTTTTCGGTTGTTTTGATTGTTTTAAATTCTTTGGTTAATTTAGATTTGGAACCTACGAGTAAGATTTTTCAGATGACGTCATTAGAGGATTTCGTCTTGTTGTTCAGAGGATTAGAATGTAAAATTTCATAGGTAGTGTTGTCACTTAAGAGATCATTTAATTTGTACGAATATTGAGTTCTATCCAACACAATAATTTGGTTAGTTTTGTCGGATTTTGTTATCACTATGTTTTGATCTTTCTGTAAAAGTTTTAAAGAGTTAAGTAACCTTTTGGGTATATTTTGATATTTAACATTTATTCGAATTAAAAACACCGCAAAGATAACCACTGAAAAAGTCACTATTAATCTCCAGATTTTCACTACATTTACTAAGGGCCACTAAATGTTGTAGGTCTAATGAATCACTATTAGAAAATGATGACGAAAGTCCATATCCAAGAATAATTTGTTCATCGTATGTTAATTCACGGGAAGAGAGATTCAGGATATTTTTTTCTAGGAAATGATGAGGTGCACCATGGGCTTTTCTTGAAGAGAAGGTCAAGTTTCTTGTTTAGGTGGAAGATTTTCTAACGTAGGCGTAGTGGAGATGGTTTTGGCTTTGAGGAAGAAAATGAGAGAGATTTTCACGATCGGAGCAATTTTCTCTCAATATATATATATATATATATATATATATATATATATATATATATATATATATATATATATATATATATATATATATATATATATATATATATATATATATATATTTAACAAACCGCAAGAAACAGAAAACGGGAAAAATTTTCTTCGGAAATATTATTTCCTAATTCACAAAAATTCCGTACAGGGGTGGGATTTGAACAGTGCACACTGAGGCAGCGAGCATCCGCTTTGATCTCAATTAAATTAACTCTTAGGCCACTTAGTTACGCTGGATGCTCGCTGTCTCAGTGTGCACTGTTCAAATCCCAGCCCCGTAATTAACTTTTGCGAATTAGGAAATAATATTTCCGAAAAAAGATTTTCCCGTTTTCTGTTATTTGCGGTTTGTTGGATTCATTTTCATCATTCTTTCGCTCTCATGAAAGATATATATAGATATATATATATATATATATATATATATATATATATATATATATATATATATATATATATATATAAATATATATATATATATATATATATATATATATATATATATATATATATATATATATATGTATATATATATATATATATATATATATATATATATATATATATATATATATATATATATATATACGAGGGACAGTCAATAAGTTTTGCAATTCAGATATAAGGAAACGAGATATGAGGAAAAGTGTTTTATTATTTTTCAATATAACTACCCTCGACTTCAATGCACTTTCGCCACTTGTCCCTGAGGCTTCGAAATCCCGACAACCAGAAATCTCCCGACTGCTGTTCAATCCACTCCTGGACGGCGAGCTGGACATCTCCATCGTCCCCAAACCGGCGTCAACGCAGTGCAGCCTTGATCTGGCGGAATAAAAAGTAGTCGCTAGGGGCCAGATCTGGACTGTAGGGGGGATGGCTGAGCTCCTCGAATCCGCACTCGCGCAGGGCAGCTTGTGCAACTCTGGCCTTGTGGACTTTGACGACGTTGAAGTCGATCATGGGGCGCGAGGTTTCTAGGTACCCAACGGGAAGAGACCTTGGTCATGGCCAAATTGTCGTGGATGATGTTGATAACACTTCCATTTGATATTCCAAGTTCTCGCTCGATTTCTTCGACCTTGACCCGTCTATTTGCGAGGATCATCCTCTCCACATGGGCCACATTGTCTTTGTTGGTCACATCTGACGGGCGTCCTGGACGGGGGTCATCTTCAAGGGACTCACGACCATGGCAGAACTCCCTATTTCAGCGAGCAATGGTTGCATAAGAAGGCGTGGTGTCGGTGTACACTGCAACCATGCGTTCATGGATCTCTTTTGCATTCTTGCCTTCCTTGGTCAAAAATTTGATCACTGTGCGGTGCTCAACCTTCTCGATTGTTGAAAAATTTGTGACTGATGATCTGCGATCAGCTACTGCTTCTTAAATAGACGAGGCAGGAGCGTGCGGCTGCAGGTCCTGACTTGTCATAACTTCTCATAACACCCCCACAAACAGAAAAACCCCCTTCCTCTGTTTTGCCCTACTGATTCGCAAAACTTATTGACCGCCCTTCGTGTATATATATATATATATATATATATATATATATATATATATATATATATATATATATATATATATATATATATATATATATATATATTATATATATATATATATATATATATATATATATATATATATATATATATATATATATATATATATATCTGTAGGCTGGTTTCGATATCCTTGAAGATGAAGAACAACGTGTGTCCGGTAACTTTTCTGCCCCCTGAAGAGAAGGCTTTAGCAGATTCAGATATTGAATCCGATAAAATTGACGACGAAACAGAAGGGAATATAAAAAAAAACTGCCTCAAAGAATTTTTAGATCGGAAGCAGAACTTTTCATCCCACATCGTGAGAAGTCTACTGAAAATATCACATTGATGCTTTCCAACAACAGTAAGAGGCCTCGGAAACGTCCACGACAGGAAGGGCAGTGAAAAAGATATCAAAGAAGGTTAGATTATTTCATATTTTCGCATATACATATATATAATCTCGTAGACAGTAGAGACACATGAATTTCTCCCTTTCTCTGGCTTTTCTTCTCTCTCTCCTATATCTATATATTCGTACGTGTGCGTGCTTGTGTACGCGTACCAATTAGCACATATTTGTAATAAATTGTCATGTTATACTGATGATTGCCCTTCTGTAGATTTATTCATGGAAAAAATAAAAAAATCACACATCGCCTATTTATTTGTCCTTGCTTGATTAGTCATAACTGCCCACAATTGAGATTTAATTGTTAATTTTGATGTTATTTTCTGATATGTTTCCTTTATTTTTTTAAAGTTTCAATTTCAAACGTAATCACATTATTATTAGTAGTAGTAGTACTATCGTCATGATCATCATCAATGTTGTTTGTCTTTTTTGTTCTTTCAGATTGTGATCAAATGTTCCTGAATTTGAGAAACTTAGTGGACCGGCACCGACGGATTCGTGGAAGGAATACGATGCATTTCGTATATCAGTGATGAGTTCATTGATCTCATTATTGAACGGAGCAGGTCAGATGCAACTGAGAAAAAATTGCATTCATCTGCCCTAATCGTGATAACATTGTCATTCATTGCTATTTTAATACTCTCTGGTTATATTCAACTCTCTTCTAGACGGTTGTATTGGAATACAGATCCTGGTGTGTATAACATTTTAGTAAATGAAAACATACGACGAGATACATTTGAAAGTATAATGCATGTTCTTCATTTTGATGATAATGAGCATATAAATGATGATCGTTATTATAAAGTTAGGCCTAATTTCGAAAGTTTAAATGAATCATCCAAAAATTGCTTATCTGCATAAAGTTGTTTGTGTTGTTGAAGCAGTTGTGCTATATTATGGGCATCACAGCACGAAACAGTTTTATCAGGGGAAAGCCAATACGGTTCTACCTGGTTCGGAGGGATACATGTTTCATGCAGAACCTTATTGTGGTAGTTGAACAAAATTTCCTGTAACTGCGTTAGGTCAAGGTGGAGATGTTGTGTTGGGCTTAGTTAAAAACGCAAAGATAAGGGCTGGACAGTGTTTATATTTTGATAACTTGTTTACTTCCTTTCCTCTTTTGAATGAACTTTCAAACAGTGGTATTGCTGGAACTGGTACTACAAGAGAAGGAATATTGGGAAATGTACCACTACCACCTTCCAAAATGCTAGAGAAAAGGGAAAGAGTTTATGTTGAGTCGGTGTGACCTAATGAAGTGGAAAGACAATAAGGTGATGACAGTTGCTTCAAATAAATTTGGGTGTTGATCCTAAATCAAAGTTACTCCCGATGGTCGCGAGTTGATAAAAGAAAAATTGTAGTTCCTAAGTTTAATTCCATTGAAGCTTATAATAAAGCCTATGGGTGGAGTTGATCTAACTGATCAATTCGTTGCGAATTACCGCATCCGAATTCGATCTCGCAAATGGTGGTTGGCCATTATTTTCTTGGAGTATCGGTTGTTCTTCTGTCAACGCTTGACTTTTGTATAATTCGTAAATCCCATTTCACTTCGGGAGTTTTTAACACAAATTGTGCTTCAATCATTAAAGCAAGATAGATCAAACAAAAAAAAGACTCAAACCATCAACTAACAGGATAAGGGGAGTTGCAGGAGACGAAGTAAGAAGGATCATTTTGATCATTGGCCAGGACCTCTACCGTCTAAATACTCAAAACGTAAGCATTGCGCAGTGACAACGAAGTATGAGTGCAAAAAATGTCATGTTCCACTCCATATTCTATGCATGGAGCCATATCATTCAACATAATATATGTGTCAGCGTGTTTTCATAATAAAAAATTAAGAATTAAACTATTTTCATTTTCCCATCGCAAAGTGTTATGCTTTGAATGCTGAGTGGCAACTCCGGTTGCCTCCCCTGTATTTGCCATTCACACGAAACACGACGGTAAAAGAAGCAAAGCTGAGCTCCACGTTCCTTGTTTCCAGGGGAACGAACGAAGCCATTCACACGAGAGGAGACTTTCATTTCGGCTATCAATAGCATGTGTACTGTTAGCAATTACCTTACATTTCACATTCCACACCATACGCAATCAACCACACCTTGGCGCACAATTAAGATACTTATACAGCTAAGAAACCTCGGTGTATGTGTGCGTGTGTATTGGAACGTTGTAAAAATGTAGCAGCTACCATGAAATCCAACCTCAACCGCCAATTACGCCAGGTCATCTCTTATGGCGAGGCCCTGCAACAGGATTTTGGAAACGCGACCCAATGTAAGTAGATCCGTGTAACCTCTCTCACACACACACATATATCCCCACATGGAAATTTGGGGTGAAGTAAAGGGAATTGTTAACCTGCGCGAGTGAAGAGAGGAATATGTATGTGTAAGAGGACAAAATGATGCGATGGGGTGTTCTGCCACTCACCGATGGCACCGACCATACAGCGGTAGGGGTTATATACAGGATTTGGGGTTTAGGGGGATTCATCACTACACCACATCGGCCTGAATTGGTCCAGGATTAATTATTACCATCGATATTATTAATTCTTATCACCAGTATTATCAATTTTTATCATCATTAGAAATTAATACAATAAATATTATCAATTATTCTAATCAATATGATTAATTCTTATCATCACTAATATAAAAAATCACCAATGTTAAACATTATTCGCATCAAAATTATCAATTATTATCAACAATATAATATTTTATTATCATCAATATTATCAACTTTTTTTTATTAATATCATCAATATCATAAATTGTGACCATTAATATTATGAATTACTACCATCAATTTTAGGAATTACTACTATCAATTATTATTAGCAATAGTTCCAATTTTAATCGATAATTATATTAATTATTACATCCATATTAGTAATTGTTATCTTCAAAATTATCGATTCTTATCATCATATTAACGTTTATTCACATCAATATTATAAATTTTTCTACTCAATATTATTAATTATAATTATCATAAATCTTAGCAACTATTATCAACAATATGATCGATTTTTCATTAATATTCTAAATTAATGTCATTAATACCACTTGCTATAAAATAGTGCTGTAATTAATAGAATAGTTTTAACATTAATACTATCAGTCATTATGATTAGTATTATAAACTATTTTGATTAGTATTTCGATAATTATCAATACTATTTTCAATTATTATAATTAATTAGAATTAACAATATCATTATCAGAAATATTAGCATTCTTATCATCAACATTGAAATCAATATTATCAAATTAATTTAGTAATGAATATTATCAATAATTAGCATCATTATTTATTACCATCCTAAATAAAATAAACATTTCCATTTCTTCATCCACAAGAGAGATGTCTTCTTAATCACGTCCAAAATACCAAGGCTGATTTGAAGAAAGAATTGAATAATGGCAGCTACGTCAGGGTAAAATAATTACATTCCAACAAGTTCATATTTCTCTCTATTTCAATAATAGTAGCCACGTGTGGGTAA
The DNA here is from genome assembly GCA_963969495.1 of Ceratothoa steindachneri. Lineage (NCBI taxonomy): Eukaryota > Metazoa > Arthropoda > Malacostraca > Isopoda > Cymothoidae > Ceratothoa > Ceratothoa steindachneri. Next base: position 608,482 of record CAXAKS010000003.1, on the reverse strand, counting down.
AATAATTATATTCCTGCAAGCGCATATTTTGGTTTGTTTGAATAATGGGAGCCACGTGTGGGCAAAGCACTTATATTCCAACATGTTCTGTCTAATAATATCCCCCCATCCTCAACAAACCAATTATATTCCTGGTACCGCATACTTTGTTCTCTTTAAACACCAGATGTAGAAATTCAATTGATGGATCTTCGTGAAAGGAAATTATTAAAGCCGTAACGATGTATGTACATACTAACTACCTCTTGAGGTGATAATGGTGCTCTAGAAGACTAGTGATGATATGTTCCAAGTAATTTTAGATATTTCTGTCTTGAAAGAGATATAGTATTGTTTCACTATTATTATTCTTAATTTTATGCAATTTTTAATGTGTATATGTTTGAACTATGTGAGAAGAACATGAAGATGAATAAGAAATATGTATAGGGAAGATGGAATGGGGTGCAATCTGATGTAACGCGTTGTAGGGATGGTACAGCATGGTAGAAGTGGTTCGCTAACATGCCTTTATACATGCGGATCCCGAACGGATAATGAAATAGTCATAAAGGTGAGTATGGCAATCACTGGTGAGATCAAGAGCACCAGGGTTCGGTCATCTGTGGGGAAAGGTGCCAGGAAGTATTGTTTTGACACTAAACAGCGTTCAGGTGGAAGATTAGTCGCCCAGGGGCAGAGAACCTGTTCCGCGTCAGTGGTATGTGGATATAGATACCAATCGGCAGGATTCTTCAGAACTGATAAAGAATAGTAGTTATTATTAATTCCTATTATCATTATTTCGACGTCCCTCTTGAGTGAGAGGGGGAAACTAAGAACATGACCGAATTGACGTAACATTTAGAACGCGTTTTTTTTATCTAACTCTATCGTTTTTTCGCCCACAAAGGTTTTCTCCTTTTGGCAATTTTTAGACCATTAAATCTAATGTTCCTCCTCGCAGAAAGACATGATTTTCACCCACAAAAGCCGCTCCATGCTTTTCAAGATCGGTCAAGTCGAAAGAACTCCTAAACTATCTCCAATTCACATGCAAATAACGCTATACAAAAGGAAGGAAATGAACAATGCAGCTTTTAATTTAAAGTCCATTGAATCGACCTAAAAGTACTCCTTTTACGGTCAGTACGTACATATAATATGTACATTTCCTACGGAAAAATAAGAAAAAAAAATCAGTTTTGAGCAGGGATCGAACCAGTAACTTCTCGGTTGCTTGTTCGAATCGTGGAGTATGTTGATTTTTAATCATTCATAAGGCGCTCTATTATGTGTTATTTAACTCATATACACGTGATGGTAATTCTAAATCGTTAGTGTTTATTAATATATACGATATACATTTAATAAAAAAAACTAGGAGAATCGAACCAATGACTTTTCCTAGGAAAAGTAACTTTGTCGAATCCTATTCTAGGCTACTTTTTTGCCATTTTCGAGGCCCGCAACATATTGTGAGTTCTCAAACATATTAAAAAAGGATAAATCCTTATATGAACGTACCTAAACGTGTCAGAAAACTCTTTTCTATGTTTACTCAATACCAAGATCTGTCATCGAACTCTAGAATCCCTTTCTTCCATGAAACCAAAGAGTTACTATTGATAACAGATAGGGAGTTTCTTTAAGGGATTGGGCAGTAGCTTACGGCGCTCCTCATAATTTGTTGTGTTGAGGTACTTGTACTACTGTAATTTGCCCCCTTATTTAGATCCCACAAGCGTAGGAAAATAAAAGGATCCGATCATTTGACCACTCTCCATCTGGACGTTCCCCAAAAGATAGGTAATACCATTCAAGACAAGTGCTTTTAAGTCGCGTGTACGCAACTCGTTACTATGTCGGTTCGAAGTTCGGTCAGTAGGATGGTAGCTATTATACTGTTCAATGTGATTTTTGGCAATAATATTCTAACTATTCGGCCGATTGTAACATAATTAGAAACCCTTACGTTGTTCTACATTCCCTTTAGAATAATGTAATTGCTAAGCCACCCAAGGTTAGTTCGTGAATTATTGAATGTTCTTAAGGTAGTAAGGTCATAAGTCAGAATAATTGAGAACTCGCGACTTAGGTCTGTTAACCTTGTTAAGAATAAAACTTTTAAACATGAAGTTTAAGTTAAAACTTTAACCCATTTGATGATAAGAAGGAACCGTACACATTCTTTTAATGGCTTTTCTACATTCCTAAAAAGAAAAGTTTCTAGGTTAATATTAATTATTGCATTTGTAGGGGATCCATATATAATTGAAGTAGGAAAGAAAGAAGAAATCCAACTCATTAATAATACAAACATTCAGCCACAACCAGTGAAACCACTTTAATAATAGGTAAACCCGTCTTTAGTAGTTGTTTAGTTTCCATTTTTTACTGAGTGCCAATCTGGTGACTGTGAGTAAGTCACCGCAATTAAAACTTCAGCATAGTAATAGGCTACTATAAATGTTTCCAAAAACCGGATAAAGAAGATAAACCAACAAAATCAAAAACCAAACAGCAATATAATGTTTCCAACCCATGCGGTTAAGTGATCCTTTATGCTTGGGATACTGTTCTAAACAAGAAGCAAAGCAGCAATCCACATCTCATGGAGATGTTTTAAGATGGCTTTTCAGTAAGATCACCATGTAAGGATATCATTATAACAATTGGTGCGGTCAATGTAAAGCAATAAGTAATACCGCCCACTGCTCCCAGACTCCTGTATGACGTCCCTTGTCCACTAAAGAACAAGTCAGGCCTTAGAATATCATTCTAACTTGCCCTAAAAAATAGTTAAAATGACACATTCAAAGTTTTAAGGGTTAGCTAGAATGATATCCTGAAGCCTGGTGGACGAGGTACGTCTCATAGGAGGTTCGAAACACTGATCACCGATTGTTATGATATTTTCTAAATGTTGCCAGTGTTTTAGCAGATACCCAGGGAAATATATGGAACACTCTCCGTTTTAGCAGACACCCAGGGAAATATATAGAACACTCTCCGTTTTAGCAGACACCCAGGGAAATATATAGAACACTCACCGTTTTAGCAGATACCCAGGGAAATATATAGAACACTCTCCGTTTTAGCAGACACCCAGGGAAATATATAGAACACTCTCCGTTTTAGCAGACACCAAGGGAAATATATAGAACACTCTCCGTTTTAGCAGACACCCAGGAAAATATATAGAACACTCCCCGTTTTCTAAGACAATAAGAGGATGAAGGCATATGAATTTAACTCGACCTAGTCTTTTGATTCCAGCTAGTTCTTATAAGGAAAAGCAGGACCTTTCCTATTTAGGATCAGAGGCGTACAATAGGACGATAGAAGTAGTAGGCGGTGTTATTTAATGCTTTCCACTAACTATCTCCATGGAACTTGGGAATGATGTAAAATAAGAAAATATTCTGAAGCCAAAATTCATCTCGGACAAAACCTTTGCGCTTGAGTATACAAATTCAGACCCAAAAAAGACAAAAAATAAAATACCCACCAAAGGATAACACCTTCAAACGAGACCGAATATAATTTATCTCCAAATGATTGTATGATCTTTTCTGACAAATAAAAACAATCGCTCAAATATTCCTGTCTCTTTATACTATATTTGCGCTGTATCAACAAACAAATAGTGAATTTCTTGTCTGCATATAATAACGATAAGGTAACAGAAGAAACGTCACCTATATTCTTGCTAACATTACATACAGGAATGGTTTATGTATATAGCATTGCATATAAAAGTTTGCCAGGTGAAGAAATGCAGATATTCTTGCAATTAAATGGTCTATGTCTACGGAAACACGGTGGATTATTTAAAGTTATTCATCGGCCATTTTTTTCTTTATGGCTTCGCAAATTCGATCGACTTATTTAACGCTATGCGTACATTATGTCGTCACTATGGCTAAAGTAATTCGATTGATTTATTTAACGCTATGCTACGTTAAGTGGTCTCTATGGTTACGGGAATTACACTTACTTATTTAACGTCCATGCATTGGCGTTAATCAAATGATATTAATTGAATATAAAAAAGAAAATGTCAATTCATAAAAGATATAATCATTCACTGCAACGGAAATTATTAATTATAACTAATTTACTATTAATACTCTTAATATAATGCTTCACTTAAGGCACTGTCGAAACAGTGTCATCATCATCATCATCATCACTAACTCTATTATAATTTAGGAAGGGGATGTTATTTGAATATTTGAATAAGAATTTCATCTTAGTTTGGTTATGACTTATGTTTTTTTATCAGAGTTATTTCTAATCATTCTTTTATAATAAGAAAAAACAAAATGGTGAAGTCCAGAAATAAATATAAATATCAGAATTTTGTGAATTTTTTAAAACCCAAATAATTACAAGTGGTGAAGATCAGAAAATTTATTTTTATATATCTTCTTCTATAACTATATTTTAGCAACGTGATATTTTGAAAGGAGGGAAATTTAGTTTAGAGTTCCTTTTTAAAAATAATTATAATTGGTGAAGTTCAGAAAATTTCTAAAAATTTAACCATGGCTGCTTTTTTTTAGATTTTAAATTTGAATCCTAGTAATGAAGCGCAAGCTCCCCCCCCCCACCTACGGCGAAGCCACTGCCTGGTACATAGGAATTAATAACTATAGTTTTCAGTGAATGTTAAAGTTAGTGATACCGCGGGGAGCGAATTACAGGGTTTTTTGAGTTCGGTGTTGTTATAAGAGAAACGGATATAGAAACTTGCCGAGCGAAGTAGAACTAGGCTTTGAGATGCGTTGCTTGTTGGTAACGAAATTAGTGGCGACATTTGAACTTGAGATGTGGTAAGGAGGAGAGTAACATTCTTGACTATGGTTCGAGGAAAGATGGAAGGTGTCTCAGCGGTAGGCAGTCCGTTTGGTCTTCTTAGCGTGTGAGAGAAAATTGGTTGCAGAGCTGAGAATGAGATGACTGCCGCGCAACTTGACAGGCTGGTTTTATGATGCCCAAATTGGGGTAGTCTGGCGTCTCTGTTGATTGGATAAAAACGCGCTCTCTGAGAAACTTGTTTACGGCGGAACCGGAAGGGAGATATGAACTTACGGAAATATCAGGTTAGCACAGGGGTCGTCCCATTCTCTTTCTCGTTTTTTCTTTCTTTCTCTCTCTCTTTCTCTTTCTTTCTCTTTCTCTCTTTCTTTCTCTTTCTCTCTGTCTCTCTCTTTCTCTCTTTCTTTCGCTTTCTCTCTTTCTTTCTCTTTCTCTCTTTCTTTCTCTTTCTCTTACTCTCTTTCTTTCTCTCTCTCCTTCTCTTTGTCTTTCTCTCAGTCTTTCTTTCTCTCTCTCTCTTTCTCTTTCTCTCTCGCCAAGCGACGAGGAGAAAGTGAATTTCCTGTCGCTTCAGCATACCATGTCCATGGGTGCAATTCGTGTGGCACTAGCCAAAAACGGCGTCCCTCAGGGGTGGACTTAAGGCTACTTAGTTTTTATGGCTACGAAAAATCGGTTGATTTATTTAACCCTTTGCTAGGAGAGTCACCACATATATAGATTTTCTACCACACAAAATGGATTTGGTTTTCTTGATTAAATGTTCATATAATTCTGTAGATAATTGATGAGATTTATTAAAATATTTTCAGGGGAAAAGATAAAAACGAAAATGCATCAGAAAAAATGATAGAGCGAGTGTTTTTTAAATTAAATTAATGAGGGACGTCCGTCGTGTAGAACGCTATTTTGCATAAATTACACAACTGACAAGCACGTGATGGGGATAACCTCCTTGAATCCCCCCTTTTCGAGTCCCCCATAGTTCTACATGCATATATATCTGCCCCCCTCATTACAATGCACTGGTGGTTGATTTCAGAAGAACGGATCAGGTCATCAATAGATAAAAACACTGGAACCGACCGATCGACATTGAAGGAGGAAGCAATTTATTTGTTTTGGTGATAATATAAAACTTTAAAACCGGTAAAACCACTGAAAATTTAGGTATGTATTAGAAATAAATCGACTGCAAAAGTGTTGGATAGATTACATTGGTTGAGATAAGGAACCAAACCATCGACTTCATTCATTGACAAACATTAATAAGATCCTAGGTTCGAACACATTCAGTTCCCCGAAACCCACAATAATTTATCCTGACCATTATCATCTCCCTTGAAAATAAAATGAAGAACAACGAATCAATTATTTGAGCGTTTGAGTGCAAAAGAAAACAAGTTTAAATTCAGCAAAGGCAGAGAAAATTCATTTTTGTATTGAATCAAATCCTCTCCAAAAGTGGTTCTCAATGTTTTTCATCCCAGTCTCCACTATAACTTTAAAAATACCCCGTATGCCTCGCTGATGTTGGAAATTAAAAAAGATATATATATATATATATATATATATATATATATATATATATATATATATATATAAATATATATGACTCTATTAAACCACATTGAAAGAGAAAACGGAATAATTTTTCCTTGCAGTAATATTTTTATTACCTTTTTTCAAAAAATCCGTGCAGGGAAGCGATTCGAGCCATGCACACTGAGGCAGCGAGCACCGCTTTGATCACAGTTAAAAGTAAGCCGTAGCATAGTGTATTAACGGCTTACTTTTAACTGTGATCAAAGCGGTGCTCGCTGCCTCAGTGTGCATGGCTCGAATCGCTTCCCTGCACGGATTTTTTGAAAAAAGGTAATAAAAATATTACTGCAAGGAAAAATCATTCCGTTTTCTCTTTCAATGTGGTTTAATGGATTCATTTTCATCATTCTCTCGTGCTACTTTGAGAGATATATACATTTATATATATATATATATATATATATATATATATATATATATATATATATATATATATATATATATAATGTATATATGTTGTAGAAATCTTTCACGAGCGCGAAAGAATGATGAAAATGAATCCAACAAACCGCAACTATTTTGATAATTGTAATCTTTATTATTGAGTACAAAAGAATCTAACATATTCATTAAACAAGAAAATACGACACCAATCACAACTTACCGCAGCTGCCAACGACCGACAAGTGGAAGCGACTAGGCTAAATCAGCCAATGAACCAATATTTATCTACATTCAAATAACTGTGGGTTGCCAAGTTGCCATTCAGCAGAATTATACACAATAAAGATAAATGCTTACTGAAAAAATTATATTCTTGGGTTCCACGCCCCCACCTCGCCAAAATTTACACAAGTCCCACGTTAGGAATCAGTGTGTGAGACGATCCCATCGTTACATATGGAACCAAACCCTCTGCCTTCTTCTGCTTCACATAAGAAAAAAATACCCTACTCACAATGAATCCACATAGACCCGTCCCCCCCTAAACTATCACCAGTCTTACTCAGTTTGAGATAAAAAAAAGTCTATTTGGTTGATTTTTATCAACCGATTAAGTTTGATAGCATTTACTTACTTACCTTAACTTTGCTCAGATTCCGATCGAGTGTTTAGAATCGCGGCCGCAGCCGAATCAAATTCCTCTCCAATACCGAAAATTTGGCGCCACTCTTCAGCGAAGTAAAAATAATATAGGTCTGTATTTTCGTCAACTACACAGCAAAAATTGAGGTTGAACCAGATCTTATAGAAGAATAAGATGCGCTAAGCCATTACACCTTACAGTGGCTTTCAAAGACGCCACAATCACCGGTGAATACGACTGTTTGCCTCTTTTAACCATCCTTCCAATCTATTTTCATGAGACATCTAATAGCCTTGTTATGTTCCCATTACTCCTTAAATCGAGGCCCATCCACACACCCCTGCCATTTAGCTTCTTATTTACCGCTTCTCTATTACATTCCTGTTTCTTCCTATTCCGCGATAACAAATAGGATATGAACCGAGTTAGTAGAGCTCAAGGGTAACACATACAGACTCAACTCATTCTCGTTAAAGAGCTATTAAAAATGAGGAGTTGGAAGAGCGACCAATTAGACTATTAATAGGATTTAAAAGTCATATTAATATCAAGTCATACCCTAAGTAATTTCCAAATTTTAGGGTAAGAGACAAATATTAAATAATTTCCTGTTTCGTAGACATCTATTCATTAACATAATTAACCATCCTACTCAATGAGCTCTTTCTAGCGATTAACAAACCTCATGTGTAGAACTATAGCCTTATAATGATTGAGAGCCAACAAAGTGGCGCGTGAGTCACATTTGTGTAAAATAAACCAAGGAAAAGAAAATAGATTTCGAGCACTTTCTTCTTTACTTATGAAGACCTTTTCAAGAAATGTATAAAGATGCAGAATGCATTAGGGTATATAGAAGAGGAGGTACCCCCCTGCCCCAAAGCCTAAGTAAGGGAGACAAAATCATGAATAATCTTAATATCAGACCTGATGTACGACGCGATTCGGGACACTATTGAGAATAACTCCGTATTCAAATTAAAATTATAACATTTGAAAACTAGGCAATGGCTTGGCCACTCATAGTGGGGAGCTTGCGCTTCGCCACTAAGATTAAAGTTTAAAATCTTCAAAAAAGCAGCCATGGTTAAATTTGTATAAATTTTCTGAACTTCGCCAATTATAAAAATTTAAAAAAGGAACTCTGAACTGAATTTCCCCCCTTTCAAAATGTCACGTTGCTAAAATATAGTTATAGAAGAAGATATATAAAAATAAATTTTCTGAACTTCACCATTTGTAATTTTTTGGATTTTAAAAAAATCACAAAATTTCGATACTTATATTTATTTCTGAACTTCACCATTTTGTTTTTTTTATATTATAAAAGAATTATTAGAAATAATTTTGATATAAAAAGCATAAGTCATAACCAAACTAAGATGAAATTACTACTCAAATAATAAAAAAAAAATCCCCTTCAGAGTCAGTGATGATGATAAACCCGGATTAAATTAAAATTATAACATTTGAAAATATCTCTACGTTCAAATTATAATGATTGTATTTGATGATGGCTTTGGCGCTATCCCACTCGATTGTGTGACTAGTTAAAGTACCATATGTTTAGAGGGGAAGAACGTTAGGTAGTTTCCGCCTCTTCATGGGTTGTAGCTGTGTAAAATCGGAAATAGGCGTAAATCAGATGGAGACGAGCGTGGAGGAGTGGAAGGGCGTTAAGCTTTCCCACCACAACGTCTTAACGGATGTGATCTTTTCTCGGTTGTGTTGATCATTTATTATGATGGAACGAAGCGAGGTTGACGTTGACCAGAGTCTATTCTCTGCTCTTCTTTCTAGCACTGGATGGGGCCTCAATCTCTAATGTACCTTATCTAATTGTTTAACTGGTAGTAACTAAAAGTGGCTGAGGCAAAACCATCCCGACTAAATAGGGTACCTTTAACCTACCTGAGATAGAAGGTCTTTTCGTGACTGTAATAGTAACAGTGGTGGTTCGCCAACCTACCTCTATACAGGTGAATCGCTGACCGGATAATGAAATAGACATAAAGGTCAGTATGACAATCGTTGGTGATCTCGAGGTTACCGGAGAGAGGTGTCAGAAAGTATTATGTTTGGATTCCAAACAGCGCTCGAGTGGAACTTTCGTCGCTCCGGGCCAGAGAGACCTGTCCGTTCAGAGGTATGTGGATATATATGTATATATATATATATATATATATATATATATATATATATATATATATATATATATATATATATATATATATATACCCATCGGCAGGATTCCTTGGAACAGAAAGTGTGTGCGTGTGTGTGTTGTGCTGTGAAGACGGGAGAGGAAATAAAGCAGTGTTGTAATTGGCTATTTGTGTGGTGAAAAGTGTAAGATCTACCCACCCGAACACAAGGGGTGAGCACAGCTCGTCCACCGATCGGTAGCCAGATTTCTACGTGCGCTGACGTTTGTGTCCGCTCATGCCGGGATCGAACTCGGTACCACGACGTTGGAAGAACAACGCCGTATCCACTCGGCTAGCAAGAACATTTTTTTTCTTGACTGAAGTTGGGTAATTCAGAATAGCGAAAAACACCAAAGTGAGGTAAATATGTAGATTAGCGACTCGGCTGAAAAAGTGGTTTTTTTGTAAATATTTTCGTTCACCCCGACCGGAATATTCATGCGCGTTTGATTCGTCTGACTTCAGACCCCACCCCACCCCCATTATAATTCGCAAAACGATTAAAGACGCTGACATGATTTGGTTAAATCATTCACCTCTGTAAACGTTAGGACATTAGTCTATAAACAATTAGGATTCTATACTGGGGGGATGTGCCCCCAGACCCCCCAATTTAATGAAACTCAGGATCATCGTAGTGTGGTCCCCCCATTTTTTTTACCCCCACACGAGCCGTCCCCTTAAATATACTCCAAAAACGTGAATCATTTTGGAACAAGGACGAAATAGTACGTCCCATCGTTCGGGTCGTAAAATCTACATATTTACCCTAAGTGACACCAAAATTTGTGGACCACCCGAGACTACCAAGCCAAAACATATCCCTTCCCCGCCCTTCCAATTAGTCTCTACAGAACAAATAATGTGGTTCTTTTTCAATGAAAATTTGAAGCTAAACCTTCTAGATCATCCAATTCAAGTATGAAGTCAATAAAGTGCGACTTTTCAAAAAAATACTCACGTTCTTTATCAAATCTTGGTAAACAATTAGTAGAAATACTTAAAATTGCCAAAACTCACTCCGCCCTAATATTATATCAAATTAAGGCTAATCAAAAGATCTTGCCCCCCAAAAGAGGCCCATTTCCCAACTTTGGTCTTTAGAAAACTTACCCGAAGAAACTTTTGAATCTAATTATTTAAATTAAATTCCCGACAACTTTAAACTTCTCTTTACAGGTAAATCATTCATCTACTCTTTCATAACCTCCGCCCATAACATATGGAGGAGGCTGGCTACCTCTATTTTATTTTACACTCTCTGGCTTTGGTCGCATGATCATGGGCGGAGGAAAGGGGGGGGGGAGCGTTTCCTTCTTTTTCTTGCCTTTATTCTGTTTTTTTATTTTATAAAGGGTTTTTTGTTTGTTTATTTATATTTGTTTGGTTTGGTTTTAAAAAAATCCCATTTTCTTTCTTAAGCTTTTTTTTTATTAATTCGTTTTTACAGCTTTCCATTTGACGAAGTTAATAATATAATATGAAAGATAGAAAGCTGTAAAAATACATTAATAAAGTCCAAGTCTACTATATATATATATATATATATATATATATATATATATATATATATATATATATATATGCAGATACACCACCAAGTAAAAGTGAAAAACGATTCTGAGCGGTTTGTCTTTATTCTTAAAGACCTTTTCAAGGAATGAACAAGAGGCTGTAATACATTGCCTTAAATAGTGGAAGGGGGGATTAGACTACCCACCTCTGAACCCCAATTATAGGGTACACAATCTTAAAACAACTTTATTTGAAATTTTATGTATCTAGTGATAATGGGGTCTAGCGTGAACAAACCATGGATAAAATTGAAATTTGGGAACGCGTTAATGGAGGTACATTCTAATATATTTCTCGAAATATAATTACTGCATTTTATGACTGGTTTGGCACTGTTCCAGTTAATGCTATGGTTAAGATTGTACATATGTAGAAAAAGCACAGATTGTTCACTGCGATTACGTACATTATCTTGATATTGCTTAACCCGGACATCTAGTTCTTTCCCGGTTTGTCCATAATAACATTTTTGTCCGTTGTTGCAACCTATCAAATAAACAATGCCAGGTCGGGGGGAGGGGGGGGGATTTTGACAAGGATGCGATGAATTGTAGTCTCGTACTTAAAAATAACATTTATGTTGAGAGGCCTAAGTAAACGAGGTAATTTAATGAAAATAGGGTTATATGATAAACCTAATAAGTTTCTGGCCTGAAACTTAGGGATATTAACATTAGTTTGATAATAGGAACGCTTGGCGGACTTTTAACAATTGTCGAGAAAGTACAGAGGGTAACACAAATTTATCCCTATTTTATATATTCTATCGACTTCTTTGTCTAGGTATTCTGGTGAGACAATTCTAAGGGCACGCAAAAACATAGAGGAGAAAACACTTCGTTTGATGTTATTATGTTTGTTAGAATAAAAGTGTATAAAAGAGTCTATGTCTGTAGGTTTTCTATATATTTCATATTTGAAACAATGGTTTGTCTGGGTGGGCAGATCTTACACTTCTCATCATACACGCAACTATGCTTTCTTTCCTCTCCCATGTTCACAGCACAGCACACGCACACCACACGAACACACTCTCTGTTCCAAAGAATTCGGCCGATGGGTATCTATATCCACATACTCCTGACGTGGAGTTTGATGTTATTATGTTTGTTAGAATAAAAGTGTATAAAAGAGTCTATGTCTGTAGGTTTTCTATATATTTCATATTTGAAACAATGGTTTGTCTGGGTGGGCAGATCTTACACTTCTCATCATACACGCAACTATGCTTTCTTTCCTCTCCCATGTTCACAGCACAGCACACCACACGAACATACTCTCTGTTCCAAAGAATTCGGCCGATGGGTATCTATATCCACATACTCCTGACGTGGAATAGGCCCCTCTGCTCCGGGGCGACGAAAGTTCCACATAAACGCTGTTTGGTGTCAAAACACATACTTCCTAGCACTTCTTCCCCTCTTCCCAAAAGGATCGGCCCCTGAGGATCTCGGGGTCACCAGCGATGTGTCATACTGACCTTTATATTCATTTCATTATCTCATCAGGGATCCTTCCGGTTAAAGGAAGGTTGGCGAACCGAAACCAAACACAGCCTTTAAAATAGAAGTGCAAAACAGCCGTAAACAGAAGAATACTTCCTGAAAATGAAGAAGCTTTTCTAAGGGAAGCCAAACATAATTAGGCCGCTTGAAAGTAGCAAAGAAATACAAAGATCGGACAGTTCTGGACTGGATAAAATCCTTTAACAGACGAGTCTAAAGTCGAACTTTTGGGCTCAAAACGAAGGCAGTAGGTTAGACGAAGACCAAAATGCAAATACAGTTCAGAATTCATTTTACAAATAGGAAAGAATGAAGGAGGGCAATGTTCTTGTTTAGGGACCCTTTAGGGCTCAAGAAATTGGCGATCTGCAAAGAAAATCTACCCCTCATTTGCTTTTTTCTACATGGTGTACCAGGTGGGCCTCGTCTTATAGGTCAAGGGTTTTACTATTACCCTTACAATGATCCTAAACACACCCCAAAGTTCTGCAAAATTATCAATAAAAATAGGAAGGAGATGAGAATACTTATATTTTATTGGTCTCCACAAACCCAGACCTTAATTCTATTGAACAGTTGTGATCATCATCATCATCACTAACTCTATAATTTAAGAAGGGAATTTTTTGGAGTATTTGAATAATAATTTCATCTTAGTTTGGTTATGACTTATGTTTGTTTTTTTATTAAAGTTCAGAAATAAATTTAAGTATCGAAATTTTGTGAATTTTTAACACCCAAAAAATTACAAATGGTGAAGTTCAGAAAATTTATTTTTATATACCTTCTTCTCTATAACTCTATATTTTAGCCACGTGATATTTTGAAAGATGGGAAATTTAGTTTAGAGTTCCTTTTTAAAATTATTATAATTGGCGAAGTTCAGATAATAAAAAAAAAATTAACCATAGTTGCTTCTTTTAGATTTTAAATTTTAATCTTAGTAGCGAAGCGCAACTATCGTATATATAAATATAAATAATATATATATATATATTTCTTCATATTCTCATTCCCCAAACATCATCTGACTCCACATTCACGGTTCTGGGTATGAACTTTTACAGCTTTTGTGACATGACCAACAAAGTTTGGTACGTGGCTCTAAACTTCCATCCAACTCTTTCCTCGAACTCGAAGAATTTGAATTCCTCAAAAGAATTCCGAATGAGAATCGCTTTCAGGTATTTTTTATTTAAATGTGTATTTTAGCAGTTATGGAAAATATTACACAAACCAGCGCTCCGAATCGTAACTGTTCCTAAGGATCTTCGTTATTGCCTCTTCCCAGATATTCCCCTCTTCCCCCTTACAACAAAAACTCCTTAACCACATCAAAGGATGCTTCACACACATCCTCCGTTTGAAATAGTTTGTTTTTTTAAATAATTTTCACTTAAGACAATTCCGAGACTACTCCTGAGACGAACTGCTCGGTTGTGTATACATTTAAATTCCCCAGGTGCTACCAGGGGTATAAATTTACTTGCCCCAGGTGCTACCAGGGCTATAAATTTACTTGCCCCAGGTGCTACCAGAGGTATAAATTTACTTGCCCCAGGTGCTACCAGGGGTCTAAATTTACTACTCCTGAGATGAACTGCTCGGTTGTGTATACATTTAAATGCCCCAGGTGCTACCAGGGGTATAAATTTACTTGCCCCAGGTGCTACCAGGGGTATAAATTTACTTGCCCCAGGTGCTACCAGAGGTATAAATTTACTTGCCCCAGGTGCTACCAGGGGTCTAAATTTACTTGCTCCAGGTGCTACCAGGGGTATAAATTTACTTGCCCCAGGTGCTACCAGAGGTATAAATTTACTTGCCCCAGGTGCTACCAGGAGTATAAATTTACTTTCCCCAGGTGCTACCAGCGGTATAAATTGACTTGCCCCAGGTGCTACTAGGGGTATAAATTTACTTGTCTCAGGTGCTACCAGGGGTATAGATTTACTTGCCTCAGGTGTTACCATGGATATAAATTTACTTGTCCCAGGTGCTACTAGGGGTCTAAATTTACTTGCCTCAGGTGCTATCAGAGGTATAAATTTACTAGTCCCGGGTGTTACCAGGAGATCTATATCAGAAGCGCCGTCCGTTCGTTGAAAGCGCGAGTCTCTGCCCCAATTGGCCCTAATTCCGGGTCTTAGCTCTCTTCTCACCAATAAAGAGAAGTTCCCCATCCGAGATCATCCCCTCTTACATAAACATCCCCCACAAAAATGTAAAATTTCAAGCCTTTCCCGAGATTAAACCTCCCTTCAAATTCTTGAATCCCATTTTTAGTCGCGTGTATGCGATTCTATAAGTTAGTATGTCGTCGGTCGGATGGTAGCCCTTTTAGTTTTCAATAAAATTTTAGGCAATTACTCATACATCGTAACTATTCTGCTGAGTCTAAAAAAATTTGACACCCTTATGTGGTTTTAATTTTCTTTCGAATGATATAATTGCCAATGTTACTGCAAAGTTAGTACGATAATTATCAAAAGTAAACTAAGTATATTTCGGATTGCCCGTCTTGTTGAAACTGTCGAAGGTCGTAAGTTCATATGGTCAGAAGGTCATAAGTCAGAATAATTGAGAGCCCGCGAATTAGGTCTGTTGACCTTGATATAAAACAATTTAGCCACTCTTAATTCAAATTATTGACCATTCCCCTACTAGTCACTAATTACAAAGTAAATATCTACCTTTTATGATCGTACGATATGTAACAGAGGTAATTTGGTTACCCGGTCTTGCCCTACACCTAGGATTACTCGTGTCTTTTATTAATAATTTTCTTTGCCATAAACAGAATAACGACTCTTATGCAATGCATGACCCAGACATAATTTCCTACTCTCAACTTCACATACCTTTTTTTTACGAGCCCAAGGATATATTTTCACAATTATTGCTCATCTTTACTTTTAATTTTAATATAAGCTCACCGAACAGAAAATTAGTGACCTATTGAGAAAAAAACATAATTTAACATCTGAAGCGTGTAAAAACCTTAGGCAGCCGAGAGGCGTAGCTCAGTTTACGTCGAAACGTTATTAGGCTTTATTTGTGTTGTGGACGGTGTGAAGATCTGTAGATAGCAAATCAGCTCGACTTAAAATGGGCCGGAAAAGCGACATCACGGAATGTCAAAAAGGTGTGATTACATTTGGCCGCGTCAAAGGTCATCCTGTGAAGGAGGGGGCAAAATTTGGCAGTGTTTCAACGAGTACGGTCATCTGGATGTACAAGCAATGGCACAACACCCAAAATGCGAAAAACTCTCGCCTGAATTGTGGACGGAAGAAGGTGTTGACATACAGGGTCCGTCGTAGAATCTCCAGGAATTGCTACAAAACGTCAATTCTGGTCCTTCACCACCCATTTCAGAAAGAACATTACACAGGGAATTCCATGGCATAAACATATGGAGCAAAGTGGCATGCAGGAGGCCGTTACTATGGTTACAAATGACTAATTTTTTGTCAAGTGAGCTCAGGTACGTTAGTCCCCCTGCGTCGCCCGAGCACCAAAGCGCCCAATCTCCCAAGAGCCGATGTGCAAGAGAAGGATGCGGTGGAGAAAATGACTAGTAAACTACCCCATGGCTCGGTGTTTGGGCTACATTGAGAGGCTCCGATCACTGTGATCATGACGAGACTATACATTTTCAGTGCATGGTAGCTTTTCGGATACCTTGAACAACCATAAGATGGATAGAACGCCCGAAACGGCGTTAATTATATAATAATAATAGATATTTACAATGCGCCCTTCAGAGCTGTTAGTACTTCCAGAGCGCAGGTTGTGTAGCAAGTGTAGAGAGAGTTTACAGGGGAGATAAGGCAATTCTGAATGAGTCTTCAGGAGACGTTTAAAAGTAGCAAGGGAGGGAGAGGATCGGACTTCGGCAGGAAGAGCATTCCACATATATATATATATATATATATATATATATATATATATATATATATATATCATCATCATCCTCATCATCACTAACTCTATAATTTAAGAACGGGTTTTTTTTGAGTATTTGAATAATAATTTCATCTTAGTTTGGTTATGACTTAAGTATATTTTAAATTTTTATTAAGGTAATTTTTCTAAGAATTTCTTTAGTTTGAAAAAACAAAATAATTTAGTTG
The DNA here is from genome assembly GCA_963969495.1 of Ceratothoa steindachneri. Lineage (NCBI taxonomy): Eukaryota > Metazoa > Arthropoda > Malacostraca > Isopoda > Cymothoidae > Ceratothoa > Ceratothoa steindachneri. The sequence continues at coordinate 591,624 of CAXAKS010000003.1, read as the reverse complement.
AGAAAAAATAAATATGATTATCCGATGCTAATTTATAATGTTTTAAAAGAAAATGAAATACAATTGGTGAAGTTGAGAAAAGTTCTTAAAATTTAAGTAAGGCTGCTTTTTTATGTTATCTATAACTATATTTTAGCAACGTGATATTTTGAAAGGGCGGAAATTTAGTTCCTTTTTAAAATTATTATAATTGACGAAGTTCAGAAAATTTATAAAAATTTAACTATGGCTGCTTTTTATTAGATTTTAAATTTTAATCTTAGTACCGAAGCGCAAGCTACCTCCGTAGGGGGGAGCGGCGAAGCTATTGCCTGATATATATATATATATATATATATATATATATATATATATATATATATATATATATATATATATATATATGCACGAAACTAGTTCTGTTCGTAAATAAATCGGATTCAAATATTGTGGATTGCCGCCCGGGTAAAATGTGGGTTCGGAAATAAAGTAAGACGGACTCTCATTCCTGGTTTTGCCCGGGATAAAAAGTCCTGACGCAAATAAATACAGAAGCCCAATGTTTGAAATTCTTATATTTGGACAGGAAAATACCTTTACTTGCTGATTATTTCTTATTTTTTAGGTTGAAGGCCGATTCAGGAGTGGTGCGCACTCCCAATATCATATAATATCTAAAAATGAGTAAACGTTTCACCGCGCGCGCCCGACAGTTTACTCTCATGTGTGACTGACCATTAGTAATAAGCGAAAAACGTTGTGGCCACAGAAACCGATCGGGAGAGATTGGATAAGAGGGGTGAAAGGGGGTAGGAGGGTGGGGGATATCATTTTTTGTCTTGATTCGGATAGCCTTTTGTAGGGGAAGGGAAAGGGGAGGAGGGGAGCGTACGCGTAACTATAGGGATAAAACCACAGTAATAGGACTAACTTTATAGGGGAAACCAGGTTTCGCATAGAAAATTAGTCCTATTACTCTGGTTTTATCCCTATATATCCATATATCAGGCAATGGCTTCGCCACTCACCCCTCCCCCTACGGAGGGAGCTTGTGCTTCGCTACCAAGAATAAATTTTAAAATCTAAAGAAAAGCAGCCATAGTTAAATTTTTATAAATTTTCTGAACTTCGTCAATTATAATAATTTTAAAAAGGAACTAAATTTCAACCCTTTCAAAATATCACGTTGCTAAATTATAAAGTTATAGAAGAAGATATATAAAAATAAATTTTATGAACTTCACCATTTGTAATTCTTTGGGTTTTAAAAAATTCACAAAATTTCGATACTTATATTTATTGCTGAAATTCATCATTTTGTTTTTTGATATTATAACACAATTATTAGAAATAACTTTGATAAAAAAACATAAGTCATAACTAAACTAGGATGAAATTATTATTCAAATACTCAAAAAAATTTCGTTCTTAAATTATAGAGTTAGTGATATATATATATATATATATATATATATATATATATATATATATATATATATATATATATATCGTAAAGGGTACACGATAGTTGTTCATCGGTTAAAACTTTAAGAGATTTATCTGAAAAGTTGAACTTTCAAGAATTTAAATAAAAATAAACCACCCAAATAAAACCTAGGAGAGAGAGAGAGAGAGAAAGAGAGAGAGAGAGAGAGAGCGAGAAAGAGAGAGAGAGAGAGAGAAAGAGAGAGAGAGAGAGCGAGAAAGAGAGAGAGAGAGAGATAGAATAACATAGATGGAAAAGACAAAAAGCGAGAGATAAGTTAATAATGAATGCGAAAAGCAAAAACAAGAAGAGATAAAGCGAGTGACATACAAAATGACAAAGACAGACAAAATAGGAAAGACAAATTAAACAAGAGAGAAAAACAAAGAGAGAATCTCCACTTTTCCCCCAAAGCTTCTCCAAATCCCACCTATAAAACACACACCATGGCCGTATTCCCGTCACTACGTAATTACCTACCCCGCAGTCCCCCTCGGGTGGACCTAAAAAATACCCTCCCCAGCTATGATACCCTACAGGGGGGTTGGCTCCGCTCTAAAGTGCCCAGTGTCTACGAGGACCTGGTGTTGAGGACTATTTGCGCGTAGATATGGAACTCTAGTATATCATCCACGTAAACACGAAGGAATTTGGTCAGAGTATGTTATCTATTAGAAAAGTTGTCTATTAGTATTCGAGGTAGATCGATAGGTTTATTATAGGAGAATATCTTATATAGTCTATTTAAGTGATGTTCAGCGATAGTCTATTACCAGTAGGCTAGTGATAGCTGTTAGAGAGCTCAGTGATAAGGTTAGGGAATAATGTATGACGGGTATTGTGTGCCATACATCGAAGACGTATGTTCAGTGAAGTCTAAAGTAAAATGAAGAAGGAGAGATTTCATTATCAGGAATTAGAAAGCGATCAAAGCCAAAACCATCCTTATGGAACTCCTCAGGGATACCTGATGGAGTTCGGAGAATGCCCTCAACGGCTATTGGTTGTTTACGGTTTGTCAGGTAAGATGTGAACATAGCTTAATGACCCCACGGATTTTGTTTTGATCTAGCTTGTGCACAAATGAGAGAAGATATTTATTATGTATTCTATCAAAAGCTTTGAAAAAAATCAAGAAAAATTAAAATAGGTGAATGTAAGCCATTTAAGTTATATGTTTCGTTAAGAGAGTCAGGAATTTCGTCGGACGTACAAATGTTTAGAATGAGTCAATATTGATCAAGTTAGATTTTGTTGTCAATATGAAAAAACTCCAGTCTCTTGCCGGGTTTTTTTCCTATATCTTGATTATAGTTGGACTTTAATTTGATGGAAACTTACATCTATCTGATTTAAAGACGGATAACGCGAGAAAATCTCCTGCACGAAGGCAAAAACAACGTCATATAGACTCATCAAAAAGAGGTATTATTTGGCCTAGTTGTATTGGAAGTAAGATTGTAAACGAAGTTGGGGAAAACTTGATGATACTTCATAAATGGTACATGGAAATTCGAAGAGGGTATTTATATTTCTGCTAAGCATGTTTTTCTTCAGAGAAATTTGGTTTGGTGAGCTGTAGTTATCTAATTTGGTGTCAATGTTACAAAAGTAAGAGTTAAAATGTCTGGGCAATGTCAGAAAGAATTTCAAAAGATTGCTAATTATAGAATATGCTCTCAAGATTGAATGGTTGGAGGAAGAAATTTATTCATCGCTTATCAACCGCCTAGTTATCAGAGAAGCTAGAAAATTTAAGTTAATAATGTTTTGTGAAATGGACAGTAAAGGAAGTATCGACCCAGATATACCTTTTGTTTATTGTTATGTATTTAGTTAGATTTTTGGTAATCCAATGACTGCAGGTATGTGAAGTAGAAGAAATCTGGAGCAAGTATAGTATTGTGCATTGTGTATATTATATAAGACCATTGCATAAGTAATGCGGCATTGTTTTCATTTTGTATCATTATTTTACGAATATAAATGAAACATTTCTTTAAAGTTATTGATATTTAAATAAGTATTTATGTATTAATTTAATAAGTAATAGAATTTACACCAGTTTCTACCATTACTCTCCATCTTTCTACTAAATTTTCACTACCATGTTGATTTTAAAAAATCTTTAAAGATGTTTCGACCCTGTTCTGTTTTGCCATTTGCAGTCTCTTCAGGTGATTCTCTAAACTCTTAAAAATAGGGTAATCTGATTGAACTAGATGAAAGAGCCCTCTGCTTGTAGTGATTAATGTTGGCTTTAATTCTTCAGGTGCTGCATGTAAAAAATCCAACTCAGCAGAGTAAACCTCTCGGCGATTGTCTGATTTGTGTTAAGAAGTTTAAAGTTGAAAAGGCCATTCATATCCTACCAAACGCACAAATGAATATTCCGTGGATAGGACCCCATGTTTCACTTTGGGTACTGTTTTTGTCCAGATGTTACAATCTTAGTATAAAATGGCTCACTTTTTACTCAAGAAAGGAGAGATAAACAAATGTTGATTCTTCGTTGCGAGTCTACCTCTGACAGGGCTTGAGGAATGCATTTTCCCAATCGTAAATTCCCCCTCCTCTCTCCTTTAAATGCTGATGCATAGTAGAAAGAGTTGAATGTCGTTTTTCAATTAGTTGTTTAGAAGTTACAATCGTATTTTCTTCCAGGAATTCTCTAAAAGATCCTGAACAAATTCCACTGGTCGTCCTGAACAGAGCTCAACTTTGAGACTCACATTTCCCGAGCTAAAATTCTGAAACCGCCCTTTGTACCGGTTTACACTAAGTCTTCCTTCACCGTATACTCGACATAAAATTTCCGCTGTTAACTTAGCATTGTTATCTTTTCTATACTTCCAAAGCACGACGTTAGGAATGAGCGCATTTAACACTTGCATATTAAATTAACAATAATAATACAAAACTGATAGCCAAGAAAATTAAAACTAAGGTATGTCGAAATGCACGCCTTGAATTAAGCTTAGGCATACAGATAGCTAAGCTAAAGTTTAGTAAACTAAGCTAGTATAAAAACAAACCTGCTTTGGATTATTTCTAACCGTAAACTAATGGTAAATGAGAGAGAAAACGCCGCATTACTGATCGTATGATCTTATAGAAAATATTAGTAGAGGATTTTCTCGCTGGATTTAAGTCATTGTATTGATCTGGGGAGTAGAAGTTGAAGTTAGGAATGAGAGAGAGAGCCTCTGGCAATTCCTAGATTACTTTTTTTTACCAGGGTCACGAAATAATTTATTTATAAGTAAGTAATGGTTCGCCAACCTTCCTTCATCCAGGAGGATCGCCGACCGGATAATGAAATAGACATAAAGGTCAGTATGACAATCGCTGATGAGCCCAAGAGCACCAGGGGCCAGTCCTCTTTGGGGGAGAGGTGCCAGGAAGTATTATGCTCTGAGACCAAACAGCGCTCAGGTAGAAACTTCGTCCCTCCGGATCAGAGTGTCCTGTTCCGCGTCAGAGATATGTGGATATAGATACCCATCGCCAGGATTTTTTGGAACAGAGAGAGTGTGTGTGTGTGGTGCTGCGAAGACAAGAGAGGAAAGAAATCAGTGTCGTAATTGGCTATGTGCGTGATGAGAAGCGTAATTTATGCCCACCCGAATGCAGGGCTGAGCACAGCGTGTCCATCGATTGGTGTAAAATGCTTTGCTTTAGCTTGTAGAGGTAAAATGGCAAAAAATGTGTTGTTTTCAGTTATTTCGTCTCCAATTATCTCAGAAAAGGTGTGGAAAAATGAGTTTATCAGATATCATCGCTAAAATAGGTAGAGGCAGGAGAGAAGTGGATTGCAGTGTTAATAAGATAAAGAAAAAATAAGTTACTGCAGATTAATCTATTTCAGCATTGGTAGGATTATGTCAATATTTAAGTCACCAACCCAAATGGTCAGATGTGAGAGATTGCAGCCGGAAAGTATAGTAAAGAGGGTTTCATTGAAACGCTAATAAAAGACTTGCATGGCGAATGGTATATGCTTAGTTTGGTTTAATGAGTTAACCTATATTCGAGCAGTAGAATGTTCATTAGTATCATTACTAAATAACCAATCAAGTTTCAAGGAAACTTTATACCGATTAGTACATTGGCAGAAACTCCTCCAGCCCTGCTCGTTCAGTGTAGAAAAAGGTCTAACGATGAATAGCGATGGAATTAATTTGTGAAAACCAAGTTTCGATAAGAAAGATTATATCGGTTTGTACAGCAATTTGGGTTAAGTCAGCAAATAACACGTGGAAATTTTGTATTTTTTAAATACGGGGCGCACTTCCTTGACCCCCGGGGGCGAGTTTTTACGAGCGCGCTCTACTATTCTAGAGAGAGGTGCTGCACCTCAACGAGGTCGGCTAGGCGAGACTGGAAAGACTTTTAACAAGTTTTTTTTTTGACATGAGTTAAAATCGCTAATAAATTAAATGTCTCCATTCAATGCGATGCAATCAGAAATAAAGCAACAAGTTGCATCATTTATCAGGCAATCCGTCTCAGCACGTAATTTAGAGACAATTTAAAAAAATACACGTCATTAGTCAGACTAATATTAGAGTATGCTGCTCCCTGCTGGTCTCCACAATTAATTAGTGATGTGGATATAATAGAACAGCTACAACATCACTATACGGAAATGATAAGGGGAATAAAACATCTTAGCTACAATAATAGGTTTAACATAGAAGGAAAAGGGGTGAACAAATAGGAACATATAAATTATTGATAAATATGCCGGATAATGCAGAAAATCTTTTTTTTAATTTTACAGGCGTGTCAGTGACGCGAGGACACTACAAGAAGATGAAGAAGTGGAAATTCAAAACATCAATGGGAAAATTTGCCATCAGCAACCGCATCGCTCAAGTCTGGAACAATCTACCACAAGAAGTAGTCAGCGCTCCAAACACAGAAATTATGAAGAGCAAACTCGATAAATATTTAAAAGAAAATAAAGTTAAAATAGCTTACAAATATTAGATTGGGGGGGGGGGAGAAGGCAGCCAAATTATCCTTATTCTAAATAGGACCTTCATTGTTTTGTTTGGCCATATATTTTTTTTGGGGGGAACAAACTTAATTCACTTGTACCTTCCATCAAATTTACCCTTGAAATAGAACAGAATGGAAGTATTCCTTTCCTTGATTTATTAATTCAGCGCACGCCTTCTCATTTCAAATTCTCTGTCTATCGGAAACCAACTATTTCTTATTCTTATATTCACTTTTACTCCTCTCACCATATTAAAGTCAAAAGATCTATTTTATTTCAATGTTTCTTCGTGCAATTTGTGTGGTTAGTTCTAAATTCTTTGACTCTGAAGTTTCCCAAATTTTTGACATCAGCGCCTTTTAATAAAAAAATACTCTTGTACTTCCTTTTAATCCATCCTTTGCTTCTCTCCCTCATAATTTAAAATCTCTAGGCATTTGTGGAGTATTTAACTATAATAATACTATTTCTAAACTATCAGTCAAGAACGCCCCTTCCCCTATTGGTAATGTATATTGCGTAAAATATATCGATTGCTCTAAATATTACTTTGGCCAATCAGGTAAATGTTTAAAAAAAAACGAATTTCTCAGCATAAATATAATGGCCGTCGCGGTGAAGAAAGCAGCTCATTTTATGTTCATATCTTAATCACAATATTGGTTGGAATTCTGCTAAAATCATCTGCCATAATAACGATACAATTTCACGAAATATCATCATTAAATCGACCTTTATTGTTAAATTCAAAAATTTTTATTAAAGTCCTCGCTTATATAAACTCGATGGTTATTTTTTAAATTATATTCACAATCCACTGTCGAAACTTTTAATTTGAGACTAAATATTTATATTGATCTTAATAAACTATTTAATCTTATTGTTTTGTGCATCTTTGTAGCCTTATGTTTATGTCTGTGTATTTATTTTCGTTTAAGTCAATTCTTTAAAACATTTGTACTTATTCTTAGTTTGTACTTATCTTCATTTTTTTCTTTCACTCTTCGCTCCTCCTAATGTTTCCATTTCATATTAATTCATTTTGTTGATGGTTTTTTGCCTTTTTTGTAGGCGTTTCCTCTCCTCTGTATCATCCTTATATATATATATATATATATATATATATATATATATATATATATATATATATATTAATGAGAGTCTATGAGAACAAATAAATAGGGAAAATAAGAGAAACCAGGAGTGGTATGAAGTTCGTGAAGTACGAAGAAACGTCAGTAGAAAAGAACTTCGTACCACTCCTGGTTTCTCATATTCTCCCTCTCCACAAACACACACACACACACACACACATATATATATATATATATGAATATATATATATATATATATATATATATATATATATATATATATATATATATATATATATATATATAAAGGGTGTTCCATTAAGACGGATCGCAGTTAGCAGTAAATAAATATACATTGCAGCAAAATATATATTGAGTTTTCTGCCTCTTTCAACACTACTTTCAATCATCAATATATTGATGATTGGAAGTAGTGTTGAAAGAGACAGAAAAACTCAATATATATTTACTGCAATGTATATTTACTGCTAACTGCGATCCGTCTTAATGGAACACCCCTCGTCTTCTTCGAGGGGTTACCCACCTGGGTTTTGGGCTTCTTCTCTATCAATTATTGAGATTGTCATCCAGCCAGACTTCTTACTAAGTCTGTGAAGGATAACTTGGTATGGCACCGAAACGAAAATGTGACGATCTTCTAAGATTTTAGAAATCAATTTCGAAACTGGGTGAAGGACCGATCTCCTCGATCTAGTCCTCTATCATCTCTCACAGAATAATCTTTTTCTTTCCTTACTGGCTTATTTATAGTCCGGCGACCGCCCCACCTTAGGGGAATGGGGCGAGGCCGCTGAGACAAGTGCAAGGGGTGAGGGGAGGGTGGCACCGCGGAGCCCAGGTCGGCTTCTTAATCAGAGGCACCGACGACCTTCACAATCCTTTGTGTTCTTTTTGATCTGGCACCGCTTTTGGGGGCGCTTTAACCGCGGGCCTCTGGGCCTCGTAGGTAATCGGATCTTTTGAAAGCTGCTTAAAGCCCTTTTCTGGTTACCTTGGTACAGCATCTCGCCACCGACTACCTATTTGGCGGGGAGATCACAGCTTCGGCAGTTTGGCTGTTAGTCCGACGACTAACGTTCTCACGCCCCTCCTCTTTTGGGTACGTCTCTCTCACTGTCTCCGACGAAGAACTTTAATATATGTACGCTTGGCCCTTTAGGTGTAGTTATGTTATAATTCCTCTACACTGAGAAATACCCAAAACCCAATAAAGGGGGCGGCATCTCGACTGGAGTCAGTTAATTCGGACTTCAGTCATCATTAAGTCCACCATATTTTTACACCCTCTGAGGAGCCTAACCAGATCCATAAAAAAAAGGAAAAGTAAGGTAAAACCGAAATCAATGATATACAACACATCCTCACTCACACTGATACATATAACAGATAAAACACCTACTACCAACAAACCCACCACCAACAATAAACACACACTTCTTAACCTAGCCGCTACACACGACACCTCCATCACATACATAATGAAGACACAAACAAGACACTCACTCGTGTTCCACTCACAAGAGAACGCAGTCAAATTTCACGAACTTGCATCGGACACACTCGCCGCACAGGACCTCCAGAACAAATTAGCCGACGTTGTACGAAATAAACACCAAAGACGTATAACTAAGCCAACCCCCTATGGTTGGCTTTCTCCACTGATTACCTCCGCACACACCTCAGTTAGAAGTATGGGGAGGAGGTCATCATAGATCTCCATTACAACCGCACGAAACAATGGGCAGTAATCCCACTGTCCGACGAACATAACAAGACTGCTACTAGACCAAGGTATCAAGGTCTGTGGCACTCTAACCCAACCACACTACATCAAGCCACAGCTAAACATAAGGCCTAAACAGTGTCACCCGTATTACAAAACCGGACACTCTACAAGTGATCGCTAAGCAGACCTGGTCTGCTCCGAGTGCAATATAGTGGGCCACCACTACACCACCTGCACAGCCACCTCACCCCTCTGCCCATCTGCGGCGGCGACCATGTCACCGTCAACCCAAAATGCCCTTATCTAAGTGAGGCCCGCTCTGACGCCGTAGCGGCTATACGGCGTCCTCAACCCATTAACACAACCACACATTCCGCCCCCACCCCTCTTCCCCTCACAATAACATTTGCTGCTCTGCTAGCGCAACGGTGTCGACACCTCTCCCTGTCCTACCCCAGACTCTACTCTCTTCAACCCTTCTTACACGACCACCACCCACTCTCCCACTTTTTTTGACACTCCCTCCACAGAACACACTCCCCCCTCTGCCACGGCCTGCCCACCCAATAACACCACAGATAACCTCTCTACTCCAATGAAACCACAGCCGAAACGTGGGAAGGTACTCGCTCCCCACGCCTCCTGGTAAATAACCAAGGAAAGGGGAGCTGCCCCAGCTAAATCAGCCCCACGCGCAGTCCACCCACGTAAATAGGTCGCTTCAACGTAATTCAATTAAACGTACGCAGTTGGCACGGTATTCGCCATACTGTTGCCAACTGTGTCCTAAACACACACAGACCTGACATAATACTCTTGAACTCCACCAGACTACATCCTCCCAACAACAGATCCGCATTGCAGGTTACCACACATATCTAACTCCACATGCGCCGCACCTAGGATCAGCAATCCTAATAAAGCGCCCTATACACAACTCCTTTATCCAAACACACGACGACTCTTTTGTAGCTTGCAAGATATAGACAAGCTCCAGCCTCATCCTAGTGGCCACGCACTATAATTAAACATAGAAGTTCCACTCCGGGCTCTATCAAACCACAACTTTCCTATCTTCTTTGCGGGGGACCTCAAAACTTTCCACCCAACACTCCTTTATAACACCACGAATGATGCAGGAAGGTATCTGCCCGGTGCCCTGCCTCGTTATCGCTGAGAACACATCGGCCCGGCCTTCCCCACATTCTTCGGTCCTCGAGGAAGAACAACATCTCCGGAAGTGGTCTTCCGCAACGACCACGCTTCTACACTCACATCTCACCGGGTCCCCACGTACTCTCTGACCACATACCGATATGCCTTATCATATCCACATCTCCCCTACTCATACCCACACCACCTCTCTTTGACTACAAAAACACGAACTGGGAAGAGTTCAAGAGACAAAAGATAACATGCCACAAAACCTCGACCTGGATCACACCAATCCAGGCATGATAGACGTCCACTGCTGCTCAATCTTAAACACTATAGCCACAGCACGCGACCTACACACACCACACAAAGAATACACAAGCATAAAACATTTCGCATATTCCATACACACGCAGAGATTCATCACATTGTAAAACAAACACACTATACTAGAGGCCCACGATAACACAACATCAAGCAACTACGTGCCCGCATCTTATAGTGCGTGTAGCTAAATAGGAACCGGCAGTGGCGAAAGGTCATCCGCATCGCGGATGACACTCGTTGCAGTGATTCCTCCTTCTTCTGGCGGCACGTATAAAAGATGCTAGGTACTGATCCACCCAAACCCATCACCCTCCAAGTAAACAACCAAACACTCACAGACACTAACGTCATCCTCGACGCATTTAGGTCCCACTGGGACACAGTAGATACACACAACCCACCCAAACCACACGCGCAAGAGCACTTTCAGGAAGTCCAGGAGTGGTGTCGGGCCCATGCTTATGAGCTAAGGCCCGCCCCCCTGATACGAAAGAAGCTGCTCGACTACACATCTACATTGACCACTCCCATCACCGTCAAGGAAACAAAACACTACATTAAAACAAAACCAAAACGTGCCCCCGGCCACTCCGGACTACCAGCTGCACTAATACACAACCTCCCCGCAAACATAAACTCCACACTTACACACCTATCCAACGCCTCACTAGCCTTAGGTTACTTTCCCAAATTATTCAGGATCACGACATACTTCTACATAAAACGAACAGAGACCCCTCCAAGACAAACAATTACAGGCCTATTGCTCTATTAGAGCACCTAGGCAAAATACTCGAACTTATGATCAACTGCCGCCTACGGGACCACCTGGAAGAGAAGGACTGGTTCTCCCCCCCCCCCCCACCAATATGGGTTCAGGAGAGGCCGGTCCACTCAGGCGGCTGTGACCATCGTTCACGACATAGTACAAAAAACACACCAGGCACGACAAAAGACACTTTTCATCAGCAAGGATGTGGAGAAGGCCTTTGATGAGGTGTGGTGCGAGGGGCTCCGTTGGAAACTCGCCAACAATACGGAGTTACCTCTCTGCACCAGAAAGCTCCTCTCGCACTACCTCACTGAACGTAGATGCTACATAAAATACAACAATACCCTCTCACAACCCTTCACACCAAGCTTAGGCGTTCCCAAAGGAAGCGTACTGGCACCCACGCTATACATCATGTACACAAGCGACACCCCACGCCCACCCGAAAACTGCCGTCACACCTACACAGTGTCCTACGCCGATGACAAGACCATTCTCGTCAGCAGCCGTGGACCAGACGAGATCGCGCACCACGCACAAATAATACTAGACGCTAAGACAGAATACTAGGATAAATAGCTGATTACCGCGAATCCTCAGAAAACACAGATGACACTCTTCGGCACAGGAGATCACTACATGCCTAACCTACAAATTTTCTCACACACACCGGACAGGAATCACCTAAGCCCAACAAGGCTCGACTACACGCAACAGACAAAAATCCTTGGGGTAACCTTTGACAAGTCCCTTAGGTTCAATATACACCAGCACAAGCAATAACCGCACGCACAAACAAAATGCTGCGCAGGTTCTACCCTGCGGGCAAGAAACTACAGTTACACCTATATAAAACACTCATGCGACCTCTTCTCGCGTACGCCCCACTGTCACTCGTAGCTGCGAGTGCCACGTGTCAGCAGAAGGCTCAGCGCATTCAGAACTCTGCTCTAAAGTGCGCTTGACGCTCTCCCTTGTATACAAGAATGTCCACACTTCATGACAACAACAAATTAGCACCCATCAACACATACGCTTACACTAGACTCACAAAACAACTCGAGAAATTCGCCAAAGACCCCATATACATCGCACTACACGCACTACTGTATGTTTCGATGCCACTACGATACTCCGCAGCCCATGACCACCCTCAACCCATACTTTTCTACGCACAAGTTAAGAGCATAATGAATAACGCGTTTCCGAATATGCAGACACGATCTCCTTCCTGACCACCACCCAACCGTCGTCCAATCACGAACACCCCGAGACACACCCGACTACACCACGCATCGGTGTATAGCCACCGACCTATCAGCTCTTCCTATCCCATTTCAAGTTATTTCCGTACCCTTTCCTCTACGACTACCTAATCGCATGTGTTGCACAGTGACCCCTCTCTTCTTTGTATATACATCGATTCGATTCGATTCGAAAGTCGGCTTACTTTTTCCCGAAACTCCTCCACTTCATCATCTCTGAGAAAAAACCTAAGGTAAAGTCCGAAAGCTTAAGAAAAAGAATGAAAGTTTTGTGTTTGGTTGGGTCTTTAATTTCCCACATAATCTATCTGAAGTTTCATGTTTTTCAAGATATATATACACTAGTGATCAAATTATTATATATTTCTTGAAAATTTGTAATTTTTTTTTGGGGGGGAAGGTTATATAAAGTTATTTTATTGACAAGTAATCAATTTATTTTTATACATATGGCAAAAATATCCTTTATTACATTGATTAATACTTGGTTTAACCTCCTTTAGCCACTTTAAGTGCTTTAACACGTTCTGGCATGACAGGGATTAAAGTTTCGCATAATTGCTTGATTCTATCAAAGTGAAACTAACTTAGATAAGACGTTCTTGGAGCTTTGCTTTGGTTATTATGGGAACTTCGTGTATTTTATTTTTTAGAATATACCATAAACACTCAAAAAGGTTCATGTCTGGGGAATTTCTAGGTCATGATAGCAGTTTAATGCCATTTTGTGCACACCATGTCTTCACTGATCGCGCCGTGTGGCAAGGAGCCGAGTCTTGCTGGAATATGCATGGTTTGTCACCGAACCATTCCCTCATTTGAGGCACCAAATGGTTTTTCAGTACTTCAATATACTTATACTGATTCATTATCCCTTCAACAATGTTCAAGCGACTTGTTCCATGTGCAGAAATTGCTCCCCACAACATGATTTTCTGTGAATGTTTTAGTCTTTTAGAGACACTCTAGCATAAACTCCTCACTTGACCGCTTCTTTACTATCTGCACACAGTAACCGAGTACTGCAATAGTTTAGTTGTCCAAAAACACAACCTGCAACAATATAAAACACTACAGCAGTACTGAAACGACCTGTGCTGCTAGTAGCAGCAGGTAAACAGTCAGACAAATTATTACTTGAAATTATTTCATTCAACATGAACGCGTAGCTAGTAGGTAAATCAGAATGTACCTACTAAAGTAGGTAAAGTATGTTTCCCTATGCTTAATAAAGAAAATAACTGGTAAATATACCACTCTTATGTGTTCATATTGCTCAGAAGTCCAATCAGCATGAGCATTAGCCTAGACTTGACGTGCCTGTATCATGGTTTTGATAAAACTTAGCTTCTTTCTTGGACAGTAGGCTCGTAGTTAATTGTCCAGTAACCTTATATTTACTGTTATTCGAGAAAGGCTGATGCCATCTGCTAACACTTTGCTTGAAATCTTCCTACAAGATTTGTTTTTGTCCTTAATCACCATGTTTTATTTTCCTGTCTGTTCTTGGTGTTGTTTTCCTCTTGCGACCACATTTCCCACCACTTGCTCAATCCAAATTAAAACCGTTTTAATTTTTCCTCTTTATGTTGCTTACTATTTGAGAAGAGACTCCCAATTAATTTGCAATATTTTTCTGTTTTAGTGCACTATCACTTAATAAAACTTTGCTATGTCCAATTTTACGAGAAATCAAGTCACTGACTTTACCTATATAGCTGTTCACTTTCTTTTTATCTATTACACTGCAAGAAAAAGCGGTTACTATTATCCACAGGTAAGCAAAATGCACACTAGTTGAATTACTGGGTAAGTAAGAGCAAAATAGAATAGCTCGCACACCCAGAAGAGACTCCTTGAGCTAGAGAGTACAACTCTCTCCGTCTTTTAAACGTATTACCGGAGATAAAGATATAAGAAGAATTTTTGTCATCGTATCTCATCCCCCCCCCCCCTTTCTCGTGGAGAAACTCCAGTCGGCCGCTGCAACTCAAAGAAACGTGAAAAATCCAATATAGCGACATCCGTCAACCCCTGATCCTTTCAAGGTCATGTAAGTCCGAATAACAATTTATATTTGTTTTGATTGAGTGGGATTTTTAATACTGTACCAGGCTAACTCTAGGAGAGATATTATTTAGTGACTCCTGTCTTATTGCTAGTTAAGATTAGTGGCACGTAAATTGTGGCTAAACGCTATACTAAAAGGTCTTCATAAATTAATTAACTGGCAATTGGTATATTTACGTGGAGCCTACTTTGCGTTGGTCATGAATCTCGTCTGGAATAGGCCCAAGCTCAAGTCATGTAAACCATGTTAAACTTATATATGTTATTGTAAATATTTTGAGTTAATGGATAAATTAAAAGGATATATTTTTGGTTAATCCTTGGTGTTTCAATAGATCCTTAAAACAGGTTAAACACTATGGCACTCTCATATATACATTAGTTAATAAGACCACTCAACCAATATAGGAATGGTTTCCCTTCCTGAGTAGAAGTATCAGACTGGCGCTCTAAAGTCCTTAAATATATAATTCTCTGACAGAGAAGAATAAGGACCCAACAATACTTCGACACTCAGTTACGTCTGACTTCTCAAAGAGACGGTAGTGTCTCCCTCTGTGGTCTTGGACGGTGCCGCAGGCTAGGCTATTAATCCTCACCGCCTTGGTATCTGAGTCTCAATCCAGGTTTGCTCCTTCCTTTGGGTTCCGCAGCGGGCTAAGCCGCAGACCTCTTATCCCCAAAGTTTGCAATTATTCCCTTTCTAAGTAGAACGGCATAGTTGCAACGGAGCTCTATGTGTAGAGTCATATTCACAGAGCCAAGTCACGGCGGGGCAGGGATGGGGAGGGTTTAGAACGTCATACCACTAAGACGAGCCATGGAAAAATATTTGAATTTTTATTCAGGGGGGTGAGGGACTTACTGAATCTCGTAGTTCGTTCTCGAGATTATACCGTCCAGGGTATAGTTTGTAGAAAATCACTGTTTTCAGTGAGAGGCGTCGATGAAATTACTCTTGGCCTTGCCTCCTGTATCTGGAAGATAGCAAGGAATCGAAGAGAGATTGCCAGAAGAGCAGCAGCGTCTCTCTGTCTGCCGATTTTAGAGTACTCTTTTCTTAAGTAGCCGATTTGCGGTCGGTAAAGTAACACCCCCCAAGCCAGGCTCCCTCCGTTGCAAAGAGTAAAGGCAGTTACAGAAGGTATGAAATTGGGCAAAGTGGTTTAGAAAAGGCAACTCGAAAAACAACATATGCATACATAAATACAACATGAGAATTTAAGAAAAAAGAAATAGAAAATAAGACAAGCGATTAATTGATAAAATAATTTAAGGGAAAAAATTAAAAAACGGGTAAAGAAGTTATGAAAGAGGAAGAGCTGATTAAAAACAACTATTTTTATCTTTGTAATAACTTTATAATTTAATTTCTTGCCTTGCGGTGGTCTTATATTTGGTTTTCTTGTATTCTAGTGTCGAATCCACTTACCAATTTGTATTCATTGCATTTGAGTTGCTGTTTTCTCAAACCCTATTTCCTAGTTTCTCACCTCTTCTACCTGGTTTTAGTTGCAACATACTAACAGACAACTCGAAAGTTGACCCCTTCAACTGCATTATAATTATGATTCATTCTTTTCCCTACAATTCTATCATATTCGGCAAAGTGATCAGGGAATTTGACGTCATAAAGGAATCAGTGCAGTAGATGACTTTCTTTCTGGCAACAAGAAGAAGAACAAGAAACCGAAGAAGAGATAGAAGAAGATAAACCCGAAGTCTGACAAAATCCCACCCACAAAGGACCAATGTAAAACTCCCCCAACAGAAACGACAAAAAAGCCCCCTCCACCCCAAAAAAAGAATAATAGAACCCAAGATGACGTACGAAAAAAAAGCGACCAACAAATTGGTCGGAAACTCAAGAAAAGTCTACCAAGAAGCGCTTTCCTTCTCCCGCGAGGACGACGTAAGATCACCACGAGCAGGAAACTAATAGAAAAATAGTCTCACATAACATAGCTCCAAAATTGGAATAAAGTTATTCGACTCTGCCATGTACATACAAGTTTCCACCGATAAAAAGGCCCTCAAAATTATAGCCTGTCTAATATACAAGAAGTTAATTGCTCCTTTGACACATAGTTCGACAAGGAAGAAGAAGAAAAATTCTATAGAGGAAACATACACTTTCTCGAAGACAAATATCGGAAAGTGAAGGAGAGCGAATTAAAATCAAGTAGAAGCAGCTGACACACTGTTAACATAAAGTAAAAGTGAAGCAAATCAAATGCAACCAATGTAAAAAGGAAGAAAAATATAGTGAAAATTAATATTTTATAATGGAAAATTAACAAGTATCGAGATATTAAGTGACAAAAGCGATAATTAAGATAACATTGTAATAGGAAACATTTAAAATGTTTCCAAGGTTATTGTATATACATTTACAATAATACGCACACTGTTTTGTCCAGTGAAAACACATAAATATTAATATGGCTTTGAAGCCTTTATAGAAAGGGAAATTCGTTTGATATATTTGAAGCTATTTGTAGTCTAGGTGTCCTCTATCGGTACTGAACTTTCCTTGATGTTTTCAACACTATGCGCGTTCTAGGTGGGCTCTATTTCTAGGGATATTCCCTTAATTTATTTAACACTATGCGCACTCTAGGTGGGCTCTATGTCTAGGGAAATTCCCTTGATTTATTCAACGCTATGCGGAGTCTAGAATTCCTCTATAGCTACGAAATTTCCTTGAATTATTCAACGCTCTACGTAGGCTCCGTGGTAACAAATTCCTATTATCTAAAAACGAGTGAAACGTTTGGTTAGCAAGCGCAAAAATATCCTAGCGTCAATAAAAAGGTGAACACTTCTTAAGATGTGGGGTAACAATTGCAATACACCGGGTTATTGGGTAATAATCCCTACGTTAAAAACTCTAAAAACAACAAACAAATTTGGGAACCAAAATAGGGGCAATTTTCTTCGAAAAAGTAGAAGAAAATATCCTAAAGAATTACAGCCATCAAATGAATCTAGATCACTAAGGAGTGTGGCAAGCTCACGAGATTTTAAGGCAACGGAACTTAATTTAATATCAGAAAAACAAGACGAAGGGAACGCAGCTGTTAATTATACTGTTTCTTGTCATAAATGAAAGCGAGAAGGAGTTTCTACCATTGAATATTATAATTCTGCTTGGTTTCCCCGCATAGATGTGATCTCTGTGATTGGTTAGTTTATTTAGTTATATATATATATATTTAATTAAATTTGTTAAAAGGTGTTATGGTTACAAACTGTATTTACCATTCCACACCCCGTTCGTAAATTCGGTTAGTTATTGTTTGATATCAGGTGTTTGGTCCATAATCGTGGTTGGACTCAAAGTGTGCCAGTTAGGTTCTAAAAATGGCGTCATTTTCGTTGCTTGAGTCAGCTTTTTATGTAAAATATTCTTCCTCGTTTCTTTCTTCCAGTTTCTGTACAAAGCTTGTGTATATTTGGTTCGATCTACTTCTTTTGTTTCTTCAAGTATATTCATGATGTTTACTGCTAGTTTATCGAAAATATTTTCTTTCATAATGAGCGTTCTTTTCTCTAATATCTTGTTTATTCTTTGCATTATGATACTTCTACCTATGTCTTTCTGTTTTCTTCTTTCGATTCCCTTGTGTTTGTTATAAGGAACACTATCTGGTTTTGTACTTTATGTGGCATCCTCTTTGATACGCTGTGTAATACGACTGAACTATTGAGGTGTGTAGTTATTTTTTTTATTATTTCTGCTTAAGTCTTTGAAGCTCTACATAACTTTCAGAACGGGTATTGATTTAGCTACTACTTCCTTGTCATTTGACCATATCCATTGGTAGTAATTTTTAATCCTAGCACTGTACATTCGGTTGAGTAAGGGTATATGGCTCCTCGATTTCCATAGCTGATAGTAAGTAAAGGTCTTCACATAGGTACTATCTCAAATTCGTTTATCTGTGTTTTAATCTTCCATTTTCTTTGATATTCATTTATTATTCTTATTTATTCTAGCGTCATTCTTGCTCACCTAGAAGCGTTTAGGTGTGGATTTCCATCAGCCAGTCAAATCATTCACATACTGCATATTATTACAAGCCGGATATCAAGAGTATATATTGAGTAAAATTGGGGCTTAAACATCCGCCTTGTAGTAACCATGTTCTTTGTTGGAATAAGGAGTCTTTTGTCTTCTCTAGGCAGGCATATGGTGTTCATTCCACTGTATAGTCGCATAAAACCCTCTCTAGGTTTTCACTTAAGCCGAGTTGCATGATTTTCTATTGCATACCTCTGCCAAACTTTGTCGAAAGCCTTTCAGACGTCTCTGAATACTAATAAATCTATATAATTCTTTTTCCATTTTGCCTGCGGTATATTTCCTGTGATAGCATATATTGCCATATCTGCATTACTAATTTTCCGAAATTTGTACTTCTGATCGTCACATATGTTGATTTTTACATGACCTATAATAATTTCCCACCGAATTCCAAAAGTAAAATCAGTCTAAAGTTTTCTTGTGCATCCAGTGGTTTTCCTAGGATCGTTGTCTGGAATGTTGGGCTCCTAGTTATACTGGCAAGGTCGGCGAGATGCTATAATGCTGTTCTCAAGACACAAGACAGTACCGATACCCATTCAGAGAGAAATATTCCAGCATCTTCCCGGCCTTGTGAGTATAAATCTTTGCCTATCATTTCGGACAACATCAGTTATTTGAAGAAGCTGTTCTACAGTGAAACGTCGGAATAAAGACTTCCTGGAATTTGGCCTTTTCCTTTTCCATCATTTATCATATATATAGTAGACAAGTCAGATATAAAAACAAACCTGTCAATTATTTATATAAGTTAATTAATGATATACATAAATAAATGACTCATTAATTATGAGATAACTTAATAAGTAATTAAAAAGGAAATTGAGAAGAAATTGTACCACAGAAATTAATTAACCTTGCGTAGAATAAGGTCAAGTTAACCCTTATGGCTTTGGTTAGCCGAAATAGATCAGGGCAAGATGCGTGGGAGGTTTATAATAAAAGCAAAGTGCAAATTAACAGAATGTGGGTCGACTATCTTGGAGGTTCCTGGACAATAGAAAAACGGGTACAAAAATAACTTTACAAATATTCAAAATAATATTATTTTACAAGCTTAAAAGGGAGTTTTAAAACATGCTATATACACATTAGATGTACACGAGTCTCAGCGGATAACAAGGGGGGAGACTTCGCGGGGACAGTTGCCGTACAAACAAACGAACAATATTGAACGAGGGTCGTTGGAATAACCTTGAGCGTATACGAAGCCTACGATGGAGGCTCACACTGGGGGTGGGGAGGCAGTAGAGAGAGCACTTGCACATGAGAGTTGCGCGTTGCTGTTACCTCGGAGATTTGGTCCGATGGAGTAATCCTTGACTTGGCGCAAGGTTCAAATACTAGTCTCTTGACAATGACTATTACGTGATGAACTTAGATCTTGCTTTCGTGTTAGAGCTCGAATCGAGACTGGGCACGTTGCATTCGAGGAGTGGGTAGAACGAGTACGGGGTAGACTCACGCGAATTAATCGAGAATACTCGGAGCTTGAGGGGTTCTGCGAGAATTGTGCAGAGACCAACGGCACGGGAATATCGGGTACTTGCAGGGAAGAGGGTAGGTAGAGGCTACTGTTGGGGTGGGCAGTCGGCGGATACTGCCTTCCAACTATGGCGCCGGAGGATTTATAGTGGGGTCGAATGAGGTTTTTCCCTCCTCTGTCCGAAGAGGAGGGTTCCAGGGTAGGAAGCATCGGCAGGCGAGAGTAGTCTCACTTTTTCAGCACGATCTCGAGAAGGTTCCTGAGTCGGTGAAGCGGAACTTTATCCGACTACAGATGGTACTTTTGGTGCTCTCAAACTTGTCGCGGCTTTCTGCGATGGCGGCCTTTCAGAGGCCACGACGGCGTCTCATGATTTCGCACTTCCATTAGCGCAGACAAAAAGGGTCTACTATGTGTCTGTTGTCTCTCTTTCCATTGAAGGCGCGGCAGCGCGCATCTCTCTCTTTCTCTCATCTCTGACAAACTTGTATGCTCTATCTCTTTCCAACCACATGAGCTGTTTTAAATAACCTGGTAGAAATTAGAGTTTGCATCTTCTCATGTAAATATACATCTATCCATTTCGAAAGCTAAAGTATCAATAAGTATAAATTATATGACTTCTTCCATTAAACTTCTCTTTGCTTAGAAACATATGTCAAGAAGAGCGAAAGAAAAAGACCCATGACAAAAATAGCGACCTTAAAAGTTCGCGTGTTAAGAAGAGCAAACCCCAAAATTCATATATAAAAAAAATAGCGAACTCCAAAACATTCAATGTCACGAATAGCGAATCCAAAAATTCCCATATCATTATGACAGAGCCCGGAAGCGAATCCATGTCAAGAAGAACTGATACAAGATGTACTGTGTTTGCTCTTCTTGACCTTATCCACCACTGGAAGGAAAACAAAAACCGGACTAAGTAATAAATCAAGAGAGTCATCGTTGAAGACTTTAATTTTATCGAGAGTAGAATCAATTTCTCTTTAGTCACGATTAAATTTAGGAGTTCTTTAACCTAACTCGCTCTCTGGTCACGACTCAGCTACATAAAGACTAAAGAATCATTTTAATGAGGAATAATTCCAGGGTGAGTGATTGTGTAACATTTGCACCGCTGTAGAATTGTCTTCTTTTTCACTAAACCCTTTCGAAAGTTTTTGTTTGATCGCTAATTTATAAATAGTTCTTCATGGAGGCTGGCAATCTTCCCCCCACCCTATTGATTAGTTTTACTATTCCGCTCATTCTTACTCCCCTCTCTACCTTTCCCACACAAGACTGTTTCAGGTGTACCATGGCAAACCATCCTGCATTTGACATCAGGACAATTGCGTGTTCTCCCGCTCTCATCCGTAAGTGAATCTGCGACTCTATATCTCCCACGTTCACATTTCCCTCAATTTCACCGCTTTCTTTAGAAGATCTCTCCTTTGTATCGGAGGTGCCCTCGTTTTTTTCCTTCGTCAGAACTAAGAAAACCCCACAATATTCTTCCCAATTCACTAGTCCTATTCCTTCTTTTCTCTTTATTTGCCTTGTGAAAGGCCTTGGTGGGGACAACATGTAGAAAGGCAAGTTCCTTTCCCCTTTATTTGCCTTTTGAAAGGCCATGGGGGGGGGGGGAGACCAAATGTAGAATGGCAAGTTCCTTTTTGAAATTAAAACTCACAGTCAGCTTCGCGACACATTGGTGAAGCATCTTCCGAACAGTTGTACACTGTTGTGATGGAATAAAAATGACACCTGAACACCTTCTACTTTAATTCACTAAAAAATAAATTGTCTGGAACGAAATCTCACAGAAGTTCTTATGTTGATTAATAATTAAGAACTGAATTATAAAATCTCACCTACGTTGTAAATTAATTAATAATAATTGATAACTCATAATATAAAATCTCGATTACGGCATTAATGAATTTATAATTGAGCATTCAGTATATAATTTGTATTACGGCATAAATTAATTTAATAATTGTTCACTCATGGTATAAAATCGTCTATGGCGTAAACTAATTAATAATGGATAACTCATATATAAAATCGCATTACCGTATATAGTATTTAATTAATTAATAACTCAGAAAAATAAAATCTCTTCTACAGTATAAATTAATTAATTATCGATAATTCATAATATAAAAACTCTAACTATCTACATCTAACCTAACCTTATCTAACCACATTTAATCTAACCTAACCTAACGACTCTTAATCTAACCTAACCAATTTTTATTTTAATATAATATTTAAGAGTACGACCAAGCACTTCAAAAGTCAAGGTTAAAATCAGTAAATTAAATTGCAAATTTTAATATTTTATAATTTCAGTTAAGCAACAGCATTTTGGTTGAAAAATCATTTTTAAAGCTGATTTAAAAAATCTAATTTTTAAATCGAACACTGGAATACAAAACAAGGATACATTGAAAACAAATGAGAAAAATAAACACGCAAAAAATATTGACTCACTCCAATTACATTTACCATCAGTGAAAACTTTGTACATTGGTTCTGAATCGTTTTAAATGAAATAATGTTGCAAACTACAAAACTAAATTCTGTATTGTTATTAACTAATATTTCTCGAATATCTTTTAGAGCTGTCGGTAGCTTAGTGTATGCGGCGTTGGTTTATTAGCATCAAGGTACGGACTTCAATCCAGGCGAGAGCCGACACAAAACTTAGCATACGTAGAGGTCTGGGCACCGATTTTTGGAAGCGCTGTAATTTAATAAATTATTTACCATTACCGTTCAGCATTAAAAGAAATGTTGATAAGTTGCAAATCACCATTTGGAAAGCAGCAAAATATCTCCTTTAGGAGCCGTGAGTCCTAGATGCTCAAAATCGCTTAAATTGACTAAAAACGCGGATCCTTAGAATCAGGTCTTTGATCCCACAAGCTCAAAATGGCTTGGATTTGCTTATGCCAGTGATCTTTGAATTCAACTCTTTCTATTTCTAGAAGCTCCAAATGGCACTGATCTTTGTATTCATATCTCGGTTTACTAAAGTAGTAGTCCTAATTTCCCTTCCTCCCTTTTTGATCAATTTAGAGGCTCTATCATTCATTCCCGTCACTATCCGTTCCAAAACCACCTGTAAGGTTAAAGTGGGGAAAATATATCTGCTATTAATTACTAATTCGCCTTCAATAGCTTCGAAAGCGGCTATTTTATGTGGTTGGAAATCATTCTACAGGCTGGTGGTAGATGTAGACGAAAAATGTCGCGAAATGAATTTAGTTTTATAGTGAACTGTATCTCAGGATTACACACCTCGTAAGTTATGCTGTTACCGTCATCTGCCAACACCTAAAAATTTTGAGTCAAATATTCCACACTGCTCCACTACCCTACTCCAAACCAAACTTGTTGTTGGCTATGCGGGATAACCTTGCGCCTCTCTTCGTGACCATCTGATCAAAAACCGATGTTTCCACCCTGATTCAGATGTTTCTAATCAACCCTATAACCACCTTATTGGGTAGAATGTAATAATCAACCCCATATCCGAACAAAAACGTACATTCTGCCGAATGCCAAACCTCCCTAATGTTCCAGTTGAGTAACCATCGGCCCGATCGTTCAAGACTCTTTGCCTCTTCTGAGGATAGTGTCACAGATCTTTAAGGCTCTCTCATTCTCTCTTATTCTACAGATTAAGATACTTGCTGAGGAATCCACGGCTTAAATGGTGACCCTTGCCGCGGAATGCTCTCCTGAGGAACGCAATTGGACCACATACAGCGAGAACAAGAGAGAAGGTGAAAGCGATTACAAGTGATTCAGGGTAGGACTTATGGAGTTCTGTCAGGGATTCTTGTCGAATGGCGGGGATTGAGTGAGAAAATTGAGGCAGGGTGGTAGAGTGAGGGAGGGATAAAAGTGGAGCCCAGATGGAATTCTCTGGTATTTTGAAATTCAATGTCTAGAATGGTTAGTTTGTTAATGCAGGTACTGCAGTCCGTGGGAGGGAGGAAGGACGAGGAAGGGGGGGGAGATAGCGTCTCATTAGGTGAACACGAGTTAGTCTGTGTGACCAAGGCGGATGTGGGGTATGAAAACTATATCAGGAAAAGGTAGGTGAGAAGACCCTTTATTAGAACGAGTTCTTTATTTGGTGGAGTTTGGTTAGTGGCCATAATTGCCCTTCAGCAAGTCATTGTGTACTTATGATGTTATGGTAGCTAGGGAAAGGGGAGGAGGTAATTGGGAGCGTAATTAGGCGGACTGATTCTGGGGTCATTTGAAATGCCCAGTCGCTCAGACCATTGCCAGGAAACCCAACTCAGAAGATCAGCAAGAGGAAAGTGACTGTCCTTTGAGACGACCGAGACCGAGAGTTCGTGTAATAGCCGTCGGATCTCGGAGATTAGATGGTTGAGGTGATAACATTTGATTCAAAGCTTAGAACATGTTTGTGGAATCTGTCTACATCGAGAAGTAGACAGCGGCAAAGTGGTGAAATCTTATTAGAGATTCCTCTATGGCACAATCTTCACCCGGGTATGGGGAAGGGATGTGCGCGCGGCGATCATCACCCATGGTTCATTCGTGTCTACTGAGACAGCGGCTGATAAGATGTACGAAGAGGAAGAGCGATGGCTAAAGACGGCGGTGTCCTGGGAGTGGGTTGAAAGTATATTTAAGGTAAATCAACCTAGAGGATAGTGACTGACTAAGAAGACGTACCGACAGCCACACATCCGCCTTGGCCACACCGCTAACTCCCGCCCACCGCCCACCTAATGAGCCACGATCCTTCCTCCTGACTACACTACCTGCATAAACAAACTAACGATTGTCATTATGGAATTTAGACATACCATAGCATTCCATCTGGGCTCCACTTTCACCTCTTTCTCTGGTCTATACCCCCCCCCTCCCCCTCCATTCAAATACCCTCATTTGATTCTATGATAGAGCCCATAATACTCAATAGACAACTTTCTTCCTCAATCTTCGCCATTGGACAAGAATCCTTGACAGAGCTCCATAAGTCCTACCCTAAATCACTTGTACTCGCCTCCCCCTTCGATCCTTTTCTTGCTGGCTGTGGCCCAATAGCTTCCCTCAAGGGGGAGGGGGGATTCCGACCATTCTAACTAAAGAGAAAGAGAAAAACCGCAATCATTTCCAGATTTAATTTCATCTAGCCTCAAGCGATCGGGGGGAGGAGGGTTCTAAACTACAAAATATCTGCTTAAGAGGAGCGCGGGAGGGAGGGGGCGTTTTATAGTTTGCGCCACGAAGACAAAAGGGAAAACGGCCTTTGCAAGCGCTTACGCTTATTTTTAATTTTTATCGGCTTTGTTAATTAAAATATGTTTCTTTTCAGCCCATAAAGGAAGCACAAGTCAAACAGTAATTTCAGATAACTCTTACATACACAAACACGCACCAGGGTAGTGTAAGGAGCTGACGCTGTGTATTGGTTGTCACCATCAGCTTGGTATAGGAGAATTTTTTAGTAACTCCACCCCATACACACACTCACACACCCATTCGGGGCAAAAATTTGTAATGTGTGTGTGAGAGAGAAAATTCCAAAGCAGCAGCATTCACCTCGTATTACTCCTGTTTTTTTTCTACTTTACAAAAGCAGGAATAAACAAAATAAAGCAAAACAATGAGGTCGAACGTATGCAATTATTCACGTAACGAAACCAAATAAATACAGCGAATTAATCCTGTATTTATTAGGGAAGAAACTAACTGTTATTATAGCTTTCCCAGCCTATGGGGGCTTTTTGGGGATTGTAGATTGTATTCTACATACTAAATAGTTTAGTCTCGTTTGGTTATTGCAAACTAATTAACACATAAAATGCAAACATTTGAAATTGGCGCAGAATTGGGAGATCCAAATACCTTAACTCTAGTTTAAACTAATAAACATGTAAAATAAAAACACGTAAAACTCACAAAAAGTAAGGATACTTAAATAGCCAAACCCAAACTTAGACTAAATAACATGTGACACACAAAAGCAGAAAAGACACAATGGCTAATAGGACTGATAGTAACCAAGCCTCGTAACCTTAGCCTAAACTATTTTGCATGTAAAATAAAAACACGTAAAACCTACTAACCGCGAGGTGACTATAATAAACTAACAAAGTCTAAACTAATTAAAATTTAAAATAAAAATATTTAAAACGTGCCAACCAGGAGAGTTCTCTAAAACCCTAACCCAAGTTTAAACTAATTAATGTAAAATAAAAACACTTAAAACTCGCTAACCGCGATCGATCTTTAATAGCCTAAAACAAGTCTAAATTGATTAACATGTAAAATAAAAAACAATTAAAAATCACAAATGGCGAGGGAATTTAATTTCCCTGATCTAAACCTTAACTAAAAAAAAACACAATTAAAATACAAGCACATGAAAATAACAAGAAACACGAGTACTTAAATAGCCTAACCCAAGCTTAGACTAACTAACATATAAATAAGAAATGCAGAAAAATCCCACTGAACGATGAGACTCATACAAACATAATCTTACCATAGCATAAACTAGTTAATATGTAAATACAAACACCTAAAAATAATCACAATAGGCGACGAGATCTTTACATTTCAAAAGATCCTTTCTCAGTACGAAAATACCCCCCCCTCCCCCCAAAAAACAAATTCCAAACAAAGAGCCTCTGTTTCCTCCCATCCCAGCGTCTCTTGAAAATATTTCGTCCAGTTTGTCTCCTGGACTTTAATCTCTGCAAGCGCGCCTTCGTCTCCTATTGAGAAGCACGAACGTGCTTGAATTGTTCAAAAGTAGTTTAATTAACTCTTTGGGACACATTTCAGCGTCACGTTTCAAGGGGCGCCATACCTTAAAATAACGCGTACATGTGTAACTTACGAGTATTAAGAGTACAATGGCGTTAAGTTATAGTCATAGGGATGGTATAGATCTTAGATATCGACGAAATATACGAGTATGGATAACGCTGGTTTATAAGATACGATTCTAAGTTTTACTTCGAGAAGGTTCACTTCAGTCGGGTGGCAATCAATTTTAAATATAATTAAAAAAAGATTAGTATTTATCTACATCTTGAAAGAGCTCTAGAACTCCTCCAATGATTGTGGGGCAAATCGATAAATCAAGGAGCGCACCACACGAAACCTTAAGTAACCAAACCAAAACTTTACAAAACGAACTAAACTCACCTAACCAAACCAAACACTTTCCATGATTCGGTATAGATTTAAATCAACCAAAACCAACACATTCGTAAGCGTAATTTTGTAAACTAAATCCAGAAACAGTTAAAATTTTACCTAACATACCAAAACACGTACCTAAACCATCATTCCAAACGAAATCACATCAAACCACTAACTTCGAACCAAAACATAACCAAAGTTAAGTCAGAACCTAGTTGGTCATAAGAGACATTGAGCAAAACAAAACCAAAGAAACACCCAACCAGGCCTGAAAAAACTTTAAAAACCTAACAATACCAAGGTTGACCAAACCATAACTTTACCGAACCTAACCAAACCCAAGCAAAAAATAGCTAGTGTGACCAAACCATAACTTTACCCAACCTAACCAAACCCAAACAAAACAATACTGAGCGTAACCAAACCATATTTCTACCAAACATAACCAAACCCAAGCAAAAAATAGCTAGTGTGACCAAACCATAACTTTACCCAACCTAACCAAACTCAAACAAAACAATACTGAGCGTAACCAAACCATATTTCTACCAAACATAACCAAACCCAAGCAAAAAATAACTAGCGTGTCCAAACCATATCTTTACCAAACATAACAAAACCCACATAAAACAATACTAAGCGTGGCAAGACCATATCTTTACTAAACCTAACCAAAGTCAAGCAAAACAAGAGTAAGCGTAACCTAACCCTATATTTACCAAACCAACCAAGACAATAATAAGCGTGATTAGATATTATCCTTAACCAAAGCAAAACATAACCAAACTAAATAGTCGTCGTTTAATCCCAAATGAAGATGGAAAACTATATCAAATCAAATTGAATAAAAATCTATTCAATTCTTCAAGAAAAGTAGTCACTGCTTAGTTATACGATGGGGGATCTTTGTCAAGGATGAGCGCCACCACTAATGAGAGTATTGCAATAATGAGTGCCACTACTACTTAGAGTATTGCAATAATGAGCGCCACCACTACTAAGAGCATTGCCAATAATGAGTGCCACCACTATTGAGAAGCATTGTCAATAATGAGTGCCACCACTATTGAAAAGCATTGTCAATAATGAGTGCCACCACTACTGCGAGCATTGCCAATAATGAGATTCAATAAATCGACTCCAGAGAGCAATATTTTAGTTTTTTTACCTGGTCTATGCATTTTTTAAATATACCTAATTGCTTTAATGAACAAACTTTGTTATGTATTTTAAAAGTCTTGATTTCTTATTTAACAAAATAAGGTTTGATATTTTAAAAATATGAGATAGATTTTGATTTGACTTTGATGTACAGAGAAAGTGCTTAAAATTTCACTCTATTTTTTCAATTCAACACTTCAATTCGGGGGCTAAAAATAAACGAAAAAAATATTTGCTATTTAAGCCCACCTCTTCCCTCTCCTACCAAAAAAAACAAAAAACAAATTGGCAATAACTACTCTTCCTAACCTTCCAGGAACCTCTGTTATCTTTAATCTTCCACAACACACCCTTCCCCAACAAATCCACCAAGCTTCTCAGTCTCTTCAGCTCAAAACGAACAAATGAAACTGTACTGGAAAGCAAAAAACAATAATAACCCAACGTTTAAAAAAACAACAAAGTTTACTCTCCCCTATTTTCAACAACTAAAACAACAATTACACGCGTTTTTGTTCCAACTTTCCCGCCCCAAAAAATAACCCGCGAAAAGTTCGGAATAAAAGTAGAAGCCTTTCAAAGTCCAATTACAAATTAATGAAGCAAAGTGGCAGGTACCATTAATGAACTTCAGTAATTAGATTATACACTTGTTCGGCTACGAAACCCAGCCTGCACTAAATGTGACTTTACAGAGTAAGTTAATGTATTCATTTAAAAGCTGCACCATTACCACAATCTCGAACAGTATTCATATTTTTTAATCTGTCTATTCATACGTCTGTCCAATGTCTTAAGGGCTGGAGGAATAGTGGTAGAAAAACTCTTTAGCATAATGAAGTAATGTTTCTATTTACTTAAAACACCAAAAGGGTGAAAGACTTGCTCTTTTAGTAGATAAAAAACTTCCCCTGCAGTGAATGTGACTTAACAGAGTATGTCGAGTAGAGTGGAAAAGAGTTATTAAACAATTTCCTAGCACAAAATAATAGTAAATTAATAAATTTTGTGAAAAGTAAATAATAACTACGGAATAGACGCTTACGAACCGGACTGACAGAACAACCAATACATAACTCCACTCCACTTACACACGGAGCCAGGTTATATGGAAGAGCGGAAATGTTCACAAGTACGGAGGGTGTTGGACCCGGCTTCAAGTAGACCATGTTGTCCTTTCCCTTGGTACATAAGCGATAGGGATCGCTCCACTATTTGCATTAGGAGCTGCATAACAATACCATAACTATGTTGTAACCTGTACATAATATTAAACGACTAACTGTGAAAGTACTCCATGCCTATAATGGGTGAAGAAGCTCTGTTAATCCTATGAATGCGATAATCATGTAATGGTTGACGATGGCCTCATTATTCTACCTCTTTCCTTTCCACATTTCTCACATTCTTCCCTTTTCCCCATTTTATGTAATGATGATGACCAAAACTCTCTCTGCGCATGAGACCTGACATTCCTTTCCCTCTGACGTGGTAGGAGCGACTGGTAGAGTATGAAACCTACCTTGTGACTTCAATGGTTTATTTATATTAACGACAGGCGACAGTTCTCGGCCAGTGCTCGTGCAATCGATTAATGAAAGAAGAGGTTGAATTTCGTGTAGAGTGTGTGTGCAGGGCTGATCGCAGTGCCATTTAGTGAAGAAATGTCACGTGAAGTTTGGAACCTCCCTATGACAGGCTAGCTAGCATCTGGCTATTTTTACCGGAGATTTCTATTGCTTGGGAGACTTCATTTTGTTGAATGGCGACGCACACATCTCAATAATCGCGAAAAATTCCCGAGGAATTTCCTCGATGAGTCGCTGGGTCAATCTTTTCTCCGAGTTACATCCAAATATGACAAGTCCTGTTTTCTTTTAGGCTCAGAATAATGGATAAATACAGGCTGTGTCGGTATACATCATCAATCACCCGCTCGCTACATCACACGAGTAAATCTCTCCCTTATAACGTTCAGGACTTGTTTATCACTCCATGGAACCTGTTCCCAAGAGATGAGTTACAACATCGCCTTTCGACATGAGCATCTTTTTTCGAAAATAGATATTTACACCCTGAATCGTGCTGAGAGAGTGGTAGGGAAAGTTAGGATTTCTCGGTTCTCTGTAATTTAATGTTGATAAAAATTATCATAGCTGGTCTGGATAATATGGTTAAACTAATGTTATCTTTTCTTTATCCTGTGTTACGTCTTTCATTTTATATTTTAGATTCGTCGTTTTGATGATGAACCACTCTACTTGTTTTTTAATTAAAGTACCATCAAGACATATTATGCAGAAAACGCAGGATATCTATCCGCATTAAGCATACATTGCTTATATATTTAACAGAAGACCATAGTTATAATGAACGATTGATGAAGAGAATGAATTATTTGCCCAGATGAATACCATTTCGATGGATCACTTTAAAAACCCGATCATGCATGGAATATGTCAATTTTCGAATAGTAGCTGGTTGAACTGACTCTGTTGTAGCTTTGGTTGCCCATAAGACTTATTTAGACTAAAATTAACGCCCATCGGCATAAACATCCTGTTTAAAGATGGACCACACATTTTCAATTGGGTTGAGATACGGAGATAGCGATAGCCACACAATAAACTTGCCTTTTCTATGCCATAACAACCTAGAAACGCTTGGATGGCCTTGGCAGAGTGGGATGGAGCATTGTCATGCGTGAAAACTAGAGTCCTTAGAAATGATAACGGTATGTAATCTAGCCAGGGATCCAAGACCTCCTTCAAGAGATTGCAGTAGGCGGCTGCGGTCACTTTAACCCCATCAGGCACTCTGACTGGGCCAACAAAACTGTGTCCAACTTTATCTGCTCGCAACATGACTTCGACTTCTTAAGTTGGTGAACGTCATCTCCAAAATAGACCCAACCATTTGTCCATCCGTCAGTTCAGTCAAAGGGTCACCCTGGTCTCATCAGTGAAGGAAACGCGACTCATGTCCAACGTCAAGTACTTCCGGGCCCATCGAAGCTTCAAAGTCTTGTGACGTGGTATTAAAGGAGGCAGTTTCAGGGGAGCTTAGACTAAAGCTATAATCTATAGGATACGGGTCCGAGTGTTTTTCGGTACATAGGAACGACTAGCGGTGGTGAAAATGATTTTGCTCATTTGCTTGGGCTTCCTACCTAACTGGCGGCCAATATTTCTCAAATCCTTTAGCGAGCAGTCTTGGAGTTCGACACTCTGATCGATTTTTCCTTAGCGAAAAGTTCATCAGAAATCGTCTAACCGTGTCCATATGGCGAACTAACTTCTCCACATTAACATAAACAGAGGTGCTTTCAGCAGTTTTATCGATGATGAAAGACTTTTTCTTCATCTTTCAGGCCTCAGCGACGTCCCATTGTGCTCAAAAAGGATAGATGTTATTGGCGTGGTTCACCCAAAGAAAGACGAATCTGAAATATAAATTAAAGACGGAACATAGCATATTTAAAACATAACATCAGTGTCACCACACTGGGCAGACCAGCTGCGAAAAGTTAAATCAAAATTGATTCACAGAGAACCGAGAAATCCTTACTCTCCCTACCAAGCTATCAACATGGTTCACGGCGTAATTCTGCTTTTGTTTAGTCATAACAGAGGAAATATAATACGATGTCCTCCCTGCTTTAATAATTTAGTAAGGATTTTCCCAAAAATGATTGAGAGACAAAAATCAATCCCAACGGTACCCCTCCAACCCATATAGTTTAAACCAAACCTTCTTTGTTAGAGAAGGATTCAGTTTTGTTTGTAGGGTTATATACGTCGAAACTTAGATTCAAATTACCTCCCTACACACCCCAATCTTTATTTATAGATAATTATACATCTTGAAGGCTCCATGGTAATGGCTTATAGGGTACAAACAAAAAACCGAGGCATTACTTACCTTCCGCCCGAGTGCCTCTGGCGATGCTGAAGAGGGCCAGCCATGAGGTAAGAAGCGCTATCGGAAGGTGAACAACAAATGACATTGTTTTCATCGGTAAAAACAAAAGTATCAAAGGCAACAAAGCCTACTGTCCACTCACGGATATCCACGTACGCCAAATTGTTCTCAAACACAAGCCACTGCTAATTCTAGAACACTCATCTGATGAAGTTAGGACGCTAGATCGAACACGACACTAGAGATTTCATGAACAACTTGTCTAAACCACATGTCCATGAATCTAATAACACGCGAGTAAATAACTATGGTACGACCATACGACTAGATTCATGTAAGAGCGAGTTATGAACTGAACCAAACTGTAAAGAGGAACAAAGGTAAATGCGATAAAAAAAGAGATGGAAGAATAAAGGAACCCAGCATTAAAAGAACCCGTTCCAATAGAAATTATATCGATTTAACCCTATAAAATGCATTCCACTCAGTTAAGTCGACAAATAGTTCTCAGAACCACACAATTTCTATATTTAAAAGGAAAGTCTTAAAAAGCTAAGAACCGTTTAAGTGGCAAAAATTCCCCGTTACCCATCCACTCGATGCCCAGAACGCCCAATTACCTGACCCTTAATCTAAAATTCAGTGCCATCAGTGCCAATTTATAAATTCTGGACTGCAATTAGATTATCGATTTTCGCAGGGCAACTACGAGACCCCGGCAAGTAGAGATGACACTAGTGGGTGCCGAAACTCTTCCTTTTTTATCGTGCCTTGAATGCTGGAGGAAGACTAAAAGGATTGGATATGCTAGATTGAGTGCCACGATGGATTAACATCCCACAAGGAGTTCCTAGTAAAATGGGAAGTCCACAAAGAGTGCCAGTTAGATTGGTAACCCACAATGCGTGCGGGGTGGTGTGGGTAGCCTAGAGTGAGTGCGATTAAGAGTCGTGGCCCATTTCGATGGCCACCTGGAGTATATAGCACCAAATGAGGGCCATTTTGAGTTTATGCTGAATTGATTTTTATAATGTGTGACAGATGGAGTTGTAGCCCATAATGAGTGTGAGTTGAACTTAAAAGACTACAGTGTTTGCTAGTTAGAGTAGTAGCTCAAAATGAGTGCCCGTTTGAGATTAGCCATAAAAGATTGACAGTAAGATAGGTAGGATGTAATGAGTGCCAAATCGACTGGATATCCTAGTGTGAGAGCAACTTACAATAGTTACCCCCAAATGAGTGCCAAGTGCGAATAGGCTGTTAGGCCAAAATGACTAACAGCCGTACTCGATAACTCACAATGAGCTCCCAAACGGACTGGATACCTAACGATGAGTGCCATTTGGATTGGATGGTCCAGAATGAATGCCAGGCGGGCTGGATTGCCCATTTAAAGGAGGAAATACGCGATTTACGCCCTTTCCCCTTCCCCGAACGAGGGCAATCACTTGCACACTTGGCACAAGATCAATTTTTTTTGTGTGTGGAATTATCGCGATGCTCGGGTTTTACCTCTCCCCACTCTCAAAGTGGCACTCTCGTGCAGAAAATTGGCACCTATTCATTTTACGTGAAGGGTGAAATTGTTACAGGTGAATCAAGAGGAAATCGAAGAAATCAGAGAGTATTAGTTAGAGGATGCCCGTAGCTTATGCCCTAGTCGAGGGGGTGCAGGTGGGAACAATCAATCAACCAAATATTATTTTATTCAAACCATAAAATAATCAATTAATCAATCAAAAAAACAATTAATTAAAAGCATTAATCAATTTGCAAATCAACAATCGATCAATTCAATGGCAAATCAAACAACCCACCAATTCAAAGCCAAATCAACCAATCACTCAATTCAATGGCAATTTCAAGCAATCAATTGCTAAAACCATTCAAACAATAAAAAGCAATCAAATCTAAATTATATTAAACCAATCAATAAAGCAACTATGGAATCAACCAACAATCCTTGCAACTGAAACCAACAAACAATCAATGAACAAAACAATCAACAAACAAATCAATCACAAAGTGAATCAAGAAATCAACCACCCAATTGCGCAACCAACCACCCAACCACATAATAAACAACATAATCAATTAACCCCAAATAAAAACAATCTATTATTCAATTAAGTATTCAAGTAGGTAGTCAATAAATTAATTATCAAATCATTCAATCAACCAGCGAATCTATCAATATATTACCAAATCAATAAACCATAGAATCACTCAACCGGAGAAAGACTCAATTACAATCAATCAAATAATCAAGTATTAAACAATGGAATAAACCAGCCATAAATTAAACAAATCAATAAAATCTATCAATCCAACAATCATACAAATCAGTCAATAAACCAGCGAATCACTCAACACAACTAACCAATAAACCAGCGAATTAATCAACCAATGAATCAATCAGCCCGAACCGATCAATAAACTATACAACCAATCATTAAACCATATAATCAATCAACTAGCGCATCACTCAATCACAACTAATAAATGAACCATAAAATTAATTAAACATCCAATCACTAAACCATAGGATCAATAAAACATACAAACAATCATCCAGAGAATCACTCAATCACAACCAATAAATAAACTATGCACTCAATCAACCAGAGAATCACTCAATCACAACCAATCAATAAACCATACGCTCAATCAACTAGAAAAGCACATAACCTTAATCAATAAACCATACACTCGATCACCAGAAATCACTCAATCACAACCTATCAATAAACCATACATTCAATCAACAAGCGAATCAATCGATAACAACCAATGAATAAACCATAGAATCAATCAACCAGCGAATCGAAAGGAGACAGAAAAAAGGAGGAGGAAATAAAGGAACGTACAAGAGAGACATACCGACAAGAGTATTAACCTGGATCTCAGAAATGGGCGCACCTGCGCTGGTCCAATAGCCAGGGCACAGTCACCCTTACTGAACTTCCCTCACACACGAACGAACACACCCGAAAGTGATCTGCAAAATTATTGGCACGCTG
This sequence comes from Ceratothoa steindachneri, assembly GCA_963969495.1. Taxonomy (NCBI): domain Eukaryota; kingdom Metazoa; phylum Arthropoda; class Malacostraca; order Isopoda; family Cymothoidae; genus Ceratothoa; species Ceratothoa steindachneri. Next base: position 555,861 of record CAXAKS010000003.1, on the reverse strand, counting down.
AATGGTTCCCGATGGGAGGAGTCTAGTTTATGTATATGTGTACACCAATGCGCCGGAGGGGAAACGTACATATATGCACATACGGTAAACCTGAAGATCCATACCCTGCTAGCTTCCCCACTCCTGTTCCCATAATATTCCCATAATATTCCCATAATATTAGGTGAAACATATTCGGAAATGGACGAAGTATTATGGAAACACGAGCGGAGAATCTCGCGGGGTGTGGATATTCAGAATTCCCGCACATACAGGGTTATCAAAGTCTACCCTGCTGCCCCATACCCATGAAGGCAAGGTATCCGTTAGATTAGTCCAACGATAATTTTATTTGTAGCTTTCAATAGATGTCGGTGGCACCACTGGATAACTGGAATGTACGAGAGAGGGAAGGGGCTACAGTGCCATTGGTGGAGTGCCAATGTAGAATTAAATGACAGTTAAGAATGGGTGTAATTTTTCTAACCTAAAATTGCTGACCTTATATGGGGACACTCAAATTTAACTTATTATTCGGGCCTTTTCCGAAAAACATCATTAAATAAGTTTATTTTTTTTTAATAATATTACTGAATATTTTGTTAATGGATTTAGGCAATTGATATTCCATTTCGCCAGGGTACGTGCCACCGTGCCAATAATTTTGACGATCGCTTGTTCACCGGCGGCTGCAAGCGAAAGAGACGTGAGAGAAGCAACCGAAGTGATGCGCGAGAGATTAAAATTAATTTTCCTATTAATAAATTTGCATATATGAGTCCGGAAGTGTTAATAAGGGCACTTTGCAAGTATTGCAGCTTAATATAGTAGCCATATTAATTTCACTCGGTAATGAATAAAGTTTGCCATTGCGGGTGGGGAGTGGGGGGCACCGATTGGCGTATGTTCCTCCTCACTCATCGATTAGGTTGAGAATTAACATCTTTTACAATCCTGCACAAAAGCGCTCTACCCACACTCGAAAAACCGTTAAATTTTGAATTATTCCCGGTCGAAAATCGACGGTTTGATCTTTTCTTGTTTCATTTATGTTATATATAAACATACTTATTGTCCTACTAAGATTAATACTAGTCATACCTCGAATATTAGCAAGATATTTTGTTTGCTAAATGAACTAAAAACGTGAATAAAAATTGTTTTTTTTATTTATTCCACATGTCACAAGTTAAAATCTGTCATTCAAAGTTCAAACTCGCATTTTTATTTGTGCATAAAAACCAGTTTTTACGAGGAGGAACAAAACACGGGAATAAACTGGAGCGAGCGAGTGAAGACCTCCAGGAGTAACACAACCAACCGTCTTAAAGCCAGGAGAATACTGGGCTCAAGCTTCTTACCTCAATAGTATTCATCAATTAGCGCATGCGCAGGGAGACAAAACAAAATTGACATACGTGAAATTTCCTTTTCTTTCTAAAAAATTATGGTTTTATTTGGTACTCGAAAGAAGATAGTAACTTCACTAATTTACCTTTCCGCACGTGACAAAACGATCCAACTTTTCTTATGTTCACCCAGAATATAATAAATGAATATTAACCGAACAATTTCGAAGATCAGCGTAAAAAAAAAGAAGAAAGAATACAACCGGGCCTAATAAAAATAGGAAATAGAGAACACAACGATAGAAATAATAAAAGAAAAGACAAAGGCTATATTTAAAAAAATATTTATCACAATAAAATGGTATATTTGAGTCAATTTATTGAAACTTATTCACTTCTAATTTATAGTTGATCAAAATAAAATAAAATTAAATAAAACCGAACCAAAGGAGACAAAAACCAAATGGAAATTAACTTCTCAATCAAGAAGGTTAAAGTAAACTCAAGAAACCGAAAAGAATAATAAAATCATAAGCAACCATAAACCAATCGTTTCAAGTCAAACTTTGGCAAAACCAACGAAAGGCAAACAGAGAATCAAAATCCCAGATTATTAAACGTCACTAAACCAAAATAAAACAAATCGAAATAAATAAACCAAAACTAAATTCAACCAACCAAACCTAACTCAATTTAAACTAAAACTAAATAAACAACCAGAAACTAAATAAAAGACAAAATAATCCTCCAAACAGATAATCTAACCAAATCAAATTAAACCCCATTTAAACCCAACCTAACCAGCGCTAAAACATTATGAATTTCAACTTAACCGAAACCTTTCGAAACTAAACCAAAACTCACTGTCACAAATTCCGCGAGAGGGAGCCTTATCTTGTATTTATCTTCGCTCCTTCTAAGGTTTCCATTTCATATTAATTCATTTTGTTGATTGGTTTTTTGCTTTTTTATGAGCGTTCCCTCTCCTCTGTATAATCCTTATAAATATTACAATTTTCAATACTTTTGTTATTCCTTGAAAAAGAACTCGAAATAAAGTTCGAAGGTACTTGGAATCTTCGTATTAATTTTCCCTATGAGCTTTGTTGTATATATATATATATATATATATATATATATATATATATATATATATATATATATATATATATATATATATATATATATATATATATATGTATATATATATATATATATATATATATATATATGTATATATATATATATATATATATATATATATATATATATATATATATATATATATATATATATATATATATATATACAGGGAGAGGGTCGAAAGTCTTGTCACCTCTACCTAAAAGTAATAAGAACGAGAGAAAACAATAATATGCATAATAGAAAATTAAACCAATATTAACAGGGGGTGACAAGCTCTCATACCACTGTGTAAATGCCTTTTATTCAATATTTCTCCACTTATTTCTTCTGGAGTAATTATGTACCAGCAATTTGCCGTCTCATTATGGCGAATAGCGAGTTAGGTCACAAATCCACTAATTCCTCTCTCCTCTCTTCCCTTTCCGTTATGCTGAGTGATCTCGGGCTTTCAGAAACCAATTTTAACATTGTTAACAGTCGGAGAAATCAAGCATCGATAAAAGCTTAATTGGACCCCCGACTTTTAGTACCATAAAGGTAAGACTTTGTCCATTATCTTGGAGGCTTAATACTTTCAGACAACATTTAAGTTTGCCGATTTAAACTAAATGCATTACGGTAGTTGGGGCCGAATACGGTAATTGTTAAGATTAGTGGCGGACGATTTTTCTTAGCGATTTATGCATTTGAGGGTCGCATCGTATTGTATTATATACATTTTGAAGGGAATTTCGATAGCACCCTTTAATTGTAGAGGTTGCAACCCTACCCCCGCTATTTTTAATAATCTAGTAGTATTCCCTAGTAGTAATCGCTAACAAAATTGTGCGCCACTAAATCTTAAACAATTACCTCGAATACCTTCGAACGCCTTTCGGAAGGAACTCGCTTCCTTTATTTAGCCAAAGTCACACAAAGAAGAGAAACTAATTTGTCTATAGTCCATTCAGACTTCGCGTTGTCTGCCAAGGATCGTATCTTCAGTATCCGCGGCTATTGATTTGATAAATTTATGGCCCTGGAATGTAGTTATCGTAGTTCAGTTAGTTTTCAACACTAGTATTATTTGTGTAGTTTATTAAGTGACCTAGTTTTACACCATAGTGTCTATTCGCTAATCAAATACTAGTACAGACGACATAGCAACAGTTCGGGGTCATTTTTAGTTACACTGAAAATTATAGACATTTTCCGAAGTGCATTTTATTTCAATTTTTCCGTATTGTTACTTTAAGTTTATTAATAAAATATTAAACTATTTGGAAAGTTATTTTTGGTGATATTTTGGGTTATTTAACATTCTTAATATTAAATTTATTTATATCTAGGGAGTTTTGACAATTTATTGTTTAGCATCATTTTCAAGGAACTGACCTTTACAGGGGAAGTCCATCCACGTTTTAACATCGTAAAATATTATTATTAAATTTATTAGCAAAATATAGCCACAGGTGGATCTGCGGTTATGTACTTATCTTTCAAGCACTTTCACTTCCCCATGTTTCAGCATACTATGCCCTCGTTGCTATTGCGATTTAAATAAGGGCACCCTTTGTCCTCAGGTCCGCACGTCTATTGAAATTCAGTGCCATATCCAATTAATAGTGACAACCTGAGAGAACCACAAGCTATCCCTCCCAAATACGCGTTCCATCGGAGGTTCTGGCACACAGGACGACCCCTTAATGTACCAATATGATAGTGCCAAACCTGTCCATATCGGTAAGAGACCCATTCGGACAGAGTGCGAGCCTATATAATTGTTTATGGAGACCACGCACTACCAGTGCCAAAAATATCCTCTCCTTAAGAATAGCATTTGGGTGTAGGGGCAAAACTGTCCTTCTCCTAAGAGTTCCAATCGGACGCAGTGCCAAACATCTCCATTATTGCTCCTAAGATATCTGGGTACTAAACCTGTTCCAGGAGGGTATGACAAAGTTGGCATCACTTTATGAATACCACTTATGCACAGTACTAAATTTGTGCGCCCAATTATGACTGCCAATCGGTCACAGTAAAATCGGTTACATCACACTAAGAGTGCCACTTGGGCGTACTAGCAAATACATCACTCCCTTTAATTGTGCCACTCGACCACGTTGGCATTATCTTCCTTCCATTATTAAGGACAAATCTCTTTTTAAGAGTTCTAGTCGGACGCAATGCCAAACCTGTTTCTCTTCCAGAGGAGTCATACTCGGAAGCAGAGCCAAATAGATCGCTTCCCTTATGGATGCCCCTTGGCCGCAGTGCCAAGCGTGTTCTCTACTTATGACTGTTATTCATACGCAGTGCCAAATGTGCTCTTTTCCTTAAGAGTTCCATTCGGAACAAGTGTCAAATGTGTTATCAAACATGGAGGCCACGGAGACGCAGTGCCAAAACTATCCTTACCCTAATAGTTCCAGTCTGGGGCAGTGCCAAATGTGTTCTTTCTCTTAAGATTACCATTCTGGCGCTGTGGCAAATTTCCCTTTTCCCAAAGAGTGCCAAATCATTCTATTCCCTAAGGAGTGCCAGTAGAATGAGTGTGGTCTCGTAAATGCCAACCTTTATCTTTCGGTTGCAAACTCCGGTTATTGGAAACACAATCTAACTTAGGTCATTTAAAGTTCGTTTTATCCTAGTACTGACCAGTAATTGGTTCTCTAAAATGGGGTGAATGGAAGAAAATAGAGCGGAGGGGAGCAGCTGTTATAGGCTAAATGGGATTTAATGACTTCCTTTTGATTGAAATGGCTGAAATCAAATGAGTCTCTACGACATGAGGATGAATGTTAAGGAATAAGCCTCATGCGGGGGAGGAGAGGGGTTAGGGGTTTAAGCCCCCCTAACAAAAATACCCTATTACACTCTTATAGTCCCCGAGAGGGTATTTAAAAAACTAAACAAAACGAAGGAATTAACTTTCGACTTCATCGACTCTATTCCGGATCGCTATCCATCTCAAAGGAGGCGTTTCCTTCCCATACATTCTCCTAAACCACCATCTATATGCGTGATACATAAGTAATAATAATCTCTTCTCCTCTCGACGCGAAAAACGGCCCCAAATAACGAAAAGTATTAGTCCATAGATTTTAATTACACGGGAGGCTTAAAACATGTTTGCAAAGCGTTTCAAACGCGTTAAGAACACGTTGGAATCGGGCGTTTTTCCCGCGCAAACTCTCCAGAATGGCCGTTTCTTTCGTCCAGTGCGCGAATTCATTAGCTGAAAGCGAAATTCGCCGGTAATGCAACGTTTTATGCTAATAGAATAATCGGCCATGGGGTGCAGTTCCTTCCTCAATCCTCAGGGGAGGGAGGGATGGGAGGGATGAGGGGACGGACTTAAGATACGTTTCAACACTCACGCCTAAATCCATACACGTTAAAGAAGACCACTCTTACCCCCCTTTTAATCACTGGAAGAGGAGGTGAGGGTGGGGGTACTTAGGATATTAAAATTGGGAAATCTGGTGATGGGAAGGGAGATTAAGGGAGATAAGAGGGGGAGCGGAGAAGTAAGAGAGAAGAAAGTAGAAATAGATAGAGGTAGAAAGTAATCATTGAACGCATACGATTATCTCTGTTAAATATCAGAAGATGCTCCATCTCGCACTATTAAGTTGAATCAGTGATCCAAAACCGCATCCGGATTCGGATCTGATTCAAACCTAATCTACCTTTCCTTAGTTCTAGCTCGACCAATACCTCCAAAAATGTAATCGAAATTTTCAAAATCTTTGACAAACACAAGCGTGAACAAGTGGGGGGAAGGTAAGGTCAGGTCATTATCAGGGTCACTAGAGTAATATGTAATAAATATTCTGGTTTATATTATGTTGTTTTCATGCCAGGATTAGAAAGCATTGCATTTCTATGAGTGGCATTACTCAGGAAGGCAAATCATTATAAAGAACTAAGTATTTGAGAGCAAAACAAAGATATTCAATAATACAATTTCTATAGAAAGTTCTATACATGTGTAGGCATACATATGGTAAAAGGTTCTCCCAATAAAACAGCTTTCAGGCTGTATGACGGCCTCAAAAAGTGACAACATAGCCTGATCAGGTGGTTCTATTTCATGTTGATCTTGATGTCTTCGATGGCAGCTACTGACCAGGTATCGGAATTGGAGCGCCACGGGTGGATCACGTTTCATCGATGCCCCAAACGGGTACACGATACATTCAAATCTAAAAAGCGAGGAGGCCAAATGCTAAAGGGTCACGATCACGAACAATCTTGGCCAGTCGTGAGGCCGTGTGGGCTCTGGTATAGAAATTAAAGTACGACTCGAACCCGTACCCTCTTCCAAAGGCCAGCCAGGGCCCATATCGACTTTCTAAGGTCATTATTGATGATGATCTGGACCTACTTGTCGAGATCGGTCATACTCAGGCCGATTCTCCTGGCTATGGATGAGACATCTACCTCAGAATCCAGTAACTCTTTTCTCACCATGGGCATGAACCTCCTGACCACGTTAAAGAAAAGGCCAATCTCGCCATTAATGCAGTTAGAGATTAATGGGACAAAGAAGGGGTGCCATTTATTTTCTCTCAGAAATAAAAGCTGCCATGTTTAGGTTGAAATGCGGAGAAGATAAATTAGGAACAATAATGTGATATGGATGGGGTGCCATTTATTTACTCTCAGATTAGCACCTGTAAATTTGGGGTTGCAATGCGGAGAAGATAAATTAGGAGCAATAATGTGAAATGGCCGGGTGCCATTTATTTTCTCTCAGATCAGAACCTGCTATGTTTAGGTTGAAATGTGAAGACGATAAATTTGGAGCAAAAATATGATATGAACGGAGTGCAATTTATTTTCACTCAGATTATAACCTGCCATGTTTAGGTTGAAATACGAAGAAGATAAATTGGGAGCAAAAATGTAACATGGACGGGGTCCAATTTATTTTCTCTCAGAATAGAACCTACCATGTTTAGGTTGAAATGTGGGGAAGATAAATTAGGAAAAATAATGTGACAGGGATGGGGTGCCATTTTATTTTCTCCCAGATAAGTAGCTGCCATGTTTGGGTTGGAATGCGGAGAAGATAATTTAGGAGCAATAATATCTTGCTAAAGCTGTCTTCTAAAATACCCGGGTCTGAAAAAAGAAAATGTTTGGATCATGTATGGCTCCCTTAATTCGTGCTTCCAAATACCCTACGCTGCCTGTATAATACCTATCACTCACAGCGAGGTAATACTATCTATCAATCCTGTGGCGCAGATACTTTTCTGCCTGATTTGATAGTACTTCTCGATCTTTCAACAGCGTTTCAAATTGTAGGTCACCCTGTGTTTATTCGCCTTCCCAAAGTCCTGGTTGTCTTGGCAACAATCATTGGCCCGTTACCAAGGTATTTATCATCTCCGTTCATATCAGAAGGGACAGTAATACCTCTATGGAGATGAGATATGGTGTTGTGCAAGGCACTATCCTTTGTTCGCTCCTATTTCATATTCGTCTTCTTCTCCTTATTATTCCTTCGCCTTTCCTTGTTCTTACGTTTGCTTACTACGGTAATACGACGAAAATCTAGTTCTCTCCCTAGCCTTCCTAGCCTCTTAGAATTTTTTATCAAAGAATGGGGAGAAAAATTGGAGGGGGTGGATGAGACGATGGACACCCGTTAACTACGACGCCCACCTTTTTTATGGTCACTAATCTTTAAGTAAACAAGATTAAGCATCGTCTCTGATAGATTACACGATTCGGACTGAGTGTGTGTATTAAAATCATGTGCCAAAAGACGCACGCGTACGTCTTACTACCCTCTGCAGCGGGACAACTACGATGAAGGCTCGATGTTAATGCGAAAGAACCGATTTGTGTCACCAACGTATTTTATCTGCTTATGACATCGCTCTTAAATGACGCTCCGATATAATGAAGTTGAACCATGACAAATAACTGAGACTACTGGTTGGTCCTCCATCCAAGTAGGTTCAGTGTCTCCCAGGTTTCCTCTAACTTTGTTGAAAACTTTGGTGTCACTTTTGATATTCAATTATCTCTGAAAATTGATGTTCCTCAGTTCGATCCCCTCTCATCTCTTTGTCCGCCATCTTAGACACATCCGCTCTCAATTTGACCGCAGTAGCTTCGCTATTGCTACCTCGCTACCTCTCTCCTTGATTGCTGCAATTCATCGTAGCTGGATCGCACGCTTCCACCCTTAGACTCTTCGCTGCCCGTACCCTTCTACATCTTGAGGGCATCTCTCGTGCAACTCACTTGTCCCCTGTATCAAAATGGTTCCCCATTTAAATACTCTACCGCCGCCCCTTCTTACCTATCTTCTAAATTGTCCTTATGCCCCATAGAACCCTCCTCCCAGGCCTGTTCTCCTTCTGATTGCTTCTCGCCGTCGTCTGTACTGCAGGGATAATCGTGCTTTCTGATATTTGCTCCGAGATTGTGGAATGATAGGCCTGGTGCGGTACGTTAATCCCCTCTTTGGTGCCTTCGAGCATACCTTTAAGACACTTTTCCCATCTCCGTTTACTTAACTGGGTAATGGGTGCCCTGTGAACCCCCACCCCCCACCCATAGGCTTTAGGATTTACACACGATAATAATTATTAGTAATAGTATTATTACAAGTACCTCAAAGTGAAAATTTATAGCTGCTGATTATCCGTTAACTGGTGCTAACCTCGAATGATTCTGATGAACTGTGACGCACTCTGCCTTCACTCTCTCAACTCCATCTAATTCATACAACAACACACGCGTTACCACATTTCACCCCTCGCACAAACTTCAGCTTTATCTTTCGTAAAGTCAACAAATTCAATCAGACTTCAACATTCGAATTCATATCCCTTCATGTCACTCCCACACCCCTCTGCCCTCCCCTGGCATCTGTCCTATTCATTCACATACGACTCTTCATTTTTTTCTTTTTTATTAAACCATCCCCATCCACTAAAATCATAGTTTGATCATCAAATGTTTCACAGCCACCCTCTCTTACTCTCCCATATCCAGCTTTTCTCACTTTTACATTGAACTTTCATAAATTGGAGACATTTATGGTTAGTCCGATCTTATATCTCGTTATACATGGCGTCCTTAAATACTGGACACAGGCAAAAATGGACACTTTCAATGAAAAAATGAGAACAATTTAACTGAATAAAATATTAACAAAACTGGCAATGGCTTCGCCACTCCTCCCCTACGGGGGGAGCTTGCGCTTCGCTGCTAAGATTAAAATTTAAAATGTAAAAAAAGCAGCCATGCTTAAATTTTTATAAATATTCTGAACTTCGCCAATTATAATAATTTTAAAAAGGAACTCTAAACTAAATTTCCCCCCTTTTCAAAATATCACGTTGCTAAAATATAGAGTTATAAAAGATATTTAAAAATAAATTTTCTGTACTTCACCATTTGTAATTCTTTGGGTTTTAAAAAATTTCCCCTAAATTTCGATACTTATATTTATTTCTGAACTTCATTTTGGGTTTTGATATTATAAAAGAATTATTAGAAATAACTTTGATATCAAAATCATAAGTCATAACCAAACTAAGATGAAATAATTATTCAAATACTCAAAAAATTCCCCTTCTTAAATTATAGAGTTAGTGATGATGATGATGATAACATCTTCAATGTGATTTCCACCCTTCTGATGCAACGTTCGATCCGTGATTCACAGAAGGAACTTGATGCATTAACTCCATATTTCCGTTAATTTGAGCACAATCATTTATAGTGCGCTGTTCTCTCAGGTATCAATTTTTCTTTTTAATTTTGATTGTCTCCACCTTGGTTGGCTCTTTTAACATATCCTAGAAAAACAAGTCAAGGGCAGTGGGGTCTGTTGAACGAGGAAACCATTGTGATATTTCCTGCGTCTAAACATTAGGGACACCCTGTTTTCAAAGACGAGGGTGAAATTCGCCAGATACATTAACTCGAAATGTTTGTCAATTTGAGCACAATCATTTATGATTCGCTGTTCCCTCAGGAGTCTCAAATCTTTAATTTCCATTGAGTAATAAAACTTCTCTCCTTTATTTAGCATATCCCAGACCATTGCGATATTTCTTATGAATCCTGAATTTAGGGACATTTCGTATATTCATAAAGGCCTACATATTCAGTTTAACTTTGGCTATTACACCCCTACGACTCACATTTTAAATTATAATTTTGACTCGAAGCGAATTGCTCTCTTAATTTTACTGCCAGTTGACGCCATTCAATACACTTACCTACTCTCAGTAATCGCCCATTCTGGTGCTTCTTACATTCACTCTCACGATTTCTTATTTATCACTGGTAAGATACAATTGCATTATTAGTAATTGCTAACCTGGTGAAGACCCCCATCCCATGTATCCTCCAAGATACAAGTATTCTCTCCATTCGGTTACTTGTCTATGTGACTGGTACACAATTCCATAATAAATTTCCATCTATCATCCACTTTCGCTCCGACATAGTTTCGAATTCCACATTTTTTCTCCTTCAATAAATACTTCCACAAACATAAATTAGCATACAAATTGAATGATTCTTCACTTTACCCAGTCTTCCATTTTCACATTGACAAAATAGCTTGTTCATTGACGTGGGGTGCCCTAAGTTAGAAAGACACCGTGGCTATGAATATTTTATTACAAAGGTCTAAAATTATTAATTTCTGTCTCAACCTCCGCTGAGGATTAGAAGAGCCTCTGGCTTTAGAGGAGGCGTGCGTGACCGAAGGGATTGATTCAAGGTGAGGGCCAAGGCGAGAATGCTGCACCCAACCAGACAGTGGGTGGGCGCTTTGGCGGCTCGTAGGTAAATGTTTTTTTTCTGCTCTTCTTGAATGAGTCACAAATTAGCACCAATATTTCAGATTCAGCAACTAACTCGCCTCATATGGTCCCACTTAATGATCCTTTATAATGATCCGTTATTAATCCTAACCGAGGTTCAATTTTATGTTGCCCGGTGATCGATTCACTCTGCAAGGATGAATCTAAATCTTCTATTACTTTAGCTCTTGCGGGCAAAAAAGCCCTCCCTACAAACAAGTGCACTATCAGTATCCTCATTAACACCCGCGCAATAAAGTCAGGTCAGATAATGCCTCTGGACACAGCCGCTTAAGGAAACGGCGTAACTACCCTCCTAACGAGCAGAATACACATCATACTCGTAAGTTGAAGTTTAACCCAATACACAACAAAACGTCCAATTTCAACAAACTCTTCTACATACTTAGCAAGAATTATCCGGAAGTACTGAGGAAATTCCTACACATAAACCCACTACTATCATATACGTACGGTTTCCCCCCAAATACGTACACAATTCACCCCACTGCGTCCAATTTGAACCCGATTCCTTTATCCACCTGTCTACGTACAGGCGGCTCTGACCTCGTTATCCTTGGTGGACGTCTTATCCACAGAATACAGAAAGCTAAATATTTATTGCTAGAGAAGGTGATCCGTCTCCACCTTTAGGAGAATTCTTGGCTGATCTCATTGGTATGGTTAAAGACGGATACTGGAACGATGCCATTAGTATTTTCTTGCTTAACAGGTCCAAAATATTGCGCTCTCAAGATATAAAGGCAAACGATAATGTGAAGAAGGTAGTTAAGAGTAGATGAATAACATTCAAAACGTAGATGAAAGCTTTCTCCACAATCGATTTAATGGAAAAATTAGTACTGTGTGATTGATGATGCTGTAGATGGTAATGGCATTAATGATTTCGTTAGAGAATAGTTCTTCAGTTATGGAACTTACGGCTGGTTTACGAACTACGAATGGAAAAAAGGCTTTGATAAACTTTTAGAAATGGTATCGCGATGAATAGAAATAATCTAACTATTAGAAAGGTACCATCTGGGTATTGGGGTATTATTCATGGTACAGTCCTGATCATAAGTATAGGACCAGTTGAAAAACTGTAAAAATGGACATTTCGCACCTTCAAATTCTTATAAGGTTTTATGTGAAGCTTCGATATACTAAAAGCTAACTTTTAGATGAGTCAAACAAAGGTAGTTAAAACAAATTAAAGAGAAAAGACAGTTCACTCAAATGAGCTGCTCATCAGCTGATCAAAGGTTTAAGACCAATACCTCCAAAAACATGAAAAAACCCTCAAAAAAGAATTAAACCTTCATAATAAGGACTCAATAAGTGGCTCCACCATTCTTGTTGATAACCTCAAAAATTCGACGTAGCATGCTTGATACGAGGGTTTCTAAGAGGGTCGGGGGAACATTAGTCCAGGTGGTGAAGATTGCCTCACGAAGGGCATCCACTGTGTGATAGAACGAGTTAATTTCAACTCCTATCCCATATTATTAAAAACCACGATGCTGCCCACGTGCATCTTCGATTCGAGGCTTGGAATCTTATCTCAGCTACCGGATGCCAATGTTTAAACAAGGAGGTTATCGTCCCCCCGTTCGCCCCCATACGCCGACCTCGCCAGATCAAGTTAGGCTTATGAACAGATAAGGCATTTTTCTCCGGCCCGGCTGTGCGTTCCCTCCAAGCTTTCAATCCATTTTCCCCCACGCCAAGGAGATGTCCTGGCTATTTATATGGAAACTTTACCACTAAGATCAGATTGGAGATCCAGATTTTCGTCGCGAAACATCACCACAACCCTCTCTCCCTTTGTGCGCCAAGGGACCTCGACCTCGAGATTCACCATCACTTGTCCAGAAGGAGGACAATATTCCTTGAGTGCCAAAGGTTCGAGCCTTTCCGACGTCAAGTCCCCAAGGCTTCCCCCCTGTTGTTCAAAGGAGAACAGCATTAGAACAGCCATTGTTCGTTTTGAGCCCTTCGCCAAGAAACGGTTCTCATCCCCCCTGTTGTTCCAGGAGAACAGCATTAGAACAGCCATTGTTCGTTTTGAGCCCTTCGCCAAGAAACGGTTCTCACCCCCCCTGTTGTTCAAGGAGAACAACATTAGAACAGCCATTGTTCTTGAGCCCGTAGACAAGAGACGGTTCTCATCCCCCCCCCTTTGTTCAGAAGAGAACAACCTAGAACAGCCATTGTTCGTTTTGAGCCCTTCGCCAAGAAACGGTTCTCACCCCCCCTGTTGTTCAAGGAGAACAACATTAGAACAGCCATTGTTCTTGAGCCCGTAGACAAGAGACGGTTCTCATTCCCCCCCCTTTGTTCAGAAGAGAACAAAGTAGAACAGCCATTGTTCTTCAAGCCGTTCGTCGAGTAACGGTTCTCCTTTCCAAGACGCCTCGTCGGGATCCTTTTTCGGCTGGAACTCGCCAGCGGACCGAATATTCCTTCAAGTACCTTCCACTGCACCCTAATGAAAAGTTACGTAAGCCAAACGTCACCTTTTGAGTATTGATCCCTTTTTGCCAATTCTATCCTGTGCTTTAAATTGTTTATCGAACCATCCCATCTCTTTAACTCTATATTTGTTTTACCTTTTTTTAATCCCTTAAATCCTCGGATTAGCCCGAGTCTCCACGACCCTTTCCATTCTGTTTATGTCAATATTTTCCGTTTTTGTGTATTGTTTATAGTTATTATTAATAAAACTCTATTTTATTAATGATAGCAATATTATTATCCTTGAGCTCAGTTCCACTTCTTAAGCATATCGAAGATATATAATATCGGCCGCCAGACAGTAACGCACTCTAAAGATAATTAAGGAAGTTCCCTCAACGAATAGTGTAATATATGGTATCGTCGGGAGTCATTCTACGACACACTGTCATGAACTGATGTCCATTTTTGTAGACTTCCCTTGCCATCCAACTACAAATGTTTTCAATTGAGTTTAGATCCAGTGAACACGCAGGGTGGTGTAAAAGAGGGGCGTCATTCTTCTGGAGGAAGGTCTTTGTCCGGCGGGCATTGTGAATTGCCGCATTGTCTTGTTGGAAGACCCAATCATCACCACACAGACGAGGGCCTTCTGTCGTGATGGATGCCCTCTTCCTCATCTCTACATAAACAGCTGCCGTTTGACGCCCCTACACAACCTGAAGTCCCATTGTTCCATTGAATCAAAAACCCCTCCCCGCACCATGATAGAGCCTCTACCACTGTGTCGTATGGGGAACGTCTCAGGTGGTATCTGCTTGTCATGCCAGTAACGTTGGAAACCGTCAGGACCGTCAAGGTTAAATTTGTTCTCATCAGAGAATAAAACCTTCCTCCATGTCTGGTGCTCCCTGGCGAACTCTAAACTGGCGGTTTTGTGACGTTGAAGCGAACGAGGCGCTTGAAGCCATTTTTTTTTATTTTCCATGCCTTTCCCTCTGAGATGACGTCCAATGGTTATTGGACTGCAATCAGCAATGGTGAGTGCCTTAATCTGAATTGAGGACCGTGCCTTGTCTTGAATGACAACCCTGTTGATCCTCCTACCTAGTGCTGGTGTAATTTTGGGGGTCTACTACTTGACTTCGCTGTTCCATAGCCCTTGGGATCTTTCAAAAAATTGCAAATCACTTTTTTACTGCGTCCAATCTCGGCAGCGGTGGCACACTGCGACAGGCCTTGCTTATGCAGTTCAACGATCCGACCACGTTCAAATAATGAAAGTTTACCCGCTCTAGGCATTATGACGATAAATGACACAGAATCCGAGAAGTTGGGAAAATTTAGACTATTATGCGCTGTGGTCTTAAACTTTTGATCAGCTGTTGAGCAGCGCATTTAAGTAAACTGTCTTTTCTCTTTAATTTGCTTAAACTACCTTTGTTTTTCTCAGCAATAATTTAGTTTTTAGTATATCGAAGCTTCACTTCAAACCTTATAAGTATCGGAAGGTGGGAAATGTCCATTTTTACAGTTTTTTAACTGGTCCTATACTTATGATCAGGACTGTATATAAATTTGGGAAACTGGAATTAATATTTTGTGTATTCGATAATCCCAGATTTCCTTTCAAAGGTCGGCTGATGAGGTCACATAAGTATTATCATACACTCCCTTATCAGTGACGACAATCCCTCTTACATCCAATGAGGATGATTCGCTTGAGTCTTTATCAGGTGAAAATTGGGGGAAGATAAACTGATGATGAGGCCACAATTATTTGGTCGTTATCAGGTGAAAATAGTGGTAAGATAAACTGATGATGAAGCGGCTATTATTGGGTCATTATAAGGTGAAAATAGGGGTAAGATAAACTGATGATGAAGCGGATATCACTTGGTCATTATCAGATGAAAATAGGTCTAAGATAAACTGATGATGAAGCGGATATCATCCGGTCATTATCAGATTAAAATAGGTCTAAGATAAACTGATGATGAGGGGTCTATTATTGGGTCATTATAAGGTGAAAATAGGGGTAAGATAAACTGATGATGAAGCGGATATCATCCGGTCATTATCAGATGAAAATAGGGCTAAGATAAACTGATGATGAAGCGGATATCATCCGGTCATTATCAGATGAAAATAGGTCTAAGATAAACTGATGATGAGGGGTCTATTATTGGGTAATTATCAGGTAAAAATAGAGCTAAGATAAACTAATGATGAGGCGGATATCATCCGGTCATTATCAGGTGAAAATAGGGCTACGATAAACTGATGATGAGGAGGGTATTATTGTCTCACGCTAGCTTTACTTAATATAGTATCTATGAAAAAGATAACTCATGCCAATTTATATATCATCATCTTCATCATCATTTCCAGCATTTGCCTCCCACTGCAGAGATAAGTCCTTTCTCATCATTATAAATTTTTGTCAGTCTTTTGCAATTGTTTTTTCCCATTTTTGTCCATATTTGAATTTCGTCTCTCCATCTTGATTTTAGTCTTCTTTTCGGTCGTCTTTTATCAAATGGAATTCAGTCGGTAATTTTCCTGGTCCCTCTATCGTCTTGGAATCTTGGTCTATTGATCTATGAATGACGATCTGAAGATTAGATTAGATAAGAAATTCAGTTTGGCTCCAGATTTCGTCTCGAGGGGTGCCATAGAACAAGAGCTGCCCGGTATGGCACATAAGTTCTGCCACATCTCAGTGACTCTCTTAGAACCATAGACGAGGTTGAGAGCAAATGCAGGGTGTTCGGGCTAAATTTGACGCTTCAGATAAAAGAAAGAAACACAATAACTCAGTCAAAAAGAAATGTATTTTAACAAAATTACAAAATATCAATTAAATTATGTTTGGGATAACAGTTTATTCCAAATAGCGGCCCTTAGATCCACCATGTCCTCAAGAGGGCCCCGAAACATGGCGTGTGCGTTTCTCACTGTGCCTTTAGGAACATCTTTGGACACTTCCTTGATCTTAGCCAACAGCTCGGTCTCGGGGTTCTCTTTCTCAACCTCGTGATGAAAATTAGGGGATTTAGGAAGGCAGAAAGTGGGGCTGGTGAAGTCGTAGAAATTTTCCCACAACTACTTCTCACTCTCTCTGGAGGTATGGCTTTTCAGCAGCAAATCTCTCCGCACAGGATTTCACCACAGTATCCAGCAGCTTCAAATAGCTGTCTGAATTGTGTCTAAGAACATGTTCAAATCTATGGGGCAGCATGGCGTCACACTCACTGGAGACACATCCGCATACCATCACACTTTGGGGGACCTTGGTCTTCATGATATTTGTAAGGTTGTATGGCTTGTAGATAAGCTACCTGTTGCTCTGAATGTTGTGCATCTGGTCCTGGCAGAAATTATTTTCATCTGAGAAGAACCAAATCGTCCACGCCTGAACAAGATGCTTCAGCTAGTTCAAGAGCTTCTTTGCCTTTGGCAAGGGGTACTCCTTGGCCTTGGCTCTCATAACTTTTCTCTTGTGCCTCCTGTTCAAGTGGTTGCAAAGGTCCTCATTCAGTGCCAGTTTCATGGTAATGACTCTTGCAACCATCTCTCTCGACAAAGCCGGATTCTCTCGCTCGTGTCTTCCATCAGCTTTTCCTTCATTTGTTGGATAAATTTCGGCGTGCAAAGGCGATCAGAACACCTGCTGTGTTCCTTTACGCTGGACATGGCTTCCTAGTCTCCGTTACAGAAGTCGATTTCACGCTTTTCAGACTTTAAAGTGTTCACAGAACAATGGACAACAGCCATAACATCGGCCTTCTGATACCTGGCGAGATTCATCACGATGCAGGTAATTCTTTTCTAATATTCATATTCTTTCCTCTCCTCCATGTCAGCTAACCCTATGGGTAGTGAGGAGGTTCTTTTATTTGTTTGTGGAAAGGTAGCCAATTTGTGGGTGCGTGATCGGTAATTATAAAGGGGTGTAATGAAGAGTCTTCGTTGCTGTTGCACCGCTCAAAATCACCAGTCTAGATCACTGTGCAGAAGGTTCTGATAGAGTTGACCTTAAGTAGTGGGCCTACTTTATGTCCCTGTTGAATTGGTTCTGACTCCTTATACTCATTATAGTTTCTCACGAGGGATGATGCGTTAGGCTGGGCTTACCGAAGGTGTCTTCGTGATCGGGGTAAGAAAATGGCTTCGAAAGGACGCGGCAAAAGAAAATAACTTTATTTTTAAATTGGCCTACTAAAAGGGGCAAGCGGAAACGTCTCGAGTTCTTTACGGTCAGTGAGTAGGCTTCTGTTTTACGCGAAGTATTGAATCTAAAGGCGGCAGGATTTAAACGAGTTAACGGGGCTCCTTAACGCTATTAAGGGACTGATTGATTCTCTGATTAGTCGATTCTGTTTGACTGATCTTGACTACTGAATATTTGACTTAATGATCGAATGAATTAACTGCCTAGTTGAATGTCTGTCTCTAGGTCTCTCTCTATATATATTGTGAGCCGTCTCCAAGGGGCGTGACCTTGGTTGTCCATGGGTCGGACCCAGTGATCTAATTTGTTCGTTACTTCCAGCCCTTGGCCGGAGTTCCGACAGCTAAGTGTATCTGTTGTTCCTACATATTTTCCATGTCTCAGATTTATCTTAATTATAGGGAATTGCTTGTCTCTTACAGTTCTTTGTGAAATTTTGCTGGCCAAAGCCTGTATTTGTTCAGCTTGCCTATTGTCTCCCATTGTGACCTTTTTGCTGATAATTATCTCAGTACGTCTATGTTTGTGTGTTTCCGCGTGACTCAGACGAACCGCTTGCTTTTATATCTATTTGATAGATGTACAATTTGATATATATATATATATATATATATATATATATATATATATATATATATATATATATATATTTATATATATATATTTGTTTCTTTTTTAATTCTCTTTAGTTCTTTATTTATTATACGTGGCATATTATTTCTTTAATTTAGACAACTAGCCATTTGTAGGATTTGATAGATTCACCGATCGTCCATTTGTGAAGTTCCTTGCTGGGCCTATTAGATTCTGCAATTTAGGTGTCACAAGCCTACCTATCTTACAACGTGAGCCCCACAACCTTTCCTCAACTAAAACTTTACTCTGAATGCACTTCAATGCAATTGACTCTTCATTGATACATCAACTTTTCTCTTAGAAAATGGAGATATTAAAAATCGTCAAATTTACCTTGAAAACCCTTAATAATGTTTCCCTTCGCCCGGGTTCTTCAAAAAGTGATTTCTACGTTTCCCATAAAGATAAATTAAAGGATTTGTCGTTAGGCCTCCAAACCGTTGAACAATGGAGGGTTCCTTGCGCCTGGAGAGATGGGGGAGGGGATTCGATCGCATCTCCGCCAAAGGTGGAAGATAGTGAATTTTTTCTCTCAAAATTCGATCCTGGGGGTCAATTCGAAGGGGGGCATTCCTGGAAAAGGCGTTGATGGAAGGAGATTCAAAACAAACCACAACAAATTTTGAATCCTTCCCTCAAAAAATTAAAAGAGGTAGGCCTACAATATTTGTGTATTCGATTATAAGAGGCCAGATTTCATTTTCATTTTGGAAATAAATATAGGGCATTAATTTTTGTCAAATTTTGCAGATGAAATTTGATAAAGATGATCTCTGAGTACCTTTATCATGGTATGTCAGAATGATGCAAATTTCAATATTTCGAGAACAGAAACGATAATTATTTTTACTTAATAAAACGTTCAAAACCAGATTATCTTCATATTTATTTACTCTTTGGGGAATTACTGAAGAACATTAAAGAATAAAGAAGGAACAAATAAAAGGGGAAACGACCTGATGAGCCGGTCATGATAAAGGGTCGAACAGACGGAGATAAAAAAAAGAAGAGTCGAATCTAAGGAAAGGAAAAGGGGTTGCTCCCAGGGAGATGAAAATGTGGTTAAATCTATGGATATGAAATGGGGTCGAACCCAGGGAGACGAAAAGAGATCAAACCTAGAGAGATGAAAAGGAGTCGAACCCAGTGGAAATGCAAAATAGGTTGACCTTAGGGGGTAAGAAAATGACAGAACCCAGGAAGTCGAAAAGAATCAAAGCCAGTAAGACGAAAGGGGTTGAACCCATGGAGATATAAAAGGGCCAAACCAATGGAGATGCAAAGGAGTCGAACCCAGGGAGATGATAAGGGCCAAACCCAGGTAGTCGAAAACTATGCAAAATCAGAGAGATGAAGAAAAGTCGAACACAGCAAGATGAAAATGGGTCGAACCAAGGGAAGTGAAACGGGATTAAACCCATGTAGATGAAATAGAGTCAAACTAATGGAGCTGAAATCGGAGTGAACCCAGGGAGATGATAAGGGTCAAACCCAGGGAGATAAAATGGAGTCAAACCCAAGGATATGAGTCATATTTCAGAAATGAAAGTGTGTATGTGGGTTGTTTTGGCGCTAATAAGTAGTGGGGATGGGGAAAAAGGGTTGAGAGTGTAACGGTGTGGGCTAGAACTTGCCCCACAAAGTGACGTCACTCAGTGAGGGGTGGTTACTAAACGTGCGATGATAGATACTAACTAAGTGAGATTTAACATGGTGTTTTAACAATTAAATCGGTGTTTGTTAAATCTAATTTCAAACATGTTGAATGACGTGTTTTAAACTACATTAGTTGGAAGAGAAGTCCAAGTTAACATATTTTATAAGTGATGAAATTCCCTAAAATATGCGTCTTCTAACGCTTCAATTTCAACACAGGACCAGTTGTTCGCTTTCTTCTGACGCTTCAATTTCAACGCAGGACCAGTTGTTCGATTTCTTCTAACGCTTCAATTTTAACACAGGACCAGTTGTTCGCTTTCTTTAACGCTTTAATTTCAACACAGGACCAGTTGTTCGCTTTCTTCTAACGCTTCAATTTTAACATAGAACCAGTTGTTCGATTTCTTCTAACGCTTCAATTTTAACACAGGACCAGTTGTTCGCTTTCTTTAACGCTTTAATTTCAACACAGGACCAGTTGTTCGCTTTCTTCTAACGCTTCAATTTTAACATAGAACCAGTTGTTCGATTTCTTCTAACGCTTCAATTTTAACACAGGACCAGTTGTTCGCTTTCTTTAACGCTTTAATTTCAACACAAAACCAGTTGTTCGCTTTCTTCTAACGCTTCAATTTTAACATAGAACCAGTTGTTCGATTTCTTCTAACGCTTCAATTTTAACACAGGACCAGTTGTTCGATTTCTTCTACCGCTTCAATTTCAACACAGGACCAGTTGTTCGCTTTCTTCTAACGCTTCAATTTTAACACAGGACCAGTTGTTCGCTTTCTTCTAACGCTTCAATTTCAACGCAGGGCGAGTTGTTTGCTTTCTTCTAACGCTTCAATTTCAACGCAGGGTGAGTTGTTCGCTTTCTTCTAACGCTTCAATTTCAACCCACGACCAGATGTTCGCTTGATGTTTTAAGAGCATTCAAAACTTTAATCAAAGTTTATATTTTTGTAAACTTTCAAAATTGGTGTAGACTTCTATAAATGATCTGTAATAGCTCCTTCCAAGGTTAAGACAGACTGCATTTTGCTAACATATATTTTGTAAACACGGCTTTTTACTAATTATTGGCTCTCATATTAAAACATAACTTAAGATTTACATTGATTTGTAAACAGGTTTTATTGGTAATTTGGAAAGCAAGATTAAAGTACAAGCAATTCTTATAACATTTTTTGTTAAATTTCTAAGATGGCGATTGTACTAAAATGTATGAAATAATCCCGGTATAAGTATGCGGTATGTTACAATCAAAATAACTTCAGATATCACATCATATCTGTTGATTAATATAATATTCCATGTCTACAGGATTTGATAATGATAGGATAATGGCAAAAACACATGACTATACCGTGGAAGAAAGAAGTCTGTTATGGAGGGTGCTCGAGGAGGAGTTCAACTGACACCAAATCAGCCGGAGAGTCAGTGGCCACACTCAGGTGTTGCAAAAGTGCTGAAGAGGATCCAAGAAAGGAGGTACAGTACACCCAAGACCGACCTCAATCTGGATGACCCAGAATCAGTACGCAATGTAACAACGGGTCTCTGCGTCGCACGAGCCTTCAAGATCGTAAGAAAACAGCAGTCCAGCTGCAACATGGATGGAGAGAGGACGGCGAGGTTAATTCACCCGCCAGAACACTTCCTCGCTGACTCCGGACATGCGCCCTGAAGTTTCATGTAAAGCTCACCAGAAGCCGCTGATAAACCTTCAACAACATTTGCGTCGACTGGCTTGGATACCTGCTCACTGTAACTTAACCCTGCTTCAGTGAGGACGTCTTTATGGCCTAAGAGTCCACGTTTCAGTTGTTCTCATTCCGGGCAACGTCAGGTTCTGCAGGAGGCTCAAGGAGACTCGAGAGTCTCTTGTGCCAAAAGTAAAGCATGGTGGCCGCCTGTAAGCCTATGGGACTGCATGAAAAGTTCAGTGGTAGGTCATCTCAACGTTTGTGATGGCACCATGAATTCAAAGAAGTACCATGCTGTACTGGAAGATTACATGCTGCCCTCAGCATGATACATCTCCAGAAATGACAGGACTGGGATTTTCCAGGAGTTAAAATGCCCCCTGTCACATATATGTTTCCAACATACATTGGATCTGGGATAATATTATCACGGTAATGCACTGGCCGCCTCAGTCTCCGGGATATGAATCAAATGAAAAACCTTGGACGGAAAGTGAAAGAGGCTGTAAGACGTCGTCAGCCAGCTTCCATGAGCAAATGAAGACAGACATCACCAAGTATTGAGCCAGCATCACATTCTTCAGGTGTCGGGCCCTCATGGAGAGCAGGCCTCAAAGAATAAAGGCTCTCATCAAGGCAAAGGGACATTCGACACGCTAATGAGCTTACTGTACCATTTTGGTATTGCTATAATTTTCAGAGCTTGATCGGCTTACCTTGTATATGTTGCTGATGTTGAATGTTTTGGCAAATTTTGTCTTGTGTTAATTTTTGTTGATTGTTTGTGTCATGTAGAACTTATATATATATATATATATATATATATATATATATATATATATATATATATATATATATATATATCGAGTTTTGAAGAAGTTTTGTTTGCAATCGGTGTTTTTTTATCTTACCATCGGTTTACGTGTGTGATAAAAATAAAAATATTCCGCCAGACAAATTTAAAATGAATACTTATTCAGCATGTGTCATTAAAACGTATTTTCCATTGTGTGAAGGTGTATCGAGATGGAAGTGAGAAGAATGTAAAAATAATGCTCCCCTGCGGGAGGGCAATAAAAGTCCGACATCGCCAACCAGCTAAACTTCAGTCCCCTCAACCTCCACAGAGTCACAGAAAGGGTCAACAACAGTAAACACCTTAAAGAGCTTCCTCTTTCAGGCATACTTCAAGTTGTCAATCGTTTGGCTGTGAGAAAGGCTTTCAAAAGTGGTCAGAAGTTCAAAATGACTGAAGTGGCAAAGAAGAAGAACATCTCAGTGTTGAGGGCTCGACAGAAGAAGGGCAACAAGAGAATGAGGTATGTCGAAAGGTCTCTGCTCACCGACCGTATATGAGAACTACGTCGGTAGCGCTGTCGTCCCTTTCTCAGGAACTTGAAGAGTCATGGCAATCGAATTCTCAATCTTTATGATGTAAAATCTTTGAGAGTTCATCGGGTCTTCAAAGAGCAGAATTGTCGTGTGATAAGCTTCGGCAGGACGTCTCCGAGGTCCGTTACGTGTCCATGTCCAAGCATCCGGCCTTCGTGATGATGCTCGGCGTCGTGGCTTCGAATGGCGAGAAGATGCCACCGGTTTGCTTAGCTGTCTGTTACAAGGTCACTGCGGCGATTACGGAGATAGTTGGCCAAGACCGTCGTGCCTTGGGTGAGAAAGATCATAAAAGAGAACTAAGTCTTTCAGCAAGACGGTGCCTCAGCCCACATGGCCAAGACCATGGACCTCAATCCTCCTTGATTCTCCTGTGTGGGCGCATGTCGATGGCAAGGAGTGCAAGGACCACCACAGGAGCATCGACGAGCTTCAGTCATCCATCAACCGTGCATGGTTCAGCAGGAGAAAGGACTTTGTTCGTAACGTGTGGCGCGGCCTTTAGTTCTTGCCTGGAGAGCTTGTTCGCCACTGAAGGTTGCACCTTTATTAATATTAAAATTTAAGCATATTTATATTTTAAATCAATTAATTCATATTGATATGCCTGCAAATATCTAATTTCCTAAAATTTCCGAGGTGTCCAAAACTTTTGGTCGTGGCTGTAGAAGTGCTACAAATGTTATTTTGTGATCTTAACTAAATGAACTAATACTAGTTTTATCATTTAGCCTTCGATTGGGAGACATAAGATTTATTATAAATAATTGGTTGAATCTTTCTGCACGTCAAGTAATCCAATTCTTTAAAAAAAATGGAATTATAATGGAAAACGGTTTTGTTGGTTGAGAAAATGGAATTTATTCAGAGTTTATTGAGATTTATCGAGTATTTATTTCGGTGAGGAAAACCTTTTAGATTTACTGAATGTAAACAAAATTGTCGCTGGACGAAAATAGATTTCGGTATTTTTGACCAAGACAGTTTTCGACCACAATGACTGAGAAGAAGATGTTACACTCCGATGCTACCATTTCGGAGCGATGACTCACCAACCTGAAAAGGATGTGGTGAGAGTCAGAAGAAAAGGGACAACCATAACAGAGACTAGGTGTGATGAAGAGTGCAAACTTCTCCTATGTGTTGAAAGAAACTCGTGGAGATAGAGTGTAGTAATTTTGGAGTGGCATTCGAAATATCGTTGAAGAATCCTCTCTAGGAGGATTCGATGCAAGCTCTCTGAGAAGTGTGAGGAATAAAACAAGGAGACGAAGACGTTGGAAAAGGAAGCAACAGGAGTCGGGATCAAATCCTGATTTGACCTTGAGCATGAGTCATGAGAAAGTGAGGGGTGCTGTCTTGGAACGAGAAAAGGGACTGGGTTACCAGGTAGTTACCAATCACCATAATCTAAAGACTATCCTACCAAAAAAGGGCAGAATTATCCGGGAGTTACCAGATACCACAACCTAAATAAAATCCTGGTGACATGACGACAACTGCACCCCACTTACGTCTAGCTTCTTCTTTATATTCACCGTTGGCGTTGAAAATAGAGATAGCTTTCATAGCATTTGAAGAGAAAATATACCGTACATAAAATTCCCTCAACCTATGTCAAGACCTAATATAGGGTAAAATTAACTGCAATGTGAACCAAGTGATGGAAACAAAGACTTCTGTAGTGTTTAATTGGACAAATCACCAAAGATGGCCATGTCAAAGGTTTCCCAAAGACCATATTTTCAATTGTATTTTCGGTAAACAATCATTGCATATATGTGGATATTTCTTTGGGGAGAAATCTCTTGTTGCCATAGTAATTTTCATTCAATTTCACTGGAATAATCACAACCAGTTTATCATTGAATCTAATTCTGACCTCGTTAATTTGCCTTATTTTACAACAACACGACGACTTAATTGACGGAAGACTCTATCAGTTCTTTCAACCCCTTCAATCAATTTAATCTGCAGCGTAAAATGACGACTTCAACATATAATAAGAAATGACAAATAGCTTTGAAAATTGTCAAATGTTGCAGCCATGAAAGACCACATGAATCGATTGAATCTGTATCTGGGATTGGGTCGGAAGAAGTGAGTCTAATTGAAGGAAAGGGGAAACGTTATAACTTTGTTTATTTCCAGTGATGAAATATTTTATTAATAAAAAAAAGCGGAATTGATTTCTTTATTTATAACTGAGCTTTTTTCGCTTTTAAAAACAATCTGATCTTTATTGAAAAACAGATAAAAAGGAAAATTTCAGGTTTAATCTCATTTGACTTGAAATTGATCTTTTTCCATATAAAATTCTCAAAATTGTGAATCATTTGCAGGATATCACACACTTGATATTCGTGGAATATATTAAAACTGCATTCTCTTTATCCCTAAACTACTTTATTAATTGTTTAAATATTATTGTTATTATTATTTTATTATTAGTCTGTAAATTGTACCTTTTGATTCATTCTCGAAAATGGGTTAAGGACCTTCTGATATTTGGAGCAAAGATTGAATGGGCCAAATAGCGTTGCCATGGCAATGGTGTCACTCTTTTCACTGTATCGGGGATTCTTGGATGTCACTTGGGCCTATTTACATACAATCACTCACTTGGTGTTATGCGGCTACTATAGCAACGGTTAACTACCTTCTTTCCACTGCTTCATTGATTCTTGGGAACGCTTTTCATCTACGTCAAATGACACTAATAAATCAATCTAACATTTCTACAAAGTATTAATTCAATTAACCATTTTTATCTTGACTTTTGCAGAAACACTTTAAATTGTTAATAAGGATTGGTCAAAAAGGGCTGAGCATCACTCGAGAGGACTCTTGAAGCCACAACTGTGTAGCCTTTGAAAATGATGTGTGTATATATCGAAACGCGTCAGACCAATAAAGAATTTCGTTTTGCTCAGTGAACTAGTTTTCTGCCCTCGTGCGTCACGACTTTCTAATAAATTTTGGTGAACTAATCCACGGGTTGAGCCAAGACCAAAAACGGAACATAAGACAAATATGGAGAGACTAGAAAAGAAAGCAGTCGCCTTCAATAAAATATGTTAAGAAGAAAATTTACTGCCCAACTACACGAATATATATATATATATATATATATATATATATATATATATATATATATATATATATATATATATATGGGAATCTATACTCTTCCTCCTCTCTCAGTTGAGCCAAGGGACGTTGACCACAAACGTCCAGGCAGTGTAGATGCCATGGTCCAAACTCGTAACCACAGCTCCTTCGCCCCTTGTCCCCATAAAAAGCAAAACGGTTAAAACTGCAAGATCTTCCTAAAGTGCGGGTATTCAATTTCACCTCAAGTGCGAAATTGGAGACGCGTCTGCCTCAATCCCGAAGGTCCGTCAGGACCAGAAGTACGACCACCTGAGAAATCCCGTTGGAGGAGGAACCTTCATGCGGCCTGTCCCCAATTCTCCCTCCCCTTTCTTACCCCTACCCCAGTGGGATGACGACGTATATATACCAAAAACTGGGGAAAACTTGGGTAGAATACGTGAGTCAGCAGGCTACGAAGTCCCCCGCAAGAGGCCGGGCTACCAAGAGAAGGAACTAAGAAGTAGCTCATCGTGTAGGTAGTTCCTGGTGATGACACCGAACTTTAAGTTAACTTGATTTAAGCATCAAGTTCAACTTACTCTCGCAGAGGTCCCCCCTCCCTCTCTATTCTGGTGTATCACAAATCACCAAGATAGGCCTCGCCCTTGAGGAAGACTGAAACTAAGAGGATACTCATCTTCGAGCTAGTTCCCGGTGGTCACACCAAACTTTAAGTTAACTCTTTAAGCATCAAGTTCAACTTACTCTCGTCAGAGAAATCCCCCTATTCTTGTGTATCACAAAGCACCGAGATAGTCCTAACTCTTGAGGAAGACTGGAACTAAGAAGAAGAAGCTCATCCTCGAGCTAGTTCCCGGTGGTGACACCGAACTTTAAGTTAACTTGATTTAAGAATCAAGTTCAACTTACTCTCATCAGAGACCCCCCCACCTTATCCCGGTCCAGCCTAAAGCACAGGGATAGTCCTCGCCCTTGAGGAAGACCCCCGAGTGAATTCCTCCTCAGCACTCCCCTGGGTCAAAGGATTCCCGCCTGGCTCTTCGCTAGACAGTGCGAATTATTCCCCAGAGTAATCCGAAGAGGAGAAAGGAACAACATTCTTTCACAATCCTGTGGTGATATTACTCCCTGCCGAAGGTGAGTGGCTCCCCAATCTGCCACGCTCGCCAAAGTCCTCGTCATCGCCACCCATCTGGCCGAGGCACGCGTCAACCAGACAACAAGATTCCTGAAGTGACGCAGCTCATTGAGTTCAAGGTCAGACTCAAACCCGTCGCAAGAGGGACAAAGGTATTTAAATTCCGGTATCCGGTCGGTAAAGGCCGTTAGCTATTTTTCATATTAAGGTAAGCGGTGGGTTGGCAGTCACTATAATTTCGAGAGATCAATTTAGAAAGCCTTACTTAAAAATTATTGATAGTAATTTCTCTGTATTTAGTGTGTCATATTTCTTTGGTTCATGTTTATTTTTTGTTTTAACTAAAGTTTTAGTTTGTTTTAACAAATTATTTTAAGCTATCCTCGAAACGCTCAGTATGGCACAAGGAACCCTCCAAGTTTAAATTAGTAATAATCAAGAAAATAATCAAAAAATATATAGCACTCTTAGAGAGATATAACGTTAATCACAGATATTTTTTCAGTGTAGTACGTAAACAACTCATACGTACTAGCTCCTTCCATCACTCGGTCCTTTCTATACCACGACAATATATATATATATATATATATATATATATATATATATATATATATATATATATATATATATATATATATATATATATATATATATATATGTGTGTGTGTGTAACAACAGATATAATTTATTCATTTCATGTCTTCTAGAATATTAGGATTAATAATGAGTTGGAAAAAACAGATATGATAAAGACACTGAAATAGATACACAAATGAATATTGATTTATTATAGATAGAAAGCGACGGGGTTTTTTCATTTAAAAACCGTTTACAGGAATGAAAAATCGCTCTAACTTAAAAATAATGCCGTCATTTTTGACGGCACGGATACATTTGTTTATTATAATTAATTAATTGTTCCATATAAATGCATGTGCATCTGTATGAATGTGTTTGGGGGTGAAGGGGTGAGGCACTAGTAGGTGGTGGGGATAAAGAAGCCATGATGAGAGTGGAACGGCGTGGGATAGACCCTGCTCCCACTGCGTGACGTCACTTAGTGATGGGTGGAGGGGGCTCAGAGTGCGGTAATACATAATAATAAATATGTGATTTAAAATGGGGTTTCAAGATGGGTGTTTGTCCTATTTGATTTCCATCCTGTTGATCGACGTGCTTTTGAACCTCATTAAAACTCGGCTATTAATATCTTATTGACGTTCCTCAATTAAGATTAAAATGATAGGACTCGATTATGACTGAATTATATAAGTTTGGATATCTAAGTTTAGTTGTGGTTTGTTTTTATGGTGGGGTAGGGAGGGCGTGTCTTACGATTGAGCAATGGTGGCCAATTAATGTTTTTGCGCGGTTTTTTTAGTCCCTTTTCGTACCACTTCGCGTTCTGTCGGATTCGCGTAAACGGAATGACCCTCCTATGGGGCTTAATGTCACTCGGCCCTCCCATTAATGCCTACTAATGGTAGCATGTAGTTCCATCTACTGTAATAGGGAAATTTTCTTAACAATTTTACCATTTGGGAAGATTTGATCAAGGAGAGGATATATTTCTTATCTCCTTTGACAAACTCATTTAAATCAGATCTTTTGAAACACGACTCCAACCATAGAAGAAAGACCATCGTGTTGGGTCTTTGCCTCTGTATCAAATTCTGGTTTGGTTAATGCCCAGAGTCATACTTACACAGGTCAGGAACACTGATAAAATGCAGGGTCATTAAATAGATATTACATACTTTGCTACAAAGTCCTTGGAAACTTGATCCTCTTGTCAATCAAATTAATCCTCCACATATTACTGGCAATTAAAAAAACTTACTCAAAAGTGTACCACCATGATGAAAATACTAATAGAAATACTATTTTGAGGTGTTATTTTGAGTCATTATGCAGTTTTGACGCTATTAAGGTAGGGTTGTGGTCCTCACATCAACGAATATCAGGAAGATTGTTTTCTAAAGTCCCAAATGAAACCAATCTGGAATCGATTGTTTTCACATTTTCTCGAGATTGAATTTTATTTTCTCGTATTCCAGATCAAATCAGTTCTATCAGAAGATCATAGAAGTGTTCTATAATTAGTGTGATACGAACGACGAGACGACAAATTAACGCCACTTACTTATACCTTCTTTCTCTTCTTCTTGTGTGTGTGTGAGTGCGACATAATAATGAGCCCTTTGAGTTTGGGTGTGTATAAAAATCACTCTAAAAATCCTTAGGGGTAATTTATAGACTAGAACGAAATTAACAATGGAAAAATTAACTCGTAATATGGCGCCTGGTGGCTAAGCGGATAGAATAGGTGACTTGGAACTGAGAGCCGCGGGTTTTAACCAAAAGTTGTCTTATTTATTCTCATTTATGAATTTATTTTTTTTACATGTATCCCATCTTTCTTATATTGTTTAAATATTTCCTTCAGAGTCCGTGCCATGAATTATGAAGGAAAAAATAAAATGTCACCTGCTTTGATCCAAATTTTGTTGAAAAGCCATTAAGTGTTTGGAATGATAAGAAACAGGTGAACAAAATATTGAATAATGCTTATTCAGGCTCATCTAAATGGCTTAATAAAGTTTTCTTTCATTATTTTGAAGTGGCATTATGTATGAGAAGATGTTGAAAGGCTTACAATATTGAAAATGCGTTGTTAGAGCTATAAGCTGTAGCTACAGCGAAAATTACTCATGAAATCTATGTTTCTATGAAGATTGAATTGGAGACATTTTCCAACTAATTATGAAGATGAAAAGAGCTTAAGATGTTCAATAGAGGAACATTTATGTGTCGACAGTGCTGGCGAAATTAAACCCATGTTTATGTGAGGTGGAGAAATGGTAGAATTCTTGCGGAGTTTTTTTCTGAAATTTCAATGGCCATCGTTAGTCATTTTTTTATGGCGAACAAACCTTTTCATGGAGCACATTAGGATGAAGTGTATGGTTGGGTGTAAAGAAGAAAAATTCTAGTAGGTAGTGAATGTTTTCTTTCTTTTCAATTGGCGCAGTATGTAGGTGCCAGTTAATGTGGCTTCAAGAGATTATCAATAAAACTACATAAGTCAATTCGAGGTCGATGAAAGTACATCGAATGAGAGAGATTGAGAGTGGAGTAACGAACTAGAAAGGAAGCTTTCGCCATGTCCTGGTACAGTGTGATGGAAAAAGTAGAATAGCGATGTAGGTATGTCTCTCTAAAGTGAATATTATTAAAGTCTACATTTTTTGGTCAAATAATTTTGTTTGCTTGTAGAATTTACGATATTCGAAGCAATTGAACACATCAAACTGCTGACAAATCAAGAAATGTTCAGTAGCTTTCTCTTGAGGGACGGACGGGATAAAGGCCTTAATTTTGTTGATTTCCGGAGTGGCGAAGTCTCTCTCTCTCTTTATATATATATATATATATACAGTGTCGGCAAAAAAATTTAGGACCACTCCATTTAATTGGTCCTAAACCTTTAGCCAATGATTTTTGCATCTGCTGAATAACGACGGTGCCAGATACGTTTAAAAGTTATCGTACAGTTCCATTTTGGTGTGTGAGTTATATGATGCCAGTTTGAAATTTCAGTTAACTTGTCTGTCTTTGAGAGGAGAGTTGTCTTTGTTGAAAAGCATTCTTCAAGATTTTCAAGGTTTTCAAAGTTTCTATTAATATAATTCGAGTAAAATACCTGGCCCTTATATAAAAATGGGTAAAAGTAGTCATTAACTGGTGAAATTAGTCAGAAGATTGTATTAATGCCTAAAAATGGTCGATCAAGAAACTTTATTGCTCAAGAACTTCACATATTAAAACCTGCTGCGAACAATGCCATCAAGAAGTATCGGGATCGTGGTACTTTCGAAGATTCTGCATTAAAAATCCAACTGATTCTTCAGGATATATCAAAAGAGAATTGGGTTTTGAGGTTTCTGAAAGAACCGTAAGACACAGACTCCAAAAAGACCTTAAATTCAAAACCAAAAGAGCCGTTTCAAAGCCTCTGATAAAAAAGCCCAAACACAGAAATGCCTTGATTTCTGCAAGAGACACGAAAACTGGACCAAAGAAATGTGGTCTCGTGTAATGTAAAGTAATGAAGGCAGTTCAACGGTGTGACAAATTGTGTTCGAGTGCCAAAAGGAGCAAGCCCATATGATCCAAAGTACACTCCAAAGACAGTGAATCATTCACCATCAA
The DNA here is from genome assembly GCA_963969495.1 of Ceratothoa steindachneri. Lineage (NCBI taxonomy): Eukaryota > Metazoa > Arthropoda > Malacostraca > Isopoda > Cymothoidae > Ceratothoa > Ceratothoa steindachneri. The sequence continues at coordinate 524,008 of CAXAKS010000003.1, read as the reverse complement.
TTATGGTGTGGGGATGTTTTTCCGCAAAAGGGCCTGGTGGATTGCACTTCCTTCAAAAAGGGAAAACGATGAATACTGATATGTATCGATCGATTCTTAAGAAAAAACTCGACGTCTTCATAGGAATTCATAAGTGCTCCATCTTTTAACAAGATGGAACACATCGAAAATATCTGTAGGATGGATTAAAATCCTTTTTAATGATTAGAATGGTCTGGAAACTCTCCAGACCTGAATCCAATCGAAAACGTGTGGCAAAATATAAAGCAAAAACCTGCCCAGAAGAAAGTGTCATCTCTAATGGAATTGCAAGAAACAATCAAGAAAGTTTGGATCCAGGAAATTTCGAATGAAATGTGAAAGAATTCAATACACAGCATAATACCGAAACCAATTGATGAAGTTATAAAAAAAAAACAAAGGAAACTCAATTAAATAGTTAACGATTCTGATTTTTGCTCAAATAAAGTAAAATGATCATTTTTTTATTTTTTCTTCCTTTACCCTAATTCTTTCCGACACTATATATATATATATATATATATATATATATATATATATATATATATATATATATAGAGAGAGAGAGAGAGAGAGAGAGAGAGAGAGAGAGAGAGAGAGCAGTCGTGTCTGCACGAATAATGTTTTCATCTCCATAACTCAAAAACTATTGAATCCAGACTGATTTTTTTCCGCAGATTTGGAATCAGTACGCCAATATTTAGGCCTTGAAAGTGGTGTTTGTTGTAAAAAAAAAAGCCTTTTGAACTTTTTTGAGTTTTTGCCCTTTCTAGATTCGAGGAGGACAAGCAATCGCAGCTATGAGGGCTATGAATTATAATTAAAACACCAACAATGACCCTTGAAAAATTATGACAGCCTAATTCTGAGACTGCAATGTTTAATAAGCGCAATAATACATATTATCAGCATGATTATGACGCTAATAATTGAGATATTTAGTTGAAAGGTGCGCTGTGAAGTCTATGGCTGCCCCCCCGCGTAGTCACGTTTGTCTACCCTGTGGCTTGCTCGCACTGCCACACTATTGTGATGTCATGAGACTGACCTGATCGCAAAAACTTTCATACCACAGTCACGATTGCATGGGCGAGCGCGCTACTTTAATGTCATGACGCTGAGCTGCCTGCAAGAAATATCATCCCGCAGTCCCGCTTGCCTGACCCCGGACGCTACGGTGATGTCATGATGCTATCCTGCCTGCAAGAAATATCATGTCACGGGTCCTGCAGTAATTATCATGTGAATGGTTAGGCTATAATGTCATGTCGCCGACTTAGTTGTGAATGTAAAACAGGATAAAAAACTCTCATTTGTCCATTTTAATCTGACCCAAGTAGATATGCGCCCGATCGACGTCTTAATGTCTCACGGTAAAAATATTAATAACTGCATTACTACTGCTTAACGAGATCGTCAACGTTGAATTAATTGATCTTTCGACCCCCTGGTTCTCTCTTGGCCAGCTGTATGGGGCCACCTTCTCCACTGGCAGCTCAGAAAAACTCAGCATCTTTGCACCGAACCAACGAACAGGAAACGTGGTTTACCGAGAAGCCCTAAAAAATGAAAAGTCCAACGTCGAATGTGGAATGTCGTGGTATTGTGAAAATCGTTCTCTGTTAATCTTTCTTAATACAATACTTCATTACTCAAAACTAAAAATAAACCTTACCAACTTTTAATTGCGCAATTTAACATAAGCAGAGAATTTAATTTGTTCAAGATAGTTTTTTATGACCAGGAAACCTCGGGACTTTTCATAGTTTTAGGAATAAAGTAAAGCTTATTTTATTTTTTCATTTATAAAAAAAGCTTTTTTCACTTGCGATAACACTTCTTTGAACTTTTTTGGAAATCAGATGAAATAAGAATGTTTCCAAATTGACTTTACTGCAGTGTCGAAAGACTGCCAAGTCAAGTGAAAATAATTAATTTCCAATGACTCGCTGGAAATCACTTACAGAGTTAAAGGTTTGATCAGATTTTATTAAACTTTTCACTCTAAGGAGTTTCCACATTTAAAGCCATTCGTTTCTTAATTTGTGTTAGTTTTTCGTATGACGTACATGTGTGAACAAGCAAGTGTGAACAACTATTTCAACAATAAATTAGTTTTAGGTAAAAACAATGGATCCCATTTATCTCGTAAACTTGGAGCGCTTTCAGTGTCTCTTTAAAATTAAAAGATTAATTCAGCGAGAATTTAAAATAGAAAAAGTCACCTGGGAATCGGTAGCTCCCATTTTCTTTTAGAAAATAACGCAAACTTGGAATAACTTGACTGGGAAAGTCATTGAAAACAATGGAATAAGTTTGTTTAAGAATAGAATCGATAAATATTGATTTAAATTGAGAACTTAGAGAAATGAAGTTGTTAAACTAATTATTTATCCTTATCTTCTCTTCTTTCCACTTCTCCTTCACCTCTGACTTCCACCCGTTCCTTTCTTTTGATCTACTCTCAAGATGATCTTAGTCTTTTTTTCTGGGCAATTATCCGGTAAAAGTTAAATGGCATTGCAAAAGAATTTATGAGCGAATCCAACATATGAGCGTCAGGCTGCTTCGTCGATCTCACCCAGGCATCTGAACAGCTCCTCTCTCTCTCTCTCTCTTCCTCTGTCTCTCCCTCTCTCTCTCAGTAAATACGAGTTTTCGTTTCTTGTAAGCAAAGTTTGCCTCTTTTCTTTGCGAATTCGCAAGTAGTCTTGGAATTCCCTCACACATTTATTATGAATTTACCTGATTACAAAGGATCCGAGTGACCTTAAGCTTGTTTAACCTTTAAAGATATATACAAATATAAATTGAATGTCTCGGTTTTGTTGGACTGAAATTCCATTTTGAAGCGTCAATAGTTTGACGGTATTAAAAAGGGGTACCTAATTACACCCATGGTTTAGTTGACTTAAACTGTTGAAATATTTATCTTTCTATATATATAATTCTATAAACTATGTATCGTTTACAGGATATCACGCTATATTGAATTAAACAGAATATATTAAAAATAAGGTTAAATATTTAGTTGGGTTTTATCCGAAAAATATTGAATTTTTTGTTACCTTATTATTATTATTATTTTTCGAAATGTACCTTTTGGGTCAATCTTGGTAATGGGCTAAGGACATTCTGACAGATGGAGAAAAGGTTGCATGTGGCATCAAATCGGTTACTATGGCAATGGTAGCAATTTTCTCATTCCATCGAGGAGGCCCGGATGAAGCTTGGCCTATTTGGATACAGTGATTCTCTTGGTGTTTGAGGGTTACTATGGAAACGGTTAGCCACCATCTTCCCACTGTTTTATCGATTCTGGGTGAACGCTTTACATCCACGTCAGGTGACTGTCTAATAAACCACAATGAATCTATCGTTTATTGCCATTATACTGACCGTTATATTGCCCATTATATTATTATTATTATTTTATAGCAGTAGGAATAGGGATGCTAGAGCTAATTGATAATTCGAAAGGGGTCCGCTTATGGATAGAGGTTGAGAACCCCTGTAATAAAGCATTTGATGGTGAAATTAGTCTACCGTTTCGCTCCTCGTGGTTCCGATCATTAATACAACTATGAAATTCTGGTTGGGGATTGGTTGTTTATGTGCAGGTTCTTCATGGTTGATTTAATCGAGAGAGAGAGAGAGAGAGAGAGAGAGAGCAGTCTAGTGCGTCTTTTATTATTAATATTGGTATATTTAATTAAAATAGCACCAGATGAGAACATCCTAACACTTTCAAAGTAATAATTAATTATATCTAAATTATTAGATTTTTAATTCAATATATACTAGTATCATTAAGGATAAGAACAAAGGCAGTGAAAATATGTTAATCTCAACGCAGCCTTACTCTTCCCCCTCCCCTTCCAGAGCACCAGAGAATCTGAAGCAAAATTCAATCATTTGGTTCCAAAAGGCCATAAATTATGCTACGAGCAACTAGTAATTATATCCTTCGTTTAACAGATAACACAACGAGGAGGACCCCACGGTAGCATTAATTAACATTACAATTTATCCATATCTAAAGTTAATCCCAATTTCATTTCAAGAATATGTAAGTTAAAAGAAGGCGGAGGCCGTCGAAATTGAGTTGAGATAAAGAGATCGTGAAGGGGGAGGTGTGGGCTAAGTTGACATAGCCGAAGGGGGCGGAGCGAAGAGTTGCCAATTATGGAATATTTGGAAGTGACAACGTTAACGACTTTCAATGTTTCTGGATCGAAAAATTGAGCAATTCTTACGAAAATAGAGTTACAAATAGGAGGAATAATCTCATTATATAAGATTCTAGGATATTTCTCTTCGGATATTTTCTTATGGAGTTAAATTGCGAGTTTGAAGATGAAAAAGGGATGAAAGAGCTGACACTGTGTGAATAAGAGGTTGACAATGTATTGTTGAAGCTAGCAAATATCCGCCCTACGGCCGTTTTTGGCTAGGTCTGCGGCGCTTGTTCGCTTCGCACACAAAATTATCAAAATGTACGAGAGAGAAAGTTTGTATATTTCACAACACATTTAAAATTGGTGTACAAAAAAAAAACATTTCACATTTTTCTTAAATGCACAGACGGACACACACACACACACACACTCCCTAGGATCATTATAATAAGATATCGCTTATCATCGATCTTAACATGCCTGAGGGGTGTAAGTGTGAACTATATATATGTAGGTGTTAGAAGTGAGTGTGAGAAAGTAAAGGAAGTCATAGGTCAGAAATGGCACATAGGAATGGCAGAATAAGACCTATGTCCATACTAACTCGCCATAGATGGCAGCATACTTATAGCGCCAATGATGAGGCTGTGTGGTGCCTCGACATGGAGAGTCGGTGCCAGGAGTACTGGTTGCATCTACCAGCCACCGAGAACCTTTAGACCCTAGGTTCAAATATCCAAACCCCCAAAGAACCCTCTAAGAAAGAGACATAGAAGCAATCTCATGACCTGGCCAGAGGTTGCCACTCTCGCCTTAATACCCAGGGAAGGTTACTATCAAGGCACTACTACACACTTTGGACCACCAACCAGCCACTTCACATTCCTTTTATCCACTAACAAAACACCGACCATCTTATCCACGGTGAATGCTTTCCCCCCGCCCCATGCGACGGGGTGGTATGTACTGGAGCATTTCGTCACTCATGGTTAAGCCCTGGGCAAGAGGGTACCAAATGGCCTTCTCGTACAGCCTTCTATTCACGCCTATCATACCTAACATCACCCACTTCCTCCTCCTCACTCAACTCATTCTCTCCCAAACGCTCAGTCAACCTACCTCTCACAAGGTCTTCCAATCCATCTCACACTTTAACATTCAATCTCGATTTTTACGTCACCATACCAAAAAATAAAGCTCACACCCACCTTCAGTCATAATCATCTTCTTAACCTACACATCTCATACTTCATTGTCTCTAACCTTCTCAACCATACATCTCTCTCAAATTGGCCATTCTGATTGATGACCCTTGATCTTTACTTCTCCTTCCATACCTTCGTCTCACTCTCATAAAACACGGTAGGCACCAGCACACTCTCATGCATCTTCCAACCAACTACCATACATCAGCATAGATAAACTTAAATAAAGCTCATTCCATATCAATCTCACATCAGTTTCAATAAATAGTTCCCTCACTACTTCACTCACAAAGATATTACACAGCAATGAAGACATCATAGACCCTTGTCTTACGCCCCACACCCACCAACCCCTATTTCGAACAATTCACTCTGGCTATGTATGTGAGGGTATGGAACGTACATACTCGCATGTCGCCAGGCGTTCGTGGGAACGAAAGATATTTGTCGTATGAGTTGACCTTCGTCTCATCCCCCCCTTCCCTCCCCTGACATTCTACCGCCCTCCTCCGCCTTTCCCTTGACCTAAGTCGTTATCCGTGCTAAACTTCCCCAACAGGCGACAGGAAGTCTGACGAAAGAAGGCATATCTCACAGAGAAGCCTAAATTCTATTTGCCTTCTTTATGATACCATGGAAATTGTCCAGAAGGCGCCGCGATAAGCGAATTGTCGTATAGGCAATCTCTCTCTCGATTTGACACAGTCCGCGGTATAAATGACAACGCCGTTCATCCCTCGCCAGAAGTGTTCCAGACCTACTCGCGTGACCCTCACGTTAAACGAGAGTCGCTACCGTAACGTAGCGACTGCCAACGCGACCCGCTGAGTTAACTTGGTCACTGTCTCAAATAGTTCCTGAGGCAAATCCCGCCCCGCAGAGTCTGTGACTAGAATAATACGCTCTGTTGCTCAACGTAATTTGAGAAAGAAAAAAGAACATCCAAATAGTTACTGGAAGTAACTATTTGTTAGTGTCACATCCAGTTAGGAGTGAACTAACCGGAACTGCAGTCAGCAGCCCCGAAACCTTCGTCTTACCCCCTCTCTCCATGAGAACTCGTTTTAACGCCACCAGAACTACCCCGTCTGGACCTGAGTAGTCGTCTCTCCAATCCATCACAATTAATGGTAATCTGTAAACCCAGTGTCCCTCTATTCTTAAATTACCTATTTAATTAACAGTGATTGATACTCCCATTGAGTCATTATAAATCTAGACACTTAACGTCAGTGTTATCCTTCCCTCCTTTTTCAAAGAGATTCAAGTGAGTTATTCCCTGATATTATTATTTTTTAATTGCTGTCAACCCGGACTAATCCGTGTTTAATATTTAATCCTTATTTACCTAAATGCCCGTTTAACTATTGCTACTAATTATTATTTTGGTGTAAAGTAAAGTTTATTTTTGTACGTGTGTTTATTTGTGGCTCCTCCTTTTTGACGTACTCTTGGCAAGACTTTAATTAAGAATCCCTTCGGCTAATTTATTCAACCTGTTTTATGCACTCTTAGAATTTAACAATCACAAACCTCTCCCAGTAACTTTTATAGTGAGAATCCTGGCCGTGGCACAACCCGCCTCTATCCAGCCTTCGCACGTTCAGTAGGAATTAAAGCCTACCTATATATATATATATATATATATATATATATATATATATATATATATATATATATATATAATGATCGTAGATTGAGTCATAGGGTCTCAATACCATCGACTTAAACAAAAGCGGTGTGCCCAGATCAAGGACTAGAATAATTATTGGACCGAACTATGAGCAATTCTACGACAATCTATTACTCTAAACATTCGTAGAGTCTGCCATACTACTTCTCCATTTACACCCTAATGAGCTTTCTCCAGATCCATGCCAACTCACCATACTTTTTACACATCGTACCCCTTGTCATTTTATCTAGTTGTTTCACTGCAAATAAGTGATCACCACACAGCCCTTACCCGCTCTAACACCCCGCCTCTTTTTTTTTAGTCCCTATCAATCGTTTTTATCCTCACTGTAGGATTTTTCCTTACACTTTTTCTACCACACTCAACAGCCTTATCGCCCTGTGGTTCCATATTTACTTTCCTCCTACTTGCCTTTATTCAACGGCACTATTACCACACTCTCTGCCACATTCGACTGCCTTAAAACAGTCATTTTATTTCACAACCAACATCTCTTTTTAGTATTTCAACGACCATCTCATCCACTCCATCCTTGCCATCTTCCAGACCTTTCACAGCACCACCAAACTCTGACTTCTTCTCAACGTTCTCGAAACAGCGAGACAAGTGGAGGAACGTGTCTTGCATACATTCCAACCCACATTTAATGGGTTGTAGACTGTAAAGATACAGTCTACCATACAGCACCAAAAAAAAATACAGTAGATCTGGAACATAAGGCTCTCACAGTTCAGGAGAGGCTCAGGGAATACAGCTAGGAGGAGATAGCGTTGTTTTAAACCACATAAATAAGAAGAACCTTAAAAACGTGTATGGTTCTTGAGCACATGTACGGATAATTAAAATAAAGTGATAAGGAAGAACACTACCAAACAATTATTAGAAGAGAGGGCAATCCGCCTATTCCCCTGCAAAGAGCCGCTAGATCCAAGAAATCCCCGAGAGATCTTGACGTGGGCTTCTGTTCCGGCGTTGATGGTGGTTTTGTCTAGGACGCCTCCCTAGTGAGTACCCACCTCTTAACCCCTTTCACCACACTTCCGCCCTTAAAGCTTCTGCAACACCAACAACATTGCGTTCGTGTTTCTAGTAGCCTACATGGTGTAACCCTGTATCAGGGGCAGGGTACACGAATGACTCTAAATCCGAAATGGCATAGGTGGGCGTTATCGCGATAACGATATTGAGTTATCAGTTATCCGATTTTTTTCCGCTTTATCGATTCATTGGTATCGCCGATACTTTTGGTTCCAAAGTAGCGATAATCGATAATTTCAGTTTTGGGATAGGGTCTTGCACACCCAAATGGGGAACTCTAGAGTTTCTAGAGGAGGCGCTTCCTGATGGAACGGGCCTAACACTGGTATCTGATCATCCCTTTAAAAAAGAATAAGGAATATGTCTTACGGATTAGCAACGAGTGTGTGTGTATGTATGTACGTGTTTTTCGCAAAATAGAGTCGGGAGGAAGGTATATAACATTGCATTTAACGCTCCACAAAACTAATAAAAGTACAATAATATAAACACCAGGCAATGGCTTCGCCACTCTCGGGGGAGCTTGCGCTTCTCTGCTAAGATTAAAATTTAAAATCTAAAAAAAACAGCCATGGTTAAATTTTTATAAATTTTATAAACTTCGCCAATTATAATGTTAGAAAGGAACTCTAAACTAAATTTCCCCCCTTTCAAAATATCACGTTGGTAAAACATAGGATTATAGAGATATAGTTATAGAAGAAGATATATAAAAAGAAATTTTCTGAACTTCACCATTTGTAATTCTTTGGGTTTTAAAAAAATCACAAAATTTCGATACTTATATTTATTTCTGAACTTCACCATTTTGTTTTTTGATATTATAAAAGAATTATTAGAAATAACTTTGATAAAAAACATAAGTCATAACTAAACTAAGATGAAATTATTATTCAAATACTCAAAAAAATTCCCTTCTAAAATTATAGAGTTAGTGATGAAGTGATGGTAAGTATAATGACGCAAAGTTTAATGGCGTTTCTCGTTTTCTCCCGATTTCAGCGTGAACTAAATTAATCTTGAACATGCGTCAATTTATTCGCAGGAGCGAACATAAAACATTTCTGTAACACGAATTAGCGCGCCGAAATGTGGCTTGACTCAAAATGCAACGCAAAATAACGATTATAAATGATTAAAATATAAGGTTAAATTGAATAAAATAAATTGAATTTCAAATTGCAAGGGTAACTTTATTAGATCAGGCGAATTTGAGAGATTATAAGATTGTTAATGCGTTGAATTATAACCACTCCGGGATTCTCCCCAAAATGGAAGAGATATAATGTCGCGTTGGAGGAAATAGCGGAAAATGGAGGTGAAGGATAAAGTCGATTGCCTCGAAAAACAGTAATGCATTTAAGTGCGATAAATTATTTTTATTATGAAAAGTGAAACAATTATTATATTGCCAGAAGTAGTTTTATAAGTAAAAAAATAAAACCAAATAATTAATCAAAATTAACAAATCTATCAAAAAACTACAGCACAAAAACACGAATAGCAAAAACCAATAACTATTCAAATGCCATTTTATGAACCAAAGGGATTCTCGCCTCCTTTAGGAACCCCGACGTGCGTCATTAATTCCGAAAGTTAATCAAGTAGTGTGGAGAAGGCACATCTCGTCTAACCCTCCCGTCCCCGTCACAGTTCGAGAAGCCGTTCCGATTACCAGGGATAAGTGGTCGCCGCGATCCCGTTCTTCCCGGTAGCGGGACATTTAAAAGGCGCGAAGTACTCCAGATTGGGACATTCGATCTGAATGGGTCGGATATTCCGATGGACTAAGTAGTCGCTGTAGAAGGGTTCTGAGAAGGGCTCCATCCGATAGGGCTTCGTTCGTTCGGGCTGCATCTCTGATCCAAAGGCGCCAAATAATGCCCTAGTACCATCAAGACATTGGCCTTAGATCTACGACAGCAGTTGTAATCCGATGGATCACATATTAAGGCGGCCGGGCACCGTCTCCCATCTTCTTTGCCACTCGAAAGGCTGACTTGTGTCCTCCCTTTAATCAATGCGGGGAATTGCAAAAATCGATCTGGTTACTTAGGCTGTGTAGCCGACCTTATCTTTTATCGCGGTTATTCACTTAAACTCCTATATGTCTAGAGACCCAGAGGAAGAGAATTTCTACACCACTCAAAGATACTCAAAACAAGGCAAATACACCAGTCTTTGGTTGAGGATCTTCTCGAAGAGCTTCCCACCAAATTCTAGAAGTGAAATTGTCTGGTAGCTCTCTCAAAGTTGAGTCCTTCCCATACTTTGGCAAGAAAATCATCTTTGCCAGTTTGTTAGAATCTGGAAAGTATCTCGTGTTTAGACATGCGTTAAAAATTCTCCTCATTCCTTCGATAACATTCGCTCGTTCCTTTTCAAAGTTTAACTTTGTAAGCCCCGTTTATCCTGGAGCTTTCTGGCGGATTGAGCGTAGCACGCCGAGTAGTTCCTCTTCGGTGATCTCGGCGTCTCCATCGCGCTGTCTATACACCGGTAATGAGGGTGCGTCCTAGGTATTTGTGTATTAAGCTCGTCTTTGATATCACTTTCAAACTCTATGTCGTAATCTTCTTCTTCCTCTTCAGTTATGCTGAAGATTTTTCTCAATAACTACGAAAGAATTCCTCGATGTTTTTTGCTTCTATCTCGATCGATCCATCTTCTCTCCTTATTTCTATTTTCTTCCTTTTTCAGTCAATTTCTTGAGACATCCTCTAAGAAGAAGACTATCTATACGGGACGAACGAAGAAAACCAGTCGCCAAGCGGAGACCAGTGTGGTGGAACCGATCCATCTTCCGCAGTTGATGTTTAGATGCAAATAAAGAAAACCCACGCCAGTTGTCTAGCTCTGAGAGAAAAAGAGAGAGGTAAAACATTAAAATGTTAGCTCTATCAACATCCTAAGTGTTGAACTCCACAATGAGTAGAAGAAGTTCCATCAACCGGCTAAAAGAGACGATAAGGCTGAGAATGTCTGCTTCCTAGGTGCGGCATCAATTGATACCAACACTAAGAAAAGACCACGAGTCTATCACTTGTAGGTAAGCAACAATCAAGAACAAGTTTGTATCGGAATGAAGCCCTCCACAGCGGAAGAATTGTATACAGTTTAACTTAGCCAAAGAAAACCGAAACCAGCGGACTTGCTAATAACGAGAGGAGCATAGCCTGTTGGAATCGTCGCTCAAATGTAAGCATCTGTTTGCGCCAACATAACCAAGCATCTTTTAAGTAGAATGTGGCGCGATCATCTTCCGGCAGCACCGAGGTGATAGAGTTGATACTAACGGCAAACAGATTAAAACCGACGACATTTCTCTGCGGGCCGCTTTATTCAACGTCTATGTACCCGATGAGGGATCGGTACACCCGTAGATAGAAGGAAAGACCTCGTAAGAACTTAGATAAAAAAGAGAGAGGCGTCTCGTTGCTCACATATAATGAAGAATCTCCAAATAAATATAATACCGTGGTGAAGTGATGCTTACAAAGCAAGGGCTGAAAGATACTATTCTCCGGGGGAACCAGAGGATCCAATGTGAATTGAAATTTGCGAAAGGTGCTCTCCATAAAATAAGCTAACTTAAAATACTTATTTTCTCCATTATCTGAATACGCAGGAAAGTAAGGAAGTTAGCCTAAAACCACCGAGATTAGTGTGATCTCTCTCTGTTTCTCAAAGAGCAAACTCCTGTTGAATGAAGCCATTCCAAATGCGACGCCCGCTCACCCAAGTGTCCAAACATGCTTTAAGGGATAAGATCCAGACCAAGGCCGGTTAGCGTGCACAAAGAAAGAGGATAACGGAGTTTCCTTAGGTAAAACTTAATCCTTGAAAAAGTTGTACCATCTGGAGGCGAAGTCCAGCCGCCAGTTGTCTGCAAATGTTAAATGGGCTTAAAATTGTGACTAAAGCGGTCGCAAACGAATCGATCACAGAGACAGGGTCCCATATAGTGATATTGTTTTCCTGGAAGATGAGAGGGGGTCCTTGCTAGAACTTAGCCAACACGCTTCCACACCTCTGCAAGAGGCGTCCTTTCATTTAGCGATGACACCTGTAGTGCCAATAAAAAACGCGCGTGATTTGAAAGGAAACGGATCCGGACTACAAAAGACAAAATTACCTCAAGGTGAACTTGCACTGGCGGCTCTTGTAGCTACTACAGGCGTAGTGATTCTCTCTTGGTCTTACCTTCGGCTCATCACTACTGAAACGATCGGAGTGAAAATTGCCAAGACGTACGAATAATTGAAGGCAAACCTGTAGCGATAAAAATACAGTTGAAGAACTCGAAGACATCCTTTATCGTCTTCAAAATTCGAAATGAGATAGAGAAATAATTCATTACCTTAAAGACAGGACACTGTACCCGATCCATGCCCCGACAGAGTGGGTCTTTCGAGGAGAGACGTTCGCGCGAAATATATTTTAATGCGAAAATGGGCGCATTAATGAAGGCTACTTCCCATCCTAAGTAAGTCCGTTTGTGCAACCGGAGGGCACAGAATGAGATGGGCAAATTCGCCACCGTGGTGGCGAATTATCCGCATTAAGAACACCAATCTCAAGCTATTCGATGGGGTTTCGTTAGGACCCAGACTGTCGGAAAAGTTTGGTACCTTTGGCAAATATCTTGCACAAGAACGAATTGGCGAGCAAGATAAGTATGGTTGCTCCAACCGAGTTCATATCCAACCAACCCAACTCTGTTTGAGTGGATCTAATGTTCTTTGCGGGTTAGTAATTCCGTTAATTCTTCTTTTTTGCTGAAAATAGATAAACAAACTCTCTTAAAGTCAAATTATTTATTCTCTTTTTTGTCTCCCATTGACCTAAAGTATTCAATTTTGCTCTTCGAGTATTACTGCTCTAGCCATTTGTCCATTTGAGGAGTTTCAGTAAACCAGTGTGGGTTATCCTAAAGTAATTTAGGTTTCTTTAAATTAAGGTTCCAAATTGAAACAGTGAGCAGTTTCTCCTGTGGAGTACTTTAAAGAAAACTTTATTGTTCTCATAATTTCGATTATTCAAGACATAAGGATTAATTGGACTAAGGAGTGCTCCTGAGGTTAATTGGGACACAATTTAGTGAGGAATTGGGAAGGGGGACGAAAACCCTCGATAAATTGTCCGTCGTGGAGCAGATAAATTTCAAGACCTCAAGTTTGATATCAGTTCCTTTAAATCTGCTGCTTTAATTTAAGGGATTAATCGATCTCCACCCATGGATAAGTCTCCTTATGATGAGTTGACGGGTTTAATTCCTGTTAAACCTTGACCTGCACCATCTCAGTTACATTCTTTCATTTTATGTAACTTAAGTTAAATGGGGTTAAGGTTTTCCACGAGAACAGACCTACTTAGGGAGGTTCGTGTGTCTTAAAAAGCCCAGAAGGTTAACTCGACGAGAGGCTTCTAAAGTTACGCCTACATCCGAAACTTAGCCTTCTTGCTTCAGGTGACGAAGCCTTTAGTTTCAGTTAAGGGGGCCTCTAGCGTCAGTTAAGTAATCTTGTAGCTTCAGTTAAGGAAGCCTCTTTGTTTTCTTTTTGGTAATGAAAGTCTCTTGCCTTCACTTTTGTAAGGAGAGCCTATTGAACTCATTTTGGGGTAATATAAGCATATTTCATTCAATTGTGGTAATGAAAGCATATGTATTATTGCTTTGCATTGGGGGTAATGAAGCCTATTGCTTTGATTTTTGAAAAGAAAGGGTGCTGTCTTCCTTTTTCATTAACGAATCGAATTACTTTATTCATCATCATCATCATCATCACTAACTCTATAATTTAAGAAAGGAATTTTTTTGATATTTGAATAATAATTTCATCCTAGTTTGGTTATGACTTATGTTTTTTATCAAAGTTATTTATAATAATTCTTTTATAATATCAAACCCAGCAATGGCTTCGCCACTCCCCCCCCCCCCTACGGAAAGACCTTGCGCTTCACTAATAAGATTAAAATTTAGTTATAGAAGATATATAATAATACATTTTCTGAACTTCTCCTTTTGTAATTCTTCGGGTTTTAAAAATTCACAAAATTTTGATACTTATATTTATTTCTGAACTTTGCTACAAAACATAAGTCATAACCAAACTAAGATGAAATTATTATTCAAATACTCAAAAAATGCCCATCTAATATCATAGAGTTAGTGATAACAAAATGGTGAAGTTCAAAAATAAATATAAGTATCGCAATTTTGTGAATTTTTGAAAACCCAAAGAATTTCAAAGGGTGAAGTTCAGAAAATTTATTTTTATATATCTTCTTCTATAACTATATCTCTATAATCCTATATTTTAGCAACGTGATATTTTGAAAATGGGGAAATTTAGTTTAAGAGTTCCTTTTTAAAATTATTATAATTGGCGAAGTTCATAAAATTTATAAAAATTTAGCCATGGCTGCTTTTTTTTAGATTTTAATCTTATTAGAGAAACGCAAGCTCGTGGCGAAGCCATTGCCTGTTTTTTTTTATAATGAAAGCCTATTGCTTGCATTTCTTGGCTTTGCCCTTGTCATAATTCTTGGACATTTGTTATGTCCTTGCCTTTATTGATTGAAACCTTGGAGTTTGTCATTAGCTTATTCAATATACCTTGTGTTTTTTGCCTTGCCTTAATTATAGACACTTGCTTGTTTTTGTCCTTGCCTTATTTGCTGTACACTTTTGGTTTTATACTTGCCTTAATATTGGATACTTCTTTGTTTTTGTCCTTGCCTTAATAGTGGTAAATTGTTTGGTTTTGTACTTGCCTTAATTATGGACACTTGCTTGGCTTTGTCCTTGCCTTATTTCCTGTACACTTTTGGTTTTGCCTTTGCCTTAATAGTGGAGAATAAGTAGTTTGTACTTGCCTTAATTATGGACATTTGGTTTTGTCCTTGCCTCGATTGCAGGACAGTGGTTTAGTTTTGTCCTTGTCTGAATTGCTGAATCATTTGGGGGATCGTCATTGCCTTAATTGGTGCATCTTGTTTGCTCTAACTGCTTGAGACCATTTGTTTTTGCCTTTGCCTTATTTTCTGCGCACTTTTTATGATTTTTCTCTCAATTTAATTTTAATCAGGAGGAAACTAAACTTTAGCAATGTTCCAAAGTCTTACCAGTGCGCCATAGTGGCCACCACCTCTCATGGAATTCCATCTCCTTTGGTCTCCTCTTCAGTTTTACTTAGTTTGCAGTGACGTCATTACTCTATCTACATTTCCAGCTTCACTCATTCCACAGTGATGTCATCAGATTTTAAGGGACCTTCGTTCTCAGAAACAATCATCCGTTCACTTACATTAACACTATGTTATTTCTTAGATTCATTCACTGCACAGTGAATTCCTCACACCTCACCAGAGCCTCCAGCTGCTTCTAACATTCACTGCTCCTGTGACGTTATCAGCCCACATCCTATTTTGCATTTTATGTCAGACGCCATTTTCGACCAACCGAGACATTAACTTCGGCCATCTTCACGCCCCACAACTTTCACGACTAGGTGGCGCAAACTTGATTTAATGTGCATCAAAGTTCAGAACTTTGGACTTTATAACAAAAAAAGCAGGACAAGTTTATGAAAAAGAAATTAGCTGTAATTAATAACGAAATTAATGGATCTTTCAAAGACCAGATGATGACTCATGCCGAGCGAAACTTTTCTCCTCCAAAATTGAAAAACTTTAGAAGGAACTCTGATCATGGATGCGTCCCTGGACGGAAGGAGTGATCTTCCCCATTTGGGATACTGCATAAAATGGGGAAGATCAACACATCACATGCCCTTTCTTAAAAGAGGTTTCATGTGATCCTACAAGGACATCTTCCGCCATATCCTAATAGGTCAAGGTCTAAGGAAGTAGTTCATTTTCCTGGAGGATCAGCCACCCGCCTCTCCCCCAAAAGAATATCAGTCAGGAGTGTTTGCTTAAATTAGTGCTGATAATGGAGGCCTCATTGACTAATTAGTCTGATTACTATGGTACGCTTTAGTGACTACTACTAATACAATCTTTCTCTTAATATCCAATGGTTGATATCTTCCATTGATCCTGGTTGCTTTCAACTACATCAAACCAGACCAGATACATCGCTATCATTCACTACTCCATTTAAATTTAAAAGCGTTGTAATGTTGGATTTTTTGCTATGATTTGTCTTGCCATTTGCATATAAAGGAGGAAAAGAAAATAGAAATAAAGTTTCTGGTTTAAAATCAATTTCTATTTATGTCTCGACCTCTTCGCTCATCAAATTCGAAGGGGATAAGTGGAAGAGTTCGTAAACTCTCGCCTCTATTCACAGTGAATTATTACTGAAATTATTTTTCAAAGGAGAAAAGTTATTATTTCAAGGCAGACAGAGGGGTATTTGGTCCCTTGAAATAATATTATGGTGCATTTTCACCTAAATCTCTTTTCTACAGAATTAAAAAAACGGACATTCATCCAACTTAGCGTTACAATATCTTATTTAGTTCGCGGTATTTATTTTTTTTTAGTGATAGTGTATTTTTTTTAGCTTAGCTAATTTTGTATTTGTTTGCTATTTAGGAATTCCACAGATTAAAATTGTTATCTTAAAATATTTGAAAGAAAAAGTTAACACAAAATATTTTCTTCATTTGTGGTCCTGCGTTCTCTCTCTCTCTTTTTTCTTCCTTTCTCTCTCTCTCTCTCTCTCTCTCTCTATATATATATATATATATATATATATATATATATATATATATGAAGAGAGAGAGAGAGAGAGAGGTATATATGATTGGTAGTGTCAAAAGTAAAGGCATCATTATTAGGTTTAAATTGTGGGGGTTTTTTTAGATTAAAGAGATAACCCAAATAAGACCAGTTATTTCTAGACCTTTTCTTTTATACTCACACATTTTGTATTATATCCTCGAAATTGAAAAAAGTGAGATGAAATGAAAGAAATGTGTGATAAAATTTTCAATACAACTTATACTCCAGTTCCATTTAAAATCTTACGTCTTTTTATATCTTAAGCGATTATTAAAGGAATTACACTGAGCTGTTTAATGATAAAACTATGGCAAAGATTTAGAAATTACTGAAATAAAATAGTCAATTCATTTAATGTATCACCTAAGCCATAATGATATTACTAGGAGAATCAGCATTCTCAAAGAGCGCAATAATTCAATTATAAATTCCGTTGTTTTACTAGGAATAGGATTAAACCATCTCATAAGGCACAAACCCCTGGTCCTGGTACTTGATAGAAATCCTTCTGGAATATTTTATGTTACTCTTATTATTTTGCAGTGTAATGTTGGCTTAGCTGCAAAATTAATTGCAGCAGCTAATTCTACCCCATACAGCTTCACGCTCTTAGTCCAAAGCAGTCTGGAGTAGGATAGGATTTGTTTTCTTCTCATTATATTCCTGTCGCCTGGGCTGAATCTGGCTACAGTGGGGCTTCCATTATTTATCATCCTTTATATTTAGTCGTCATGTAAAATAAAGCGTCACTCTTGACGGCTTTCGTAATGGAAGCAGCATTAAAATCAAAGGTAATAAAACACAAGCGGGATTTCGATCACTGTCAACGCTTGGATTATTTCAATTTTACTTTCAATGCAGGGATCTATCTATTTGGGAAAAGATAGAATCTACTCCACTACTTTGACTATTTAGATCCTGCCTAAAAATAGAACCATGAACGGCTTCTTAAAAAAAGGTAGCCATTAATGGAGAAATTTCAAATTTTAACAAATGTAAACAGCAACATTTGTCTTTTAATGTTCTCAAAAAATTGGTTTGAGCTAACTAGTGCAGAAAGGAGGGAAATCTAGCAATACCCCCCCCCCCCCCTCCACCTTACACAGAGCAGAACCAGTGGCTGGAACATGTATCCAGCATACATGACATCTTAGAGACTAAGGGACTAGAAACAGCTAACCACGCTGAATGGTTAAGATTGATCCCTGGTGACCTGAAACCCTCAGAAATCCAAATCAAAACATTAAAATGAACAAGATCTGTCCCCAAGACGACATAAGGACAAACCCTTCACTCTGGAGTCTCTAACGCCCTAAAGAGATCCCCCTCCCCCCTTAAATAAACAATTTCCAAGAATCTTCGCGAATACATGAGGAATGGAAAACTAAATCAAGTCTTTCATATAAAATGAAACCATGAAAATTTGTCATTTTAATTCAATTCATCATAAATATTGTAATCTCAGGAAATTACTTCATAAATTTTATGATTAAATATTAAAATTAAAAGTTAATTAAAAAATAAAAATATATGAGTAAAGATCACCCTCCCTGGATCTATTAAGGATTCTATATTAAAGAAGCAATGCTTTTGTCCATATCGACTATTATAGCATCATAAAGAAGCTATATCACTATCTTAGAGAGCTTCCACTATATATATATATATATATATATATATATATATATATATAATGGTAGATAAAAAACTAAGAGATAGAATATATAGTGGTCAATCTTATATATTCCTAAATTTCTAAGACTGAGAAAATATCAGACAAGAGAATGCATCTTATTAAGATTGAATCTTTATATCTTATTAATAAAACCTTGCGCTTATATAATAATCCAAGAACATAAACAAAGCATCTTTATCACTAATCAATACACAAGACCGACTTGAATAGTTATAATTTAACATTTTGTTAACACTTTCTTGAACATTGAACGCTACTTTGGCGGTGGTTTGTTATTATAAATTGACTGCCTAAGATTTAGTGGCAAAGTTTTTGATTTCTTTTGTTAAACTTCGGTGCCTCAGGAGTTGTCAAATTGGTTTTGGGAGAGGAAGACGAGTCGAGACTCTTAAGGTATTAATTGACTTTTGATTCTTTGATTCCCAAACGATTTATTCTGCCCGAATGAGACAAATTAATAATTAATTAGAATGTTGAATGAGAGAGCTGCCTCATCTTAGCGGCTATCTTGGGGTTCAGAGGTATTCACCAGAGTTGTCAAGATCACCAACTTTGAAGATAGGGATCAGATTATTAGAAAATACGATCTTTAACTTCCATCTCAAGATGATGATATTGATGATCACTTTTTGAGATTGCTTTTTAGAATATTGAATCTTATCGATATTCTAAAATAGATTTAGTTAATAGATAAAATGATCTATTTAAGTTTAATAGTTCAAGTACAAAGGAATTAACTACAAGTTGATTAAGACCTACTCCCATTTTAATCAACCTAAACAGTCTTTACAGTTAGAATTATAAATAGGTGGAATAGTCTCCTTGAATCAGTGGTCAATTCTCACATCTTAAACACTTTTAGAAATAATTTTGAAAATTACAAGATAAATAAATTAGACCTTAATGAAAGGGGATGAAAGTGTAATTTGAATAAAGTTCACATATGTCTAATAATAATATAATTACTTTCGGCAGCTTAATAATATTCATTTTTAAGCAAACTACTAATTTCTAATAGATTTCTAAAAATTCGAAGCAAATAAGTAACATTCTACATCTTTTTTTTTTCTGATCGCATCATTGGTTTGTGTCATCAATCGCGGTCAGAGGCTGCTTCACATCGACAGTTGTCATTCCTCATTGTCGATATTTCGCCTGCTTAAGTTGATCATCGCGGTCAAGGGTTGGAGAGGTGTGCGTCGTTGCTGTCATCGCCCTCGTTGTCTTGGTCGGGATTCTGTCCTCATATTTTCGTGAGAGGTCATCGAAGTCCTCCTGTGTCGCCGTTGTTGGGCCATTGCCTGTTCTTCTGCATCGTCCTGTCTTCATCGTCATCATCTCTTTCTTCCAGTCGCATTTTCGTCATCACCATATACAAAATAAAAGAAGACAAGACAATTTGAATCTCGTTGTCGCCATTGTTAGGCCTTCACGATCATCATCTTTTCGTCATTGTTGTCTTCTCTATCTTCACGTCTTTGCTATCAGAAAATCTTCACCATCGTCATTTTGAATTTTTGCTTACGCTTGTTTTGTTTAGTCGTTTGTAGTACTTTTTTTTTATTACTCGCAACTTTGATGGTCTTTTGGCCTTTTTGAGGTTAATATATGTTATGTTATGTCACCTAATCTTCACCACGAGGATGAGGATTCCCACTTCAGTTTTTCAGGTGGTAAACTTAAATATTATAACTTATTAGCGAATAAAAGAAAAGTATTAAATGGCCTACATATAGTTTTGGGTTATATTTTTTTCAATTCTCATTTCACCAGGCTCATAACCTATATCCGAGGATGGTCATCATATGGTTATAAGTAAGCATTTTTTATATAGAATTTATTTTATAATTTAATTGCAGTAAACAATTACTGACAATATAAGGATAAATGCCTCAAGGTACGAGTGTTAATTTAATGTTTAACAGCTGTAAACATTTGCTTTCAGCAAAACGAATTGTCCAAAGTTACCATCCAAGAGCTGACTTCGTTTGAGGCTATAAACGATGTCAAAAACCGAAAACAACCGTTCCACTGGTGCACTGAAAGGTACCATGGTGTTATGTCTCTTGAACATGTTCTTTATACCAGGATACCTATCTGAAGAGTCGAGTGACTTACTGGTGTCCTTCAAATAATTGAGACGGTCATGTCTTCATTGTTGTTAGGAGCAGAGAATGAGCCTCCCATAATTTAGAAGAAATCGTCTTCATTTGATGAGTCTGAGTTTCTCGGAGTATTACAAGTGCTGTCAGAATTACAGTTTCCTACAGCCATTTGCAGCTTGTTTTTTACTTGACTCTTGACTGTTTACCTTGCGCCGAAATTTGCTCCTTGCAACATTGATATCCATGGAAGTTTGAAATACGGATGAGATACTCGAGGCCAAAACGGCAGCACTTAGCTTGGGTGTCAACGACAACAAATTAACAATTCTGAAATTGAGGCCGTAGACGACTGCTGATACTAATGACATCCAGTGTCTCAAGTTCAGGTCATTTGGTTCGATAGGCTCCAATCTTGTGAGGGCATCTACTAGTAGTTTTGGAAGAAGTCAACCGTAGTAGTATTCTTTCTCTGCTTGTAATGTGTGGAAGGTTGTTGCAATTGGTTTTAGTTTAGAACAGATAATTATTCTGAAATAATTTTCAATTCATTGTCTTTGAGGATTGGTAGATTTAGTTCTTAAAGAGCTACAGTCTCGTCGTTCTTTTGTTTTTAGCTCAATGGTCGTACATTGAGTTCCATCAGGTGACGCATGGGTACCTAAATTGGACGCCAGTTTTTCTCGTAATTTTTCTGCTGACTTTGGTTTACCACCAACATTCAACAGCGTCGAATATTTTTTCAATGCAAAATGCTTTATCTTCATTAGTCAAGGCAACTGACTCCTTTATCTACCAAGCTCAATGTGTGGGACGCACATAAAATATAGGATGATAGTTTCACTGACTCCTCTGCATCTTCTTCTAAATGTTCGTGAAAGTAGGTGATGATAACCTCTTCATCTGAAATATTTTCATCATTAACTTCATCTCCATCATCTCAACCAATCTTTTAGGTAAGATCCTGAATATGAATAGCTAACTCTTTAATTAATTTCGCTATGTTTTGTGAATCGTCGGTGACTGTAGATACAGTTTTTAAATTAAAACCAATACAATAGATTAGCAATGGGAAAATATCAAAATATTTAGCTAGGCTGGCAATAGTCTAATATCTATAAAAAAATATTAATAATTATTTTAATCAAAGATTAGCAATGATAAAAATAGCAAAATATTTAGCTATGCTAGCGATAGTCTATTGTTCATACAAATAATATGATTATTTCTTTTAATCAGATATTAGCTATGAAACAAATAGCAAAATATTTAAGTTATACTAAGATGAAAGAAGATGCCTAAATTCATATATTTCTCCTCGGCTCAATGGAAGGAGAAATTAGCCACAAGCGAGAGAATCTTTTTTCAGGAATATCTTTGCATAGTAATGGTCCTGGTTTTTGCTTGAAGATAGGAAAGATAATTAGTGTTAACTGTTTGGCAATTTTGGAAGAGCCCTATTATTGCTACCGCTGGCATCTTCTTCTTCAGCTGGAGTCTTGAGAGTTTTTTGTATCATTCATATTTACGCAAAAGATTCGAATGTAGTTTCTGCACGAGCAAATAAATTCTTATCTTGGAGAGAGACTTCCTGGACACCCTGTATAATATTTTTCAGATAATCAAACTTCTAGTGAAATTAATATCAAACACAATTCTAAAGTTTTGCTATAATTAACTAGAATTAATTTCACCATGATCAGTGTATTTTGATCTTATCTTAAATTGAAACCCTAATTTTGGCCATCCGTAACTAAAGAGGAGAAATACAGACATTGATCAGGCAGAGAGAAAGACAAATATGCCTGGCGTTTTATTATAGTTGGATATAGGCAATTTTTAATGTAGTTACGAGCCTATTATTAATTAATATCTGAAGTGCACAAAATAATTAAATAGACCTCTATGTAAATGTACCATTAATCTAGTATGGTACCAGTCCCTATAAAATTGACTTGAACTATTATGTTAACTTTGCTACTTACTATTTAGTTACTAGGTAGTACTAACACTCAGGTGGCTCAACATATTGTTGTTGAGTCAAAGCCAGCAGAGAGAATTGTGGTTTTATTTGTACACTACATAAAAAACTTTAATAACTCTTTCTAGTTTTTGCCAAATTTTAAAATATTTTCCATTAAATAGCACAGATTGAGCCTTATTACCAACATTGTTATCTAGATATGTTGAATACTGTTCTGGTGGCAACTTAGAGTGCCTAGTTCCCTTGGGAGCTTGTTGAGGTTTAAAAATATCATCCATTTTTAGAAAATTAAATTTGTAAATAATAAATGTTTAGAATTATTTTTTTATTAATAAGTTCTTTCATTAATAACATAAACTACGTGTATGAATTATTTGACGCATATTAAATATGCATAATGTTCAATTATATAAATAATTAAAAATAATGTAACAAAGGATCTCAATGTTTACAAAATATATACATGTTTATATATAATCTTTACCATTTTGTTGAAAGAAAATTCTATGGCTTCCGTTATGTGATATTTATCACTTGTTTAAATAGGAACCTTCTGCACACTCGTTGCAGAAAACATAAACAGTGTTGAATAAAGTTGCCACAAGATGTCGGTGGACAAAAAAATGACATCCGCATAGCGGCCTATTTAAGAATCTGTAATTCAAAGCAATCTTGACGTCAAAAGTGATCATCAAGGTCAAAATCGCAAGCTAAACAGTGATCTTCAAGATCAAGATGAGATCAAGATTTTGATCTTCATGCTGATGATCAAGATCTTGGTCATCTCTGGGAGGAACTAAATCTGTCATGTTGCTACCCTCTTTTGGGCGGTTTTACTTTGGCAAACCCATGGGTAGCTTAACTGCCTGGATTTCCTTCCATGAATTTAAGGAATCTGTGGACTCAACGCCACTTCTCTTTGTGCGGAGCGCTAATAATGGGGAGGATGGGCCCGGCTTTAGAATAGAGCAGGGCTTGAGCTTTTATTGTTGACAGTTTTAATGAAGTGGCTCCCAGGAACGAAGGGGTGGGGAACCCAGGGAAAGTTTTTTGGGGGGGTGCAGGAGCTACACCGCTCGTATACTTGGAACAACCAGAATGAGCAGGTTTCTTTTACACTTGGGAGGCGTAGAATTGTCCTGGTCGATCAGATTGCGACAGGACTCTCTCCTTAGTCTCTGGATGCGAAATGCGTTCCTCAGCCTCAAAGACCAGGAGCTCCTTTTTGAACAAATACCAACCGAAAATCCTAGTGTGAAGAGCGGGCAATCCGCCACACAGGGAAGGGCACAAGGCAAATTTGGGGTTGACCTTGCTTGGAACGTCGAAGTAGTAAGTGTGATAACACCGCCTGGTACCCATATCAGTCACCAGACATTAACTAGGAAGCTAGTCTCGATATAACTCGAAGACAAATTAAGGTTGAATCTCGAAACCCCCCTTGGTTTCTTACTAAGGATTGAGACATTACGACCACCTGGTCAGCCAGTTTTCTAAAATCTATTATATATAGTAGTCAAAAGGTCTGTTGCATAAACTAGTACTTTGACAAAAATGTTGGAGCTGATGCCCAGTTGTATAGTGTAATGGAAGAAATGGGAGAGAAATGTCTCTCTAAAGCAAATCTCCAATACTTTTGTCTGTTCATAGAAATAACGATACCGGGGGAAGTTTAGCTCAGCAAATTGCTAAAAAATCAAGAAATGTTCAGTTGCATTCTCCGCCATATAGTATGATGAATCAACAGATGTAAGTTTCACTTCAAAACTTATAACATTTACTCCTGGCATAAAATTGCATTGCACCTGAAGAGGACACATACGAAGATTCCTTCAAGCGCTGTCAGACACTACATAATCTCTAAATTGGAATTAACTGTAATGGGAAACAATTTAGGGAAGCAGAAATAGGTATAAAGTAAGCAATGTTTATTTAGGAAACTCGCAACAGCCTTTAAGTTTGGGAGCAAATATGTGGATATGTTATGGGTTAAGAAAGCTGTTGTTGCCTTCCTTAATTATACTGTAATTCAATCACACGGGAATTATCACCTCCAGTTTATCAAACTGGCTTCATTGATTTGCCTTTTTATACAACAAGACAACAGGTTTATTTATAGGATATTTCTATAACAGTTTTTTCAACTCAATCAATTTAATCCGCAACAAATAAAGCCACCCTCATCCTCAAATAACTAACGTCAAATGGCTCTGGAAATTGTCAAATGTTGTAGCCATGACAGACACCTTCTAAATTTCTGGTCTATCTTAGAAATTGTGTAAGGACATTCTGATATAGGGGGAAAAGGTTGCTAGGGGCAAAAAGATGTTTCTATGGAAGGGGCGGCACTCTTTTCATTGCCTCGAGCATGCCTGAATGACGATGGGCTGACTGCTCTCAGCGGTAAGAAATACGAGGAGGAAAATAAAGGTTTTGACTGACTGCTCAGAGCGATAGGAAAAAAGAGGAGGAAAATTAAGGTTTTGGCTGACTGCAATGAACGGAAAACATTAGAGGTAAAATCAAGGTATTGGCTGAGAAACTAAAGAAAGAAAATTAAGGTTTTAGCTGACTGCTCTGATCGGTAAGAAACAATAGAAGGAAAATCAAGATTTTGACTGAGTGCTGATTTTGACTGAGTGCTCTGAGCAAAAAGAAACTAAAGGTTATAGCTGACTGCTCTGAGTGGTAAGAAACAAGAGAAATAAAATAAAGCTTTTGGCTGATTGATTTCAGTAGTACAAGCAAGGGAAGGAAAATCATAGGTTCGGTTGAGTACTATGAGAGGTAAGAAATAAGAAAAGGAACAGCAAGGTTTTGGTTGACTGCTATGAGAGGTAAGAAATAAGAGAAGGAACAGCAAGCTTTTGGTTGACTGCTATGAGAGGTAAGAAATAATAAAAGGAACAGCAAGGTTTTGGTTGACTGCTATGAAAGGTAAGAAATAAGAGAAGGAACAGCAAAGTTTGGTTGACTGCTATGAGAGGTAAGAAATAAGAGAAGAAACAGCAAGGTTTTGGTTGACTGCTATGAGAGGCAAGAAATAAGAGAAGAAACAGCAAGGTTTTGGTTGACTGCTATAAGAAGTCAGAAATAAGAGAAGGAACACCAAGGTTTTGGTTGACTGCTATGAGAGGTAAGAAATAAGAGAAGGAACACCAAGGTTTTGGCTGAAAGCAATGAGCAGTAATAAACAAAAGAAGGAAAATAAAAGTTTTGGTTGACTGCTCTGAGCGGCAACAAACAAGAGAAGGAAAATAAAGGTTTTGGCTGACTGCTCTGAGCGGTAAGTAACAAAAGAAGGAAAAACTTTCCTTCTACGACTGCAAAGTATCCTATCTTTGTAAACCCACCCTCTTGCGAAATCTGACTAATTTTGCTAGATGACTTCTGCTCAGAAATATTTTGAATAAAGGTTAGTGTAGAAGTCTAAATACCACGTAAATTAGTGTACGCAGAGATACTCCGACACAAACTGCGCGTCCCTCCAAATTCACCTTTCGCCTCGAATTCCCTCCGCCCTTTTCGCACCTTTGAGACAACCAAATTCGAGACGGCCGTTTAGGAAAATGTCTGCCGCTAAAAGATGCCTGCTAGCCGACGAAGGTCCAAGTTTTCGCGCCGTCGTAAACTGCGATGTGGAGCGAAGGTGTGAAAGATTTACTCTGTCTGGCAGCAGATGAAAAGGTCTTTCACGCAGCGATGCGGATTTTATGAGAATTCGGTGCTCTCTCTCGATTTCTGCTCGTGAGGAAAATAAAAGGGAAACTTTTCCCTGGAGTCAGGCAGAAGACCTTGGACCTACGTTGAGTGTGTGGAGCTCGTTCCACAAAGGAAACAGTTCGCCCGTTGTAAGAAAGAAACTTCGGGGAATTTGTGTGTTGCCGTCACGGTACTCGTAGGTGCGAAACTTCTCGCAGCCCCCCTCCCCATTCAGAGTCTAAGGTTACACAGGACCTCCCTCTGCGGATTACCCTAGACGTAGCTAGGTAATCGGTTTTGGCTACCCACTCCAAGAGCCGAATAATCGGACAGTCACTTCGAGGAAGAAGAAGTCCGATTTGAGCCACAGTATGGCTCGCCTTCGTGATCTGGTATAGGATCCTCATATCACTGTCTAGGACTACTTTCTCATTCGGTAACCTCGGATGGCCAGACTAAGTGCGATCATGGTCACCAGAAGAAGATCTTCACCATCATTCTCAAAAATTACTTATGAACTCAAAGGTATTGTTAAAGTGAATTATCCCCTTCCCTAACTTCACCAGTTTATTCGTTAACTAGAATTCCCATCCCGAGCCCATAACTTCGAGTATTAAAAGTGATTAATTCAGTGCTTAATTCAATAATATTATTTCATTCATTCTATCGGGTGGCATTAAGATGCAAGCATCCTAGTGAGTAATTTCCAAGTATAATCCCCACGACATTTTGTAGACTTACTTATTTAGTGCAAAGATTAATTCTATTTATACCTATATACGTTGTTTCTTATTTCTAATTCATGTACATTAAAGATTATTTTTGTATCTATGTGTTTAACTATTTTGGACGATCCTTTGGCAATTAATAAGCAATCCACTTGGCTTAAATCTCAATATTACACAGGTCCACCCATGACTGGCTTTTATTGAGTGGGGACACACTCAGGGAATCGTCATCTTAGTTTTCATCAAAAGGGTACGCACTGGGGTTATTCTTATTCACCGGAAGTGGCTACGGTAGGTGTATTGGACGCACTTCACCTCCGCTTCACCTCGGTGCGGTAATAAAATATATGTCCAGGAAGTGGGACTGGGATTAACCACTCTCTAAACTTCCACATATATAAGTGGTGTCAGGTTTGGGGTTATCACAAAACCTCTCGACTTATATAAGTAGTATCAGGTGTGTGAGGTTATCACTAAAAGCAACATCTATATAGTTATGAGCATCTTAAAACTTTATTCAAACATTGCCAACGTCCAAATTAGTACAAATACTCAAGCATTAACAGCAATTCTTGTTTTGGGCTCCAAGAAATAGTTAGGTTAGGGTGATTATCTAATCTTGTTTTGTTTTTTCAATTGTTTTCTCTTGTCTACCACGTTTTGGGAGGGAACTCTAA
The DNA here is from genome assembly GCA_963969495.1 of Ceratothoa steindachneri. NCBI lineage: Eukaryota > Metazoa > Arthropoda > Malacostraca > Isopoda > Cymothoidae > Ceratothoa > Ceratothoa steindachneri. The sequence goes on along the minus strand of CAXAKS010000003.1, from coordinate 496,227 downwards.
TAACCCCTTTTTCCTTAAACAGGTTACACCAAAGCAACTCTCCCAGTGCATACTCTTACCTTTGGATCGATAAAATGGCTTCCACATCGTTCGAAACACTCCACAAGCAAGGAGAAGCATTCGGACTGGACTGTAGGGAACTCATTGAGTACGTTCAAAATGAAAAAAGGAATGAAAGAGAAGCAAAAAGGGAAGAATAAAAACTACAACTCGAAGCAATGAGAGAAGAACAAAAATGGAAGGATGATAGAGAAGAGGAAAAACGGAAGGAAGATTTTGAAAGGGAAAAACTACAACACGAAGAACGGGAAAGAATTCGTCCTCATGAACGCGAATTAAGAAGGGACCAAGTGAAGGCAAAATCAATTGGTTCCCGGAGTCAACAACCTCAAGCCCCTGATCTCAAACTACCCCTCCCCCATCGTGAGAATGAGGAATCCATTACGTACCTAACACATTTCGAAAAAATATTCGAAGTAAATGGATGGGATATTGAAGCCAATGGAGTAAGTCGCATTCTCCCCTTACTCCCCCCTCGACTGAGGAAAATTTTGATCGCATTGCCGCATGAGGCGACAATCGATTATTCCACCTTAAAAACAGAACTTCTATCTGCCGTTAATCTTATTCCCCAGTTCTAAAGATCGAAGTTCAAATCAGCTAAACTCCAAGCAGGACAGACATACAGATACTTGGGATTCATCATGAGAAGAAATCTGCAATTCTGGCTGGACTCAGCTAAAGTCGAAAGAGATTGCGAGGCGTTGATCGACTTTATTTTAAAGGAGCAACTACGAAGTACACTTACCCCAAAGATTAGGGCCTTCGTTCAAGACCGAAGGGCCTCTACATTCAAGTAATGCCTCAATGATGCGGACCTGCACGCTTCAAACCATAATTTATACCCGAAGGAAAGCAGAAAAGGTAATCCCCCTTCCCCCAAGAACAAGTTTGGGTACGGAAGGCACCCACATGAGAAACCCTCTAAGTTTGTGAAGATTTCTTCCCCATTTAAGCCCAAAAACAAATTCCAGGATACCCCAGAAGACCGAAAACCCCCTGGTTTTAACACTCACTCGAACAACACCTTCAGGAGTAGTCCGATCACGTGTTACTCTTGCGGAGCCCCAGGGCACATAAAATCCCAGTGTCCAGAAAATTCAAGTTCTATCCCTCCCCAAGTCAGCAGGTACATCAAGTGACTGCCACCCTTTATCTAGAGCAAGCTGCCGTAGCTGCCTCGCAACCTGCGGCTCCGTCAGATCAAGACTACCAGGTCAACTTCTTATTCAATAAAAGTTCTCCTGGTGGACTCAAGTTTGAAACTGGCTCGATTAATGGGTGCAAAGTGTCCACTTTAGTTAGGGACACCGGTTGTACGTGTATCGTAGTGTCAGGCAAGCTAATCCCCCCCCCCCTAAAACCCCAGCTTCAGAAATTTGCGGTAGTGCACGACTTTTTGGGACGCGCCTAAAAGGTTCCCTGTCGTCCGGTGCCATGCAGAGTGCCGCTGTTTATAGTCAATATGATTGCCGGTGGCAAAAATGCCATCCGTGTTTAAAGTCTTTAAATCTAGTCACTTTTTCACCGAGTGAACGGAGCACATCGTGTGTTGATTTCACCCAGACCTTCTTCTTTTCTTCCGTTTTTACGATTACTTTATGTTCCAAAGACCATTTCTTATATCTTTTCCCACATTTAGGTGTTCTCTAGGGTTCAAATCTAGAGACTGATCTTAGGGTGTTTAATGGCATTTTTGCCCTCCATATTTTCAACATTCTCTCTTTCTACCATTCAACTCGGTCTCATTAGGACCATCGATGCAGGTACTTTTACGCTCACTGGAAAATATTGGTGTATTCCTCTCACCAAGTTTTGAAATACATTTTATGAATTTAAGCACCAAACACAAGCACATCTGATCGTCTGAATGTGCTAAACAGTTCTCTATAGGTTAAGAGGCTATCATGCCGGAGCGCTGGTTGCCATTGGGCAACAAATAGCTGTTTTCTCCTTAATCTCCAGTCCTATACGCGTCAAAAGTAGGTAGACCGAGAGAAATTTGACTCGAGATAAATTAGGTTGTGATATGGGGATAGAAAACCTTAACCTGTAGGGCAACAGTAGCTGATTAACTGTATTGCTTATTAGCATTTAAACAATTGCACCGTGTGGTTAACACTACTAGCCGATCACTAACTCAAATTCGATGATATCAGAGAGATTTTCACTCATATCATCTTGTGGAGTAAACCAATTACCAGATTTTCTCATACGACTAGCGCACACTATCACGGACTATCCTGTGCAACCAAGGGAACCTTTGGATCAGTTTCCGCCTGCCTCTGTAGAGCGAAAGGCGAAGGATTCAAGAGAGAGAGAGAGAGAGGGGGAAGGGGAGCGAGAGAATCGATTCTTGCTCTCCCTTCCTCTTCCCGTCGGAAGGAAATAGCCTACGAAGGAACTTTTCCTCTAAGCAGGGTAAATTCTATACCACATTTTGGGATGGACAAAACCTGCTGGAAGAGAAGCAGTTCAGTTCAGTAGAGTCCAGTAAAATCGGAGTCCATCAAAGTTCTTGTATACACCAAAAACTCTAGAGGTTTCTCAAGCTTCAATCTGAGACCTCTCCATCTCTCGCTGGTATCCAATGTAATTGTTATCTTCTTATCAGACTATCCTGCTAAACAAATTCCTGGGCCTATATTAATGTCAAATGTTGTCGTTACTCACGTTTATCAGAATAGACGCGCGGCTTCAATTCGAAGCCTATCCACCATTGCTTGGAGAGTTTTTAAAACGCATTTTTCTCCAAGTTTACCAAACTCCGCGCCTTCACAAACTAACAATCGGCCAAAAGCATAATTATTAATTCAACATATATAATTACAGTGTTTTCACATCACTTAATTGTAATGAATAAATTACGTGCAAGAAAGTCAAATTATTTCTCTTTATCCATTCATATTAAAATGCTTAATTAATTCCATCTTCTATGTGTTACTAAATTATTTTGCATATTTATTTAATATCCCTAAATTAATTTTTTTCTGTAATAAGGAACATATTCCAATCTATTTCGTTGCAAGTTTCACGAATCAAAAATATTCTTTTAAGCTCCTTCGAATTCACTCCGAGGGAGTCAATATAGTCATGGATTTCGGAAATGAATCAAAGTAAATGTAAATAGGTTCTACTGGTTCTACTGGTATACACTTTATTACCAGTAGTGTAAACGAAGTTATTGTGGCAATGTGGTTCCAGTACTCACCTGTGTTCAGATCAAATTCATATTAAGGACATTCTTTCATAAATTAGTGAGACAAATATTAAAATAACGCTGAGGATTAATAAAAAGAGGGCGTTAACGAACCTAGGATGCGAGGACCATCACATCCATTAAGTCGATAGTGGGGTTAACGTCTTCATCCAAGTCAAGACAGCTGGGCAGCAAAATAAGAACTACGTGTCCAGCAGAAAAGACCACAGGTCATCTACAGCTGCGTATGTGTTTTCAGGAATTTGCCCCTGAATTAATTTTAATAAATAAAAACAACTTCAAAATGTTCCTAATTCTTCCTAGAGTGCCAGAGTGACATTATCAATATCCCTCATAATTTAGGTTCGTTCTTTTATTCACTTAATATTAAGTGGTGAATTCTAATCACATCTCTTCCTAAACTTCTTTGTTTTGGCATATTTACTCTCTACAGTTACTTTATTGCTGCCATTCCCATTTTGCCTTAGATCTGAGATTCCTTCAACTCTCAAATCTATAACTCATTATCATCTCTCGGCCTATTTTTCATATTCTTACACACCTGTTTGATGTAATTACATCTCAGCCTAACTCCTACACTTTTTTCCATAGTTACTTATTTCAGAGTAATGGCATAATATCTAGTCGTATAATCTTCCCCCAAAACAATATACTCTTCAGTAATATCAATACTACCATATTACTTAGATTCACTCACTCCACAGTGCGTTCCTCTCATATTATCATAAGTTTCACCTTTTTCTATCATTCACTGACTGCAGAAAATTCATCAGGAACACCACCCTAAACTCCATCTATTTTCTCATATTCACTCAGGGAGTAACTTCGGGTAACTATTACTATTGACTTCGCTCAACTTCAGGGACTTGCCTCATTTGCGCTAGAGGGAGCAATTTATTTAATGTCTTTCAAAGTTTACCATTTCGGATTTTATTGGAAAAAATGATGAAAAGATATAAGTTATAATTACTAAAGAAATTTGGGGTACCTACTAATAAGAGTTGATGTTTCATGGGCTGAAAAATTTCACACTTTTAAAGAACTCTGATGATCGAAGCATCTACGGACGGCTGAAACGTCTGTTGAACCGTGTATAGGTGGCAAGAGAGGAAGATCTCCACATAGCATTCCCTTACGTAAAGCAGATTTCAAGTGCTTAATTGCACTAATATTGTATCATATATAGGTTTAAAATAGAGAGTGTAAACGGAAGAAAACAGAGAAAATATCAAACTGAAAACGCCTACCATTCATAAAGTGTCCTTTGCAACATGAATGGACAGATGGTGACGAGGTTAATGCATCCGCCAGGATAGTCCGCAGCTGCTTAACCTGCAGTAGAAGGAAGGTCGACTGGACCAAGCGTCAATGGGGATGTGTGTTATGGTCCGACGAATCTAGGTTCCATTTCTTCTAGACCAGAGTTTCCCAACTGGGGACCATATGGCCCCCTAGGGGCCATGGCACATCTGAAGGGGGCCACAGGAAAATTTTAAGCTTTAGAGGGGCCACAGATCCATGAAGGGGGCCACAGGACTCAATCTATTGAAACCTGAATTATAGTTAGGGCAGTACCTAATTTTAACTTATGCATTTGAATTACATTTTAAAAATATTAAAACATATATTTTCCCTTTTATATTTTATTAGCATAATAGGATTTACATTAATCTGTAAACAAATATTTTGCATCTTACAAGCTTATTCTGCGGCGCACTCCATTGTGCGCCTGGCACCGTTGTTGGCTCGATGAAAATACTTCAGGTGGAACTTTAAATCCTTACAGTCTGTTTATCAAGTGGTTCGGCGTTAGAGTATGTAAGTAGCTTTTATTTGTTTAACCTAATACTGCGAAGTTGTAATAATTTTACTAGTTTTTAAAATTATAATAGATTGCCACAAGTACAATAATATAAGACTTTTATAAGTAAATAACTGAGCATTTTTGTTTGTAAGCAGAGTGTGTCATTCCTAGGCCTACACCAAATCATTTTTTTTCACTTCGGTTTCACTTAGGGCTTATTAACGAGATTAACATTTAATCTTAGATTCTGATGATTGTACTTATCGTTTTGTATCTGCATTAATTTGAGTAATATATATGTATATATAATATATTACTAAAATTACTGCAGATCTACTCCCCTGAGGGAGTATATTTCTGCTGTTTGCATTTAGGTACAGGCACAGAGTACCAGGATGTACAATCAACAACGAAAATTTCGGACATCTCTAATTAATAGAAACGCTCCTGAAAATAGTTGCATTGTTTTGCGGTTCTTTTTTGGTGTCAAATATTTACCCTCAAGGGCAAGTATTTAGCACAAAAAAGGAAAACAAAATTTTCAATGCAGCTATTTTTATGAGCATTTCTATTTATTGAACATGTCTGAAATTTTCGTGGCAGACTCTAATAGGAGTTGGTGTTAGGCACAGACTCGGTGCTCTGCACAGGGAATGGAGGTTGTTTCTGGGTCTTTTCTCAGAAATACTCTTCCTTTTTCGCCGCTGAGATAAGCGCCTTTCATTCTGTTGCGGTGAGCTTTGGCTCTAAAATGTAATATATATATATATATCATTTATATATTAAATTTCTTCTGCACAGATTACCCATGGCTACGGCGACGAAGAAAAAATGTCGACAATACTCCAGTGAGTATTTAGCTTATGGTTTTATACATTCACCAGACAATATAACACAGCCATTGTTTCTCATATGTATGGCTACACTTTCTTATGATAGGATGCGACCAAGTAAGGTTAAAATACACTTGGAGAATAAGCACAAGGACAAAAAGACAAAACATTAGATTACTTTAAAAAGCTGCGTGTTGATTTCCAAGCAAGGAGCACTATTAAAGATATATTTAGCAAAACAGCGGCGAAACTAGACAAAGGTTTAATGGCATCTTATGGGATTTCCAAGCTAATAGCGAAATCGGGAAAACTTCATACTATTGGCGAAGAATTGAGTTTGCCTTTAGTATCTGTGGTTATTTCAACTGTCATGCAACAAAATCTCCCAAAAATCACTTAAGTCATTCCGCTGAGCAACAATACAGTATCAAGACGTATTGACGAAATGGCAAAGAATGTAGAGGAAAAACTCGTTAAACATTTACAAATTGATGAAACGTTATTACGTAATAACGAAGCCCTTCTCATGGCGTATGTTATGTTTTTGGATAAAGATCAACTCAGAGAAGAAATGCTTTTCCCCCGCAGCCTTGTGACAGATACTAGAGGTGAAACAATTTTCAAAGAAGTAGTGACCTTTTTTTTAGAAAATAATATTCCATTTGGGAATATTATGGCTTGTGCAACTGATGGCGCTGCTGCTATGGTAGGTAGATATAGGGGATTTATTGCACATTTAAAAGAGGCTGTGCCTAAAGTTTTTTGCATACACTGTGTTGTCCATCGTCAACATCTGATTGAAAAAAAAACCTAGGAGGACGTCTGAAAGATTCACTTGATAGTGTAATCAAGACAGTCAACCTTATCAAGTCAAATCCACTTCAAGAGCGTCTTTTCTGACAACTCTGTGCTACCAATGAAGAAGGGTTTGAGTGCCTACTTTTGCATACAGAGGTGCGATGGCTTTCTAAGGGCAATTTTCTGAATCGCTTCATTGCACTTTGGGATAGTGTTGTGTTATTTCTGAATGATAAGCAGCTCGAAGTAAGAATCATTGCTGCCAAATGTGATATATTCTAACTTACAGATATATTTGAAAAGCTAAATATCTTGAACAAACAGCTACGAGGTAAAAATGCCAATATTTTAATGTGCAAATAGTCTATTTGTGCATTTATGAGGAAAATTAAGTTGTTCAAGACAAATATGGGGCGAAAGGAGTTGATACAGTTTCCACCCCTCCGCACTATTGAGAGTAAGCTGAAAGAAGATGATATTTTAGTATACATTGATCATTTGGAGAAATTGCATAGTGATGTAGAAGTTAGGTTCAGAGATCTTCTACAACTGGACATTCCATGTTGGGTGGTATTAATGAAGCTGATGTTGCTATCATATTACAAGAAAGCCTCATTGAGTTACAGAGTGATCAACCTTCTCTGGATATATTTAAGCATGGTGTCAGGAACCTATGGACAAGTCATGAAATTGCTATGAAATACCCTTTGTTTTGGGACGAATTAAAATTATATTTTATTGATTTTCCCACTTCTTATCTGGTTGAGTCGGGTTTGAGTAAAGTGTCACACCTCCCATCAAAAGCTCGCAGCCGCTTAGAAATAGTAAGAAGAGGTGATCTTCGTCTGTCTCTAACAACTATAGACCCTGATATTAAAAAACTTGTGAAACTGCATGAAGCACAAGGATTGCATTGAATGAATAAAGAGTTGATGATATATTTATTTCATTTTGCTGAAGGATTTTAATTTTTACTATGTTTATAGTTCTATATATGTGACAAATATAATTGTACCTGAATACAAATAGCTGTTTTAATATCTTTTATCCTTTAAAGTAGAGTTAAACTGCATATTACCTACTGAAAATAATGATTATGGGCCACAGGAAAAAATAAGGTTCCTAAGGAGGCCATAAGCCAAAATCGGTTGGGAACCATTGTTCTAGACCATGGACAACGCTAGAGGCCACAAGATGCCAGGGAAACAGTGAGATCGAGAGTGCAGAGTCCCAATAGTAGAACATGGTGGCCACTCTGTAATGGTATGGGGCTTCATGTTAAGTTCAGTGGTGGGTCATCTGACTATTTGTGATGGCACCAAAAATTCAGATAAGTACTTAGCTGTCCTGGAAGATTATATGCTTCCCTCGGCACGGGACCTCTAGAGAAATATCCAGAATGTGATTTTTCAACAGGACAATACCCAATGTCACAAGTGTGCGTCCGTTATACAGTATTTCCGGGCCAACAATATCACGGTGATGGCATGACGTCCTCAGGCCCCGGATATGAACCCAGTAAAACCCTCTAGGAGGACTTGACAGAGGGTTTAAGACGTCGTCAGCCAACCGCCAATGAGCAACTGAAGAGACTCCTCCCTGAAGAGTGTGCTAGCCTCACACTCCTCAGTTGTCGCCCCTTCGTGGAGACCAAGTCTCGAAGAATAAATATTTCATCACTGCCAAGATACCTTCGATACGTAACTGAGCTACATGTATCAGTTCGGTGTAGCTGAAATTTTCACAGAGCTTCACCTGCTTATCTATTATATGTTACATGTTTTGGCAAATTTTATATTTTGTTAATTTATCTTGGTTTTAGGGGTGCATATATATATATATATATATATATATATATATATATATATATATATATATATATATATATATATATATATATAATTTATTGCTATTTATTCCTCCTTATTCCACTGTTATATTTATATAAATATGCAAATAGAAACTTTACGACGGCGCATTTATCAAAGTTCCTAAAATTTCTGATGTGTTCAAAAACTCTTTGCCACCGTTGTATATTTTCTACAAATGTTTTAGTTATCTTAACTAAATAAACTAATACTAGTTTTATTTGTGAATTTTTGAATGAAAGTTTATTGAAATTTATTGAAAATAGTGGAGTTTATGTGTAAAGATTACTGGCGAAATTCAACTCATGTTTATAAGAGGTGGAGGAATGTCAAAGTTCTGGCGGATTTTCTTTCTGAAATTTCAACTAACATCGTTAGAGGAGACATCTTTGATATGGTGAACAAACCTTTAAATAAAAAAATCTAGTTAAAGTGTATGAGTGATTGTAATGAAGAAAGCATCCAGGAGGTACTGAAAGCTATCTTTCTTTTTCAATTTAAAATATTCGATTCCCGTTAATGTGGACTAAAGTGAGTATAAAATATAACTACGAAAAGCATTTCACGGTCAATGCTAGTGCAGTGGAAGTGAGAAAGAGAGAGAGGAGAGGGAAGAAAAGAACCTGAAAGGAAGATTTAACTATATACAGTTACAAAGTCTGGAGGAAGAAATGGGAGAGTTAGGTCTCTCTAAAGCAAATCTAATTGAAATTTACATCTTTGACCTAATAATTTGGTTTGCTTGTAGAATTGATGATATAGGAAGCAATTTAGCTCATTAAACCTGTGACAAATAAAGAAAAGTTAAGTTGTATTATTTGACATACAGTATGATGGATCAACAGATATAGTTCACACTTCAATATTTTCTTACACTCATTCCTGGCGTCAAAATTGCATTGCACCTGAAGAGAACACATACGAACAATTCCTTCAAGCGATGTCAGACACTACAAAAGCTAAAATAGAAATAACTGTAATGGGGAAACAATTTAGAGAAGCAGGAATATGTCTAAAGTGAGAAATGTTTAATTGGACAAATCACAACACCATTTTAGGTTGGGAGAAAATAGGTGGATATATCATGGGTTCAGAAGGCTGTTGTTGCCATACTTAATTTCATTCAATCTCACCTGAATAATCACTCCCAGTTCATCATTTAAATTGATTCTTAATTCATTGATTTGCCTCTTTATAAATCAACTTCCAACATACATTTCATCACCCGCCATACTCCTTCCCTCTCTCCACCACCATAAACTTTCTCAACATCCATGCGCCCATCACACAATTTACACCTCTTATCTCGTGTATCTTGAACTTGGGGTCGTTGTCCGAATTCTCGATCCACCTAAACTTCACAACTTCCACTATAAATCCCTCATTCATCCCCCTTTTTCCAACACTCAACAGGTTCTATTCCACTGCAGAATTTATTACAGAATTAACACCACCTTTTAGCATCTCAGCGACTCTATCATCTACTCCACCTTCATTAGCACTTTTCACTCCTCTCACAGTGCTAACACACTCTAGCCTCTTCTAGACACTCTTTATGACACCAAGAGAAAGGGAAGAGCTCTTAGGACCCGGCAGGTTATTCCACAACTTAGGGCCCCAGATTGTGAAGGCGAGGTCCCCCATACTGCACAAAAGACTGCACCGCACCTGTATCAAAGAGGCACAATTGGAATCCAAGTCTCTCAGAGTTCGGGAGAGCTTCAGTGAAGACAGGTAGGTGAGGACAGCGGTAATTAAAACCATATAATTAAGAAAGAACACCTCGAAGACGTGTGTAATTCTTATGCACATGTACGAGTCATGCAACTAACGTCACCAGTAAATAACAACATAAATATAAAAAAGAAGACGCTCCCCACTCTACCCACGAAAACAGGGGGTACCCTTGTTTTGATTAAGCAATGGGCCTGTAAGTCCGTTTATGTACGTGTTTTACGGCAACATAAAGTCTGGAAGAAGGCAATAACATTGCATTAAACGACACCTGAAAGTAAGGAAAATACAATAATATAAACATAAAATATATGACGGAAATTCGTTGGGCGTTTCTGTTTTCTCCCGATTTCACGGGAAGCTAAATTAAACTTCAAAATACGTCAGTTTATTCGAGGGACCGAGCATAAAACATGTCTGAAGCAGGAATTAACTCGCCGAAAGAGGACTTGAGTCGAAACCCAACGTAAAATGAATAAAATAATTAAATGAATGTTAAATTTAATAAAATAAATTTAATTTCAAATTATTATGGTAACTTTATTAAATCATGCGAATTAAACGGATTAGAAGATTGTTAGCACCTTGAAGAACGACAGCGGGTTTCTCCCCAAAGCGATTCTCTCTCTGCGTTTGAGTCTTTGATGCTCTCTTTCTTTCGTTCTTCAATTGTAATTCATTAACGGATTCATCGATTAATGAATGTATTCCAACCACGTCTCTTTCTAAACCTCTCTAGTTTTGCCAGATTTACTCTGCCACTCTCATGCTTCTTTTATACCCATACTCGAGATTCATTCAATCTTCTATGCCTTTATCACTTACGATATTATCCTACCATTAAACTATTTTCCATATTCTCAGCTACAGCTCTTCTTCACTTAAATTGCTGTGGCAGTATTACTTCATCTCCAACTCCATGTTTTCTCATTCCATAGAAATGCCATCATATCTTAACTTAACCTCTTTCTACGAAACAATCACCTTCACTTACGTCAACACTACACTATTTCTTAGATTTATTCACTCCACAGTGAGTTTATCATATTTCATCATTGGTTCCACATACCAAGATGGACCTATTTTGCATTTTCTGTCAGACGCCAATTTCGACCAATCGAGACATTAACTTCGTCCAACTTCACGGCCCACAACTTTTGCGAAATGTGGGGAAAAATTGATTTCGTGTATGTCAAAGTTTAGAACTTTGTATTTTCTATCAAAAAAGGCAGGATAAGTTCAAAGAAAAGAAATCAGCAGTAATTAACAGCAAAATAGATGGATCCTCCAAAGAGGAGCTGATGGCTCATGCCATGAGAAAGTGGCGAGCAAATTCCATCTTCTCCCAAATTAGAAACGTTTAGACGGAACCCCGATCATAGATGCATCCCGGGATGGATGTAGTGATCTTTCCCCTTCGGGATACGATCAACACATCACAAGCCCTTTCTGAGAATACAAATTTCATGTGTTCCATCCCATTAAATATATAACATAAATAGGCTTATAAAGATGCATTCATCGTCGGAGCCCTTTTTTCTTATGAAGGTTTCCCCCCCTCCCACTCCCATGCAAATATTTGCCATACCTTAACTATGACACATTTATAAAAAATTAAAAAATGCATAAAAAGAATCTTGCAAAATTCAATTCAAATATTTTTTAAAAATAACTACATCAGGATTTTAGAGATTTTGGTGCCGCCAGAGGAAGGCTAAATTGCTGGAAATTGTATTTATTTTAACTGCTTGCGAGACATTCCTATTTAGACGTATTTTGGCATCACAATTTTTATGCGGGTTGAGAATTTGAAATTGACATAGTTTTGCTTTACCAAGAGAAAAATAGATGGATGGAATGGTGAAGTTGATGAGAGGCGGAACGTCAAGCGATCAGTTGATCAGAGCTACGCGGGTCAAAAAAAGATGGAAGTCCTTAGTAATCGAAATCCTGAAGGATATGGAACAGCGGTTTGCTTTATTAATAAATGAAGAAATAATAATGTTTAATTGATATAATCATGGTTAATCATTTTTAGTTGATGCTGACTCACTTGATTTGCGAAATGGGTCGTCGCGGATCTTTGGCAGAAATTGAAAGGTCAATATTAGTCAAGGAATAAATGAAAGGACATTAACTCTTGACAATTTAGAAAATGAAACATCAATATTAATTAAAGAAAGAAAAAAATTCTTGATAATTAAGAGATTAAAACGTCAATATTAGTCAAGGAATTAAGGAAAGGACATCAACTCTTTACCATTCAGCAAATGAAAGGTCAATATTACCAAGGTATTGAGGAAAGGACATCAACTCTTGACAATCAAGAAATTAAAACGTCAATATTAGGCAAGGAGTTAAGGGAAGGATATCATCTCTTGACAATCAAGCTATTGAGGAAAGGCCAGCAACTCTTGACAATTAAGAAATTGAAATGTCAATATTAGTCAAGGAATTAAGGAAAGGACATCAACTCTTGACAATTTAAAAATTGAAATGTCAATATTAGTCTAGAAAGTAAGGAAAGGCCATCCACACTTTACCATTCAACAATTGAAACGTTAATATTAGTCAAGAATTAAAGGAATATACATCGACTCATTACCATTCAGCAAATGAAAGGTCAATATTAGTCAAGAAATTAAGGAAAGGTCATCAACTTTTTACCATTCAGCAAATGAAAGGTCAATATTAGGCAAGGTATTGAGGAAAGGACATCAACTCTTGACAATTAAGCAATTGAAACGTCAATATTATTCAAAGAATTAAGGAAAGGCCATCAACTCCTTAGCATTCAGCAAATGAAAGGTCAATATTGGTCAAGGTATTGAGGAAAGGACATCATCTCTTCACCCTTTAGAAATTCCTCTCAAACCGTGACTCATTTAATGGATGGTCAAACTCATTACAACTGCTTATATTACCTTTCTACTCGGACATCTTCCGCCATATTCTTTTAAATATCTCTTTTAAGCCATAATGATATTGTTATGAGTACTCGCGTTCTCAAATAGCGCAATAATTCAATTATAACTTGCGTTGGTTAACTACGAAGGGGATGAGCAACTAAACTACCCGATTGGGCTCAAACCTCAGCCTCTGCTAGTCAATTTGCGAGGATCTATATGCAATATTTTATATCTTATTATTTTGCAGCAGAATGCTGTTATCAGCTCCGCATATTAATTGCAACTACAAGTGTTGAAACATACAGCTTCACTCCCCTGTTCCAAAAGCAGCTCGGAGTAGGATAGGAACGGATATATTTATCCGCGATTCGTGATCTTCTCTATATATTTCAGTCTTCTGAGATGAATCTAGCTAGAATATAATGGTAACTGACTGTATGTTTAGAGTAATATCACTCAAGTAAAACTCAATGCTGCAGATACAGATGCTACCCTGAGATCAGTGTGCATCAATGCAAGTGCCACTCAACCAAAATATTGGTCTTTTATTATTTATCAACGATTCTGAACATGAACACTGAACTTTTAAAGAATTTCACTATGTTCGATGCCTTGTTCTTGACCTTAGATAAAACTTTTCTATAAGATAAACAATGCCCCGAGTTGATCATGTCAATTAATCCAGCCATTTTATCAAAGCTACGTGTTCCACGAAATCTTAGGCATGCCACTCCAGCTAATCATCGTGATATACGCCCCATCTAAACCACTGGCGTAGCTAGGGGGGGCCCCGGGGCCATTATCTTCCTTGGGAAGCCCCAACATACGAATGTTTGATATCATGAATGGCAGGAAAACAGCTCTTGCAATATTTAATACAAAATACTTTTGTATGATTACAAGAAATAAATTCCAAAATGTGAAACCAAGATATTACATTTACCAAACATACCAGTCAAAACTTATATTAAAGCATTTTATCTGTCTTGCACAGCAATAATATAAGTAGTGATTAATACAGTTTAATTCGGAATTTAACCGTTTTATTAACTATTTTTGTAATTCAAAAAAAGATGGGACACTCTTTGGGGTACCCTGGCCCCCCCTCCCTTAGCTACGCCACTGATCTAAACTGCACCACCAAGCATTGAAGAGAAGAACAATGAGATATAAAGGTGGCTATTCAGCGATGAGTCGCCTACCATACCACTACATAAGTGCCCCATCCTTTAAGAGCAAAATGTAGAAGAGTCAATATAAAAAGCAAAGTTTGACTCACCAAACGAATGAATGATGAACAAATGTCGAATAATTGAAAATATTATATTAGAAGTCTATCAGACTATCACCAATGGTTAATTTATCCATTATATAAAAATAATACACTAAATTAATAACACACCTAACGCGCAGTTACTCACATGAGACTCAGACGATTAGTTGACCATATGTCGAATGTAACACACACAAACACACACACACACATGGTCATCTGCCTCCCGTTTTGCTTGTATGTCTTCCTTCATTGTTGTGGATTTTGTTGCAAGAGATCTAGCCAGGGTGCGTCTAGATCGGACCTGAACAGCCCGGTTGAGGTCGGAAAATATATTTAAAAATTAAAAGAAATACAATAGGTTACATATGGGAAAATATCAAAATATTTAACTAAGTAAGCAAATAATATAATCTTAATATAAATAAGATGAATAATTATTTTAAACAAAGATTAGCTATAGGAAAAATAGCAAAATATTTAGGTAGTATAGAGAATCTAATATTAATACAAATAATATGATTATTTTTTTAATGAAATATTAGCTATGGAAAAAAATAGCAAAATATTTGGGTCATACTAACATGATATAAGATATTAAATTCATGTATATAGTTCAACTAGACTCAATGGTAGAAGCCTATTAGCCACAAGCGAAAGAATCTTCTTTTCAAGCATATCCTTAAAATATTGGTGGTCCTGGTTTTCGCTTCGAAATGTGAACATGCTAATTGTTTAGTGCTTGGCGTTTTTGGCAGAGCCAGCCAGCATTGCTTCCGTTGGCATCTTCTTCTTTAGCTGGACAGTTGCGAGATTTTCTTTTCCTTTTCAAATTCACCCCAAAGTTTCGAATGTAGTTTCTGCACAAGAAAATAAATTAATATCATTGCGAGAGACTTATTGAAAATCCTGTATAATATTATCAAAGTAACAAACTTTTTATTGAAATTAATAATTAACAAGATTTTAATATTTTATCTTTAACTAAAATTATTTTCACTTGTATATAGTCTGCAAACATTAATATCATAATTATTTATAAATTATAGTTAGTTTGTAGGGGTGCGAAATGTATGAGAGAAATTCCTTCCAACTCGATAATATAAATAGCAGAAAAACTTAGCAACAAAAGAACGGACTAAGTCAGTCGTGTGGCTAGCGTATCGGAAACGAAATCCAGAGGTGCCTCGTTCGAAACTCAAGAGTCCCCAAAAACATTTAGGAAATAATCTCAAGAAAGAAAACGAAGATGAAGGACCAACTAAACAGGAATACGTAAGCCCAAGGAAAAACGGAAGAAAACGTTTGAAGGGCCAACTCAAAGAAAAAAAAAGGAAATTCAGTCAGGAAGAAGAAAAATTCGAGGAAGAAAAACGTTTGAAGGGCCGACTTACAGAAAAAGGAAATTAAGTCAAAATAAGAAGATAACAAGTAATGTAGAAGAAAAGAAAAATCGAGTGGAAAGAAGATACGATAACAACCGAGAATATTTGGTTCTCTTGTGAGCCTGTTGAAGTTATAAAATTTTACTCATTTAAAAAAAATTAAATCCGTAAATAAATATGCTTATAATTAATTTAATACCAGGCAATGGCTTCACAACTAAGATTAAAATTTAAAATCTAAAAAAAAGCAACCATGGTTAAATTTTATAAATTTTATGAGCTTCGCCAATTATAATAATTTTAAAAGGAACTAAATTTCCCCCCTTTCAAAATATCACGTTTATAAAATGTAGAGTTATAGAACAGAAGATATATAAAAATAAATTTTCTGAACTTCACCATTTGTAATTCTTTGGGTTTAAAAAATTCACAAGATTTCGATACTTATATTTATTTCGGAACTTCACCATTTTGTTTTTTGATATTATAAAAAAAATTATTAGAAATAACTTCGATAAAAAAACATAAGTCATAACCAAACTAAGAGGAACTTATTATTCTTATACTCAAAAATATCCCCTTCTTAAATTGTAGTTAGTGATTATGATGATTAATATGGATCTATAGACTATATTATATGCCTATATTATATCATCTATAAACATACTATATTTTGATAATATATATAAAAAAAATAATAAAAATTTATAGGTGTTTCATTAATAACGTTAAGTGCGTAGACGCATTATTTGACGTTTCGTGAATGTGCATAAAGTTCAACAAAAGACCTTAGGCCAAAATTATGGGTGAGGTATGAAAAAATAGAGAATACGAATGAAGCTCATTCACATAATAATTGAAGAAATATAATAAACAGTCGAGTAAATACCATCTATAATTAGTGTTTTATATGTTTTCATTTTGCTTTTATAACCCCTTTAATGCGTTTTTACATATTGTGCATAAGTGGTTAGGGTAACCTTCCGCCATTCAATGTGTGATACTAACGTTTATTCCTAGTAAGTTAATATTATTAACTTACTAGTGTTAATTTTTTGTTAAAAATGTCTCCGAAAAAATAGATTCCTGAAGCTTAAGAGATCAAATCATTGCAGTGTCCATAGATGGATTATCCCAAGTCAAAATTGGAAGAAAATTGAAATGCTTGAGAAACGGTGTCCATTTAAGGGAACAATGAGACTAAATCTTTCAAAAACTATTATGGTCAAGATCGCAAAAGGGGTAAAACTCCGAGGGAAGAGAGGTTGCCGAAAAGGACATCTCTGACCAATAGGGAAAAAAACCTCTTCTGATGTAGCTGCTGAGTTTAGGGCAGCCACAAACAAAGAGATGTCAAGACGCAGAGTGAAAATAAGGTTATTAGAAGCTGGGCTCAAAGGATGTAAGGGTAGAAAGAAACTGTGGCTGTCTCAGGTGAACGAGAAGAAGCGATTGTCTTGGGCAACAGAGCATGGAGATTGGACTGATGATGATTGGGATAAAGTTGTTTGGTGTGATGAAGGCAACTTTGAGGTAGGTTCTCCACACAAGCTTCTACCAATTTTCTTATGCTTGTACACACTTTTTTTTTCCTAAGAAAATTTTTATTGGATACTAAAAATGATCAGAAAAATTTGTATTTTTCCTTAGATCTGTGGAACCCCTGGAGCTGTTTTTGTTCGTCGAAGAGTTGGGGAAGCTTATGATCCGAGATGTGTTGTTCCAACAATCAAATTTGGAGATGGCAGTGTAATGGTTTGAGGCAGCATGTCGTATTCAGGTCCAGGATTGTTGTTCACTCGTGAGGGCAGAATGAATTCCAACACTTACACCACCATGTTAGAACAAGTTTATCAATTTACCTTATGTAAAACTTTCAATGATGACATACCAGATGGTGTAATCTTCCAACAAAACAATGCTCCATGCCACACATCTACATAGAATCTTAAAGTGTCGGTTTAAAAAGAAAGGGTCTCGTTGATGGAATGACCACCTCAATCTCCAGATTTCAACCTCATTAAACATTTGCGATCACATTTGGGCACAAGAGTGTGGGTGCATAAATGTTCCTCAAAAAGTAAATTAACAGACAAAATTCTTGAAGATTGGCAGAAAATTGGGGCAACCACCTGTGCCAACTTAGTCTCACGTATGCAAAAATGCATAAAAGCGGTTATAAAAAAAAGGACACATCAAATAATAATTATTGGTAGAATATATGCAAACGTGTTTACTTGTATTACGTCAAGTATGAAATAAATGAGGTTCAATTACATTCTTCACTTTTTCATACCTGCCACATAATTTTACCAAGGCTGTATAAATAAATAACTATAATTTAATCAATGATATCACTGTTTGCAGACTATATATGTACAAGTACATATATATGTAATCTTTGCCATCTTTGGTGAAAGAAAATACTACGGCTTCAATTATGCGACATCATCACTTATTTAAATAGGAACCATATACACACTCGTTGCAAAAAAACAAACAGTCGGTGTTGAACAAAGTTGCCACCAGATATCGCTTGGACAAAACCAAACGACATTCTCATAGCGGCTATTTAAGAATCTAAAATTAAAGTGATTTTGAGGTCTAAATTGATCATCAAGACCACAATAAATAAAGAGATCTTAGACCAAGATCACCATTATTAAAGAAGAATCACGATCTGAACTTTAACGTCAAAATCTTGCCCAGCTCTTGGGAAAGCTAAAGGTATCTTGTTGCTACGAGTACCTTCCTTTTGTGGGTTTACTTCAGCAAATCTATGGGTAGCTTAACTGCTTGGGTTTCTTGGGTTTCACCCTATCAGTTCAACGACTCTCTGGAGGCGCACGGCATCTTTTTTGTACTGGGCGCTAATAAGGGGGAGGGATGACTACGCTTTAGACCTGAGCAGAGCTTGAACTCTTATTGCTGCCAATTTTAACGAAGTGACTCTCGGGGAAGGGGGTGGTGGGTAAACACAAGGAAATGTTTTGTATGGGCGCAGAAGTTACAGGGCTTGTATGCTTCGAACGACCAGGATGTGCAGGTGTCTTTTGCACATGGAAGGTGTAGGATGGTCCTGGTCGATCAGACCGCAACAGGATTCTCTCCTTAGCCTCTGGGTACGAAATGCGGTCCTCGGACTCAAAGATCAAGAGCTCCTTTTTGAACAAATACGAACCAAAATTCTTAGAGGCAACAGGGGGCGGTACGCCACAATTCAGACACATGGAAGTGCACAAGGCCAATTTGGGATTGACACCTTTGTCAGGTTCAAGTAGTAGTAGTGTTAACACTGCCTGGTAACTACACGAATCGCTTCACACGGTATCGATAGGAACCCCCTTTCGGGACAACGTGAAGAAAAATTAGGATTGGGTCTCGAGACCCCCTTGTATTATCGCCATAGGCCCAGACATTACTACCCTCTGGTCAGCCAGTAAAACCTCTTCTAGGGAGTCGGTAAGAATTCTGTTACATAAACTATCACATTGACAAAAAGTTTAGAATTTATTGCCACTCGCAGTGTAATGGAATAATTGGGATAAAGCAAATCTGGTTGGAATCTAAATCATTGCCCCAATGTTTTGGTTTGCTCATAGAAATGATGATGCAAAATGCAATTTATATCATTAACTTGCTGAAGAATCAAGAAATGTTCAGTTGCATTATCTAATATACAGTATGATAAATCAACAGATGCAGGTCTCCCTTCAAAGTTTTCTTACATTTACTCCTGGCGTCCTTTCCCTAGTACGGATTCACCAGAGGGGCTCTTAAAATTGAAGACAAAAATACTCATCGCTTTCAAATTGCATTGCATCTGAAAAAAACACAGACGAAGACTTCCCTCAAGCGATGTCAGACACTACTTAGCTGAACTGAACTTTACTGTATTGGGAAACAATTTAGGAAAGCAGGAGTATGTCTAAAGTGAGAAATGTTTAATTGGAAAAATCACAACAGCATTTCTGGTTAGAGCAAAAAAATATGTGGATATGGCAGGGGTTCAGAAACCTAGTGGTTGCCATACTTACTTACATTCAATTTCAGGGTAATAATCACTCCCTAGTTTATCATTTAAACTGATTCTAAGTTCATTGATTTGCCCTTTTATAAAACAACAGTCAACAATTTTGAAAAACTTGTGTGTGCTTCTTAAATGAAATTAGTTAATTCTTTTGTATTTTCATACACTAAATCCAAATATCACCTTGAAAAACGTTTATTTGCTATGGGTTTAAAGATACGCGGCATGATTATTTTATTATAACGTAGAGTATGTGTCATTATGTATTAAACTCTAATCCATATCCACTCTCTGCCTTTTGGATTGATACTTATAGTGGGCTGAAGAATCATCTCTTGCCAATGTCCAGCAATAGTCTGAAAGCACTGTTGTGCCGCTTTTCCGTGACTGAAATATCTTGGTGAAACCTTTCACCATGTTCGCCAATAAGTGGCCCACAGTTCGCTGGAAAAAAAGTCTAACAGTTCAAAAAGTGGATTTTAGGTGACATGTTACATCTCATTTCCTAGTAAGCCTTGATGAAGTTTCCACCAATTCTTCATAGTTTCCTTCCCTTCTGTTTCCGAGGAATCCCCTCGCCACTAACTTGAATGCTTCCCAAGCAGCTTTTTCCTCCTCATGAAAGGCTGATTCAAAGTCACCATCTTTAAAACGCTCTCGAATTTGAGGACCAATAAAAACTCCCTCTTTTATCTTAGCGTCTCTCAGTGAGAGAAAATTTGATGTTAAATACTTGAATCCCTCACCAGATTTATCTATAGCTTTTACAAAGTTTATCGTGAGCCCCAGTTTTATGTGTATTGGTGGTAGCAAAATAGTGTTTGGTTCAGTGCGAGGTGGATATTAAACATTTTTCATATAAGGCTCCAATGATTAGGAGCTGGCCAGTCTATCATCACTAAATCACCTTCCATTACGAGGAAATCGTGAAAACTTTGAAATTTTCACATCAGCTGCTAGAAAATGCCTCTGTTGAAAGCATGAGCCTATCAGCTCTGCCTTATTCGTGGGTACTTGCAGATCCTTGACAAGGTAATGGAACTTCCCTTGTGTTATGAAATGTGGCCTAGAGGAGTTTCACTCTGTAATGCAGCACTGTCATCCTTATCTGATTCCTCCTCACCACTTTCTTCATTTGACGCAAAGGATACCAAAGTTGGTGAATCAGGAATAGACAGACCTTCTTCAATTGGAACTATGCGAATAGCTGATGGAATGTTTTGATATTCAACGGACTCCTTTTTCTTCTTTGACAACCCCTTTGTACTAGAGGTACCATGCAGAAATAACAATTGTTGGTAGGGTTTGTTGGCTCTCACCACGCCATTAACAGAGAAAAAGGCATTCATTTCCTCTTCCTGTTCAAACATTGGTAAAAATTAGTAGCACGGCTGTTGCAACATATGTGAGCAGCCCAATTCTTATCCTGTTAACCAATCTTGCATCCAAAATATAGGTTATATGCCTTTCTTACCATAGCACTTATACAGTGTTTCTGCTACAAAAGTGGCAGAAGCTGTCTGCCTTATTCGCAAAAGTACGAGGCATCTGAAAGAAAAGAACAAACACTTCGAAAGTGAACAGAAAGTTTATTCATAAATTTATCATTATAATACAGAGCATGACCGCTTAGCAGAAGTTTTTATATCATTCATTAGGAAAATAAAATTAATATAAAATGCCTCACATGCATATCAATAGCTTGCTCAATGAATATTTATTATAGGTTTAAAAAGTGTTTGACTAGGAAACTCACCTACTTTTCACCTCAAAATGTAAACTTGCACAACACAACCATCTTCTATGACTGCTGGAATAACCTTGAAGGGTAGTGCGATTGTGAGTGTGGTAAGAAACACACTCAGAAAAAAGAAAGCAACAAACAATTAGAAGATAAACATAAACTCATTTCTAAATTATCATTATAATATATAGCATGAAAGCTTAGCAGAAGTATTTATATCATTCAGTAAGAAAATAAAATTAATATAAAATGCCTTACTTGCTTATCAATAGCTTGCTCAATGAATTATTATTATAAGTTTAAAAAGTGTTTGCCTAGGAAAATAGCCTACCCACTTACCTCAAAATATAAACTTGCACAGCACAACCACCTTCTGTGACTGCTGGAACAATACTGAAGGGCAGTGAGACTGTGACTGTGGTAAGACACACACTGCCGCAAGCCTGTTGGAACCTGTTGTGACACGTAGGTGTATCTTGAAAAGTAGAGCTAACAAACAATTTTACCTATGATATTCATTATCAGCGACCTAAAATTAGTTGGAATTTGATACTCTGGTATTGGAAGCATTTGGGTTGTTGACCAGTGAATTATCAGATAATTCTATGACCAATATTGATTTTAATCTCAAAGACAGCCATGAAATACTCGTCACGGATTGGTTGTTTATCTCTAGGTTCGTTATGGTTGATTTAATCGATGAGCAGTGGGTTCACCTTTTCTCTTAATACTGATTTGTGCTCAAATATTAATAGTTTTAAATCATTAGCTTAGATACCACCCAGAGAAAAAAATCATATCCCTTTCACTGTAACAATTAATTATGTATAAATAAAAAATCCTTAATTAAAACTTCAAGTTCAGTTAATCTGGCGGCAGCTTTCGGCCCGGTCAGCAGTCGAGTGTAGGGTCGCAACCAATTTTAAGGCACATTTCGGGTTTTGTAGAGCAGACCAACCCAAATTTGGAAATGAAGACGAAAATAATCTGAACAAATCGTAACACCCCCTTTTGGGGGGCCAAACTTTGCTTAAAAAGTATCTTTTCCGTAGGATGAGGCTGGTTGTATTCAGTTATTATAGTTGTCGTCTCTGAAGCTAGAAATGGGTAATTTTCGTAAAGGAAGAAATTTTGGACGTTAATTATTATTTATGTATCTAAGGTTTAGGCAATTTTAGAATGAGAAATTCCTTATTTGTAAAATACTCGGAGGGAATTATAAATTAATCGATGTATGACGAATTTACAGATATTTGCAGAGTATTTACTATGGAGGGATATGGCTTCGCCCCTTTAAATGCATGTTATAGATTCACTCATCACATGTATTATTTCTGTTTTATACTAACGGGTCTTTTTATTATTCATTTTCAGGGCTAAGGTGAGTGAAAGAACTGGAACATCAAGTCACAGTGTCTTTGTCTCCCTACTTCCAGAAGTTTCTCATTATGAGCTGCTAACAATATAACAGGTTGGGAGATATATTCAGTATGAAAAAGGAAATAATTACAAGAGGAACAAGGATGTTATTCCTGAAGTATCCGAGGCCCTTACTGAGATTTGCAAAAGAGCCAGTATTCCATTTCAGCCGATCAAGAATGTTAAAATCAATTTGATCCGATCGGCGAAAGAAGCGTCTGTGGTATCGAAACAAGGAATGAATGCCACTAAGAGTAAGAAGTTTATCTCATCAATGGGGAAACAGTTTGATATAGCAGGTTGCCAGTGTGCGGATCTCTTGGATTGCAAGTGTGAAAAGAGCATGAAAGTGCCACGATGGTATTCTGTGTCTAATAGAGCTACTGCTCTATTTGCTACAGGGTGGGGCGTAGGAACCTCCTTATTTGAAATGGAAGAGTCGTGGTTAAGCATTGTCACAGTTGAGTGGGAAAGAGTTCAATTAAAGGAAGTGGTATTATTGACGATGATCTCCTACATGTAAAATCAAGGCTAATATCTCATCCAAGATGGCTCGCCACTGCCAGCACAATATGTCGACTTTATGCGGCAACCGAAAAACCTAATAATGACTTGTATGTCCTCACAGAGTTTGTCGTTTGTCATTATGGATCTATCTGGTTTTCCATCAAATTCTCTCCAAAATGCACGAAGGGATCTAAATATCTCCTGGAACAGATCAATCTTCTGCAAATACTTTAACCTGCCAGTGAAGCCATTGCATGGCAAACAATCCAAAGGAATTCCGACTGGGCCCATCCTAAGAACGTCCTTTTAGCAATGCTGGTAGACGTTGATCAGAAGAACAGAGAATAAACTATTGACAGAATCAAGAAGATCCGAGAAGTTACTGTGTATGAGGAAGAGATACGTAATTTCAGGCCACCAAAGATCGATAAGACTGCTAAGAACCTAACAGATCTTCTTCCTCCTGAAAAGAAGTGCAGGTTTGAGCCACCACTTACATTGCATCTATCTAATGCGGACCTGCAAAATATTGTCGACGAGCCACTCTTTATTGAAATCCCATGTCATTGTTAAGGGGTGGAACGGTGTATACGAATGGTGACGGAAGCTTCTGGCGAAGTTTATGGAAAAGAAGCAAGAGATGACTACATTCGGGCGGTACTAAAATCCCGTGACTTCATGCCATCGTTTGAGACAAAGCATGATTTGAATGTATCAGATGACAAATAGTATGTATCAGTTAGATAATAAAAGTTGAAATCCTCAATTGTTAGTCATTATCCTTCTGTTTAAATTTAACTTTTAATGTATTTAAAAGCACTTATAACAACAAACCAACAACTCTGATGGTGTATATCTTTCTGGCTCGAAAATTTAAAGGAATGAAATTTCGAGATAAAAAAATGGGGTGTTCCAAATATTTCTCAAAATAAAACCTTTTTCCACGTTTGAAATATGTGTCCCTTAAGTATACAAAACCTGAAATGTGCAGGTTTATTTGCTGAAATTTGTTTATCGATGCTACAGCCTTGTCAGTCAGGAGCAAAGCATCTGAAACAAAACTCCCGAGGAATTTGATCATTTCGGTCCAAAGAGCAACAAATTATGCTATGGGCAGATAAAGAGGTTAAATTAGGGGCAAGTAATTATATCTCTTGTTTAAAGAGAGAACACAATGAGGAAGAATCTCATTAGTTCTTAATTATCATTGTAAATTATCATTTTTTTAATTATTCCTAACTTCATTGCTAGATTAAACAAAACATTTTAACAGTGACGAAGGCCATCGAAATGGAGTCGATGTAAACAGATCATGACAGGAGAGGCAGAAGCCATAGCCGAATAGGGCAGAGCGAAGAGTTGTCAATTATGAAATATTCGGAAGTAACAACGTTAACGACTTTAAATATTTTGGGAGCGAAAAAAGAGGAAAATTGGCGTTTCAAGATTGAATTCTTACGAAAATAGAGTTGCAAATAGGAGGAATAATCTCATTGTACAAAATTCTATGCAATTTCTGTTCAAATATGTTGGAAAGGAGTTAAATTAAACGACTGTGTGAAGAAGAGGGTGACGATGTTTTGTTGAAATATTGCTTATCGTTGATTTTAACATGTGTGCGTGAGGGGTGTAAGTGTGAACTATATATATGTAGGTGTTAGAAGTGAGTGTGAGAAAGTAAAGGAAGTCATAGGTCAGAAATGGCACATAGGAATGGCAGAATGAGACCTCTGTCCATACTAACTCGCCATAGATGGCAGCATACTTATAGCGCCAATGATGAGGCTGTGTGGTGGCTCGAATGGAGAGTCGGTGCCAGGCGTACTGGTTGCGTCTACCAGCAACAGAAAACCTTTAGACCCTGGGTTCAAATATCCGAACCCCCAAAGAACCCTGGAAGAACGAGACATAGAAGCAGTCTCATGACCCGGCCAGGGGTTGCCACCCTCACCTTAATACCCAGGGAAGGTTACTATTAAGGGACTAACTACTACACACTCTGGACCACCAACCAGCCACTTCACATTCCTTTTATCCACTAACAAATCACCGACCATCTTATCCACGGTGAATGCTTCACCCCTCCTTCATGCCACGGGGTGGTATGTACTGGAGCATTTCGTCCCTCATGGTTAAGCCCTGGGTAGAAGGGTACCAAATGGACTTCTCGTACAGCCTTCCATTCACGCCTATCATGCATAACATCATCCACTTCCTCCTCCTCGCTCAACTCTCTCTCCCCCAAATACTCAGCCACTCCGCCTCTCCCGCTGTCTTCCAATCCATCTCACACCCTGACATTCAATCTCGATTCTTACATCACCATGCCAAACACTAAAGCTCACTCTCAACCTCGTTTACACTCATCTTCACGCCATAAACATCTATTTTCCCACTCTATCTCACTTTATCAATAATACACCCCTATTCAATTGGCCATTTGGATTGATGACCTTTAATCTTTCCTTCTCCTTTCACACCATAGTCTCACTCCCATACACCAACGTTGGCACCAGCGCACTCTCATACTGCCTCCAACCCGATTCCACACATCAGCATAGATAAACTTAAATAAAGTACATTCCATATCAATCTTACACAGTTTCCATTACTAGTTCTCTCAGTACTTTATCCATAAAGATATTTAACAGCAATGGATACATCTTAGACACTTGTCTTACACCCCACCCGCAAGCAGACATATTTCGAACAACTCACTCAGGCAATTTTCAATCTAAACATTTGTAGAATCTGTCATACTACTTCTTTCCCTACACCATATTTGGTCAACCGCTTACCCGCGAGCCAAATTTGGCCCGTGGCAACATTTTTTGTGGCCCGCGGCCAGTCTAGCCAATCTATTTCAAACATAATATAAAATGTCTCAGAAAGTCAATGTTGTAATTTATATTGTAAAATTAATATTGAATGTTTGTTTAAAAATGTTTAAAATAGGATCTCCAAATCAATGTATATAACGAATTTCAGTCCCAGACTCTAAATTTAGTGACTTAATCAGATGGTAGCAGCACGCATCCAGCAGAGTCACCCATGACTCTGCTGGTAAGCTTGGAATAACGACAGGGGTTCCAGCCATGGTTTGGAGGTAAGGTAGGCCTAATTTTAAAATAAAATCTGAGTTAAATTGTCTCAACCTGGAAGAAAAAGATTTCATTTCCTATCACTGTTTAATACACCAGGAAAAGTTGTGTCGTGCATTACTTGCATAAAATGGAAGGAGCTCAACCATCGCCAGTAAGTGTTAATTGAAGAACTTGAGAATGAATTTGGAACACTGGTGTATTACTGTCAAGTCCGGTGGCTAAGCAAAGGGAAAATGCTGCAGCGCTTTTATAATCTTGAAGAGGAAATTTGTATGTTCATGGAAATGAAGGTAAATCTGTTCCAGAAATTGGAAATAATGACTGGAATCTTGATCTTGCATTTTTCTTTGATATTACGTCTCATTTGAAAGAGCTCAATCAAAAACTGCAAACACAAAATCAGTCAGTTCATGAACTTTATTCTCATATTAAAGCTTTAAAAAGTAAACTTCAGCTTTGGGAAAGACAGCTGATAGATGGTGACATGTACCACTTTCCAACATTAGCAAATCACACAAATGAAGAATCTATTTCTTATACTGAAGTGATAACAACCATTAGCTCAGAATTCAATAAGAGATTTCAAGATTTTAAGTCCAAAGTTACGCATATTTCGCTTTTTCCAAATCCATTTTGTTCAGATGTTCACCAGGCTCCAAAAGACCTGCAAAGGGAATTAATCGATCTTAAAAGCAATACAATTCTTTAACAAAAATTGAAAGAGGTTTCTTTACTAGAATTCAACTCCTATCTTCTGTTAATGAGCGTTCCCCGAATAATAAGATTTGCCAAAGAACATGACTCAATTTTTGACAGTGACAAGCAAAATGAGTTGTTTTCAAAAATGGAATTCATCAAATCAAAAACAAGATCGAGGCTTTCGGATATCCACTTGGAATGCAAGATTTGCAACAACTTCAACTCCAACAAACCTCGAGAAGGTAGCAAAAGATTCTCAAGCCCAAGTATCTCACTAACTCTAAGTAACGGGGTCACAATCAATTTTTGTTATATATATATATATATATATATATATATATATATATATATATATATATATATATATATATATATATATATATATAACCTTATGTATTTAGAATATTACTGTCATGGGGTACTTATAGAATATACACCCATATATTTCATAAATACCTAAAAAATTATTATTATTTTTATTTAAATACCAGGCAATGGCTTGCGCTTCGCTACTAAGATTAAAATTTCAAATGTAAAAAAAAGCAGCTATGGTTAAATTTTTAGAAATTTTCTGAACTTCGCCAATTATAATAATTTTAAAAAGGAACTCTTAAACTAAATTTGCCCCCTTTCAAAATATCACGTTGCTAAAATATAGTTATAGAAGAAGACATATATAAATAAATTTCCTGAACTTCACCATTTGTAATTCTTTGGGTTTTAAAAATTCACAAAATTTCGATTATATATTTATTTCTGAACTTCACCATTTTGTTTTTTGATATTATAAAAGAATTATTAGAAATAACTTTGATAAACAAACATAATTCATAACCAAACTAAGAGGAACTTATTATTCTTATACTCAAAAATATCCCCTTCTTAAAATATAGAGATAGTGATGATGAAGTGATGATGATGATGATGATGATGATGATGATTACGCTATGCAATTGAGGCATTTTTTATATAGACCTAGTGTTATTGGAGTTACAAATATTATGTAAGAAAATTTAACGTTCTTGAAGTGAAGTTTGACCTGAATTAAGATGACAAATATCTTCTGTGGCCCCAAAAAACATAAAAGTTGCCCATAACCGATTCACTATCTATAGTGAATCCGCCGCTGTCATTCCCTTGTTTGCCTTACATCCGAGATTCATTCGACTCTCAAATCCATAACTCCTTTAACTTTTGACCTATTTTCCATATTTTCACACGCTTATTTCATTAACCAAATCTCAGCCTAAGCTACACCCTTATTAAGGTTCATTTAGCTTGAAGTGACGTTATTATCCTATTTTAAGATACGCCTTTTTCAATAATTACTCATTTCCCACTAATGTCATAATATTTTGTCGTATCATATTCCTTATAAAAAAAAATAAGATCTTTAATAATATCAACATTACCATATTTATTAGATTTTCTCATTCTACAGTGTGTTCCTCTCATCTCATCATAAGTTTTACCTATTTTTAACATTCACTGACTGCAATAAAATTATGAGGAACCACTCCAGAAACTTCACCTATTTTCTCACTTTCGCTCAGTCAGCAAGTTCGACCAACCACGACTATTAACTTCGGTCAAATTCAGGGACTTCTAACATTTGCGCCAAGATGGATTAATTTATTTGATGTTTTTCAGAATTTACCACTTGGAATGTTATGGGAAAAATACACGAATAGGAATCAGCTGTAATTAATAAAGAAAATAAATGTGCCTCCCAATAACAGCTGTTGGTTCATGAAATGAGAAAAGACGATCAAAATTTTTCTTCGCCTAAATTTCACACGATTAAAAAGAACTCCGATGGTCAAAACATCCAAGAATGACAAAAATCATCTGTGGAATCGTGTTTGGGTGGTAAAGGAGGAAGATCTCCACATAACAGCATTTTCTTAAAGAAGATTTCAAATCCATCATCGCATTAAGAGTGTATCGTATATACGTTTTAAATGTAGAGTGTAAACTGAAACAACAGAAAAATATCAAACTGGGAATTGACAGAGAGTTGTAAAGTTAATGCATCCGCCAGAACAGTTCGATGCTAATTAAACATCAGAAGGAACGTCGACTGACTTGGGTAGGTGCTCACCACAACTGGACCAAGCGGCAATGGCAAAGTGTCTTCTGGTCCGACGAATCCACGTTCCAGCTTTTCTCGATCCGAGGCATTCCTAGATTACATAGGATACCAGGAGAACAGTGAAATTGAGTGCATAGTGCCAACATTAAATCATGGTGGCCGCATTGTATTGGTATGGGGCTCATGTCAAGTTCCGTGGTAGCTCGTCTCGCCATTTGTGATATCAGCATGTATTCAGATAAGTACCAAACTATCCTGAGTATTCTACGTGTCGAGGTATGCCTGTGTAAACTAGTTCAGCATTCAGAGTCGTACACAAGCACGGGCATACAGCTGACCAAAAGCGATTCGATATATGTCTGGGGCGATTAATAAAGTGCGATTTACGGTTGACCGTGCTTAGACTAATGACTTGCCAAGTTGCAGTTCAAAAGATATATAAAGCCAATACCCACAAAATATAATTTTAATGTATAATAATAAAAGGAGACAATTTATATATATATATATATATATATTATATATATATATATATATATATATATATATATATATATATATATACAAAAGGGGTGAACAAATTACTTATGGTAGTTAAATGAATTAAGTGAAGATTAACGAGGTAATCTGGGGATGACCATGCAAGATCGCTTTACCTTCAAGATCGGGCGAATTGGAAGGGGGATGGAAGAAAACGGCGCAAGTCTCCAAGAAGATACTTCGGGGAGTCCTGACGAGGAGGACTCGAAGATGGGGTTGGATTACTTCGTGATGAAGAATGAGATTTTCTCTGCTCCAGAGAGACGTAATCTCAACTCGAGACGATTCTGCAGATCGGGAGGGAGTCTCAGTCTCGAAAGAACAGAAATCTTGAAGAGGTGGTGAAGATGAGAGGGCTACACAACTCTCCGAGAAGAAGGGTGCTCGATAGCTTTTCTCTGAATAGGGGCCAAAGCTTACCGAAGGTAGATCTGCTGACAAGATTTTCGACGACGTACGACGACGAGTTACGGGGGGCCACGGGAAATAGACTGCAGTCTGAACGGAGTGGATGGTGGGCTTTTAATCTCCTCGAGAGATGGTGAGCTTTGGGTTAAATACCCGGGTGGCTGATCCAATCAACGCCTCAGGGCCTTGCGGTCCCTAGGAGATTCTTGGAACCAGTCTAAGCAAACACATTTCATGATAACGCGTCGTTCCAGAGGATCAAACCTACCTCGCGATATGGGGGTAGGGTTAATGTGGCTGCGAACGGCGTTATCGCAGGGGATGGGAGGGAGGGACATGTGGCGTCCGAAAGCAAACAGCTGTGATGGGTGGTTCAGCAAGGAACCGATTCTTTCTCGAACTTTCTAAAATCCTCACGTTAGCGCACGTGGTCTTGAAAGAATAGAGGGGTATTTCCGAGGGGGTCTTCCTCTCACGGTGGTCCTTCGAGGGCATTCCCTCACAATATGCTTCCCTCAGCCCGAGAGTTCTACAAAAATGCCAGGCATGTTATTTTCCAAAATGAAAATGCCCCACGTCACAAGTCTGCGCCCACCATACACAGTTTTCGGAGCAACACTATCACGGTGATGGCGTGGCCACCTCAGTCTCCGGATATGAACCAACTGGAAAAATTCTGGTAGGACCTGACATAGGCTTTAAGCCGTCGTCAGCCAGCCACCAATAAGGAATCGGAGAGTGGGCCTGTGTCACACCCCTTGTGTGTCGTCCCTTCGTGGAGACCAGGTCTCGAAGAATAAATGATCGTATCACTGCCAAGGGATACTCGATACACTACTGAGCTTCATGTATCAGTTTGGTTTTGCTATAATTTTCATAGAGACTCAACTGCTTATCTATTTTATATTACATGTTTTGGCAAATTTTATATTTTGTTCATTCTTGGTGATTATTTGGGGCATATATAACTTATTGATATGTATTCCTCCCTATTTCACTGTTACATATATTCATGTTGATATGCATATAAAAAGTTTACGACATTTATCTAATTTCCTACAATTTCCCCTATGTTAAAAAACTCATGGCCGCGTCCGTATATGTTATAGTTATCTTAATTAAGTAAACTAATACTAGTTTTATTATTGAACCTTCAATTGGGAGACAGCAAATTTATCATAAAATATTGGTTGAATCTTTCTGCAGGTCACGTAATCCAATACTTTTAAGTAAAGGTGTGGGGTGAGGTGGAGGAATCTTGATGGAAACGTTTTTCTTGGTTGAGATAATGGGATTTATTGGGAGTTTATTGAGATTCATCGAGTATTTATTTCGGGGTAAGAAAACTTTTACATTTAGGAAAAGATTGGACAGTGTGTTTGAAGCTGCTGGCAAAATTGAACTCATGTTTATATGCGGTGAAGGAATGACAGAATTCTGGCGGAGTTTTTTCTGAAATTTTAACGGCCATCGGTAGAGGAGACATCATTGTTATGGGGAAAAAACCTTTACACAGAACAGTTTCAGTTGAAGTGTATGGCTGGGTGTAATGTAGAAACCATCCAGTAGGTATTGAATGCTTTCATTCTTTTCCAAACAAACAAGTAGGTGTCAGTTTATGTAGCCTAAAGTAATTATTAAATATAATTACGAAAGGAATTTCACTGTCGAGGCAAGTACATTTGAAGTGAGAGAGATTGAGAGGAAAGAAAAGAAATTAAACTGTTACATTGTGTGATGAAAGAAATGGGATAGTTGTCTCTCTAAAGTAAATCTGATTAAATTATATATTGGCAAAGATACTTTTGTGTGCTCGTAGAATTTGATATAGGAAGCAATTTAGCTCATCAAATTGCTGACATATTAAGAAAAGTTCAGTTGCAATATCTGCCATACAGTATGATGAATTAACAGATGTAGGTAGCACTTCAAGGTTTTCCTACATTTAGTCCTGGCGTCGAAATTGCATTGCAAGTGAAGAGGACACACAAGAAGAATTCCCTTAAGCGATGTCAAGCTCTACATAACCTGAACTCGAATTATCTGTAATGGGCAACAATTTGGGAAAGCAAGAATATGTACAAATTGATAAATATTTAATTGGACAAACCGCAAAAAGAGTTCAGGTTGGGCGCAAATATGTGGAGATGTTATGCTGTTGCCATACTTAATTTCATTCAATCTCACGGGCATAATAACCCCAGTTTATCATTTCAATTTATTCCAATTTAATTGATTTGTCTCTGTATACGACAACACAGAGGCTTATTTATCGGATGGTTCTTTCAACTCATTCAATCAATTTATTCAGCACCGTATTCAACCTCAAATAAGAAACGCTAAATGGCTTTGGATATTGTTAAATGTTGCAGCTATGACAAACCACAAGAATCGTTTGAATCTGAATCTGGGATTGGGGCAGAAGTGATTTTACTTGAAGGAAAGGAGAAAAGTTACAACTTTGTTTATTTTCACAGTGGTGAAATATTTTATTAATAAAAAGAGGAATCCATTTTTCATTCATAACTGAGCTTTTTTTTCACTTACCAAAAAAACTTATGATCTTTATTGGAAAATGGAACATTCTAGGCTTAAGTTCATCTGCCTTAAACCATTAAAATATTGATCTTTCTCCAAATAAAATTATCAAAATTGTTCATCATTTGCCTGATATCTTTACAATATTGATATTCACGGAATATATTAAAAATGCAGCTAAATATTTCATTCTGTTTATTCATAAACTACTCCGTTTATTGTTTTATTATTGGGTAAAACATACGTTTTGGGTCAATCTTGGAAATTGGGTAAAAAGATTCTGATATTTGGAGAAAAGATTGAATGAGGCAAATCGCGGTTGCTATGGCAATGGTAGCACTCTTTTTATTGCATTTATCATCCCTCGGTGACGCCTGGCTTATTTGAATATAATCACTCGCTTAGTGTTATGCGATTACTATAGAAACGGAAGGCCACCTTCATAATGCATCATACATTCTTGGATTATTTTTTCCAGCCACGTCAATTGACTACTCAATAAATCACTCGAACATTTTTACTAAGTAATAAATAAATTGACCATTTTATCCTTGACTTTTGCCGTCGCGCTTATTGGAGTTTTCCTAAAGGAGTTGAGCATCACTTTAAAGGACTCTTGGAGTTACAAAACCAAACCATGATTCAGGACCCCCCTTCTCATCGCCAACCATCCTTTAAGCCACGTGTGGAGGGAAGAGAGAAGACCATAATTTCTTAACCAAGGGTGTTCGCACCCCTATGGGGTGAAAACAGGGGGTGCACGTTGTTGCACTCTAAGATGGCTAATTTGGAGATGCGGAGAGGAATTATCCCTCGAAGGTTTCGCCCTCGCCATCATCGTCACACTAAGACAGAAGATGGATTAACTTCTTTTATTGGTTCTGATCATAATGACAAGTGTGAAATAATGGTCGGGTTTGGTTGTTTATGTCCAGATTCTTCATGATCGATGGTTGTTAGGATAACGTCCAAATGATGCTATGGGCAGATAAACCGCAAGAATAACCAATTAATAATTAATTAGATCTCCCCCCATCCCTAAATAGACAACGGAAATGAATTAAATTAGCTTTTAATTAACTTTGGAATTTACCCATGTCTAAGGTTAATCCCAATTTCATTTCAAGGATATATTAATAAAACTTCTTAACAGAAGCCTGAAACCATCTAAATGGAATTGATGTAAAATTATCATGACGTGCTATTGTTACGTCATAGCTGAAGGGGGTGGAACAGAGTTGCCAATTATGGAATTTTTGGAAGTGACAACTTAAACGACTTTAAATATTTGGGGATCGAAGAAAAACAAGCAAATTGGAGTTTCTAAAATGCAGACCTACGAAAACAGGGTAGCGAAGAGGAATAATCAATTTGATCTAAAAACTTTCTGAATTTTTTAGTCGAGTTAAAGTGAGCACTTGGAGGTATATTGCAGTGAAAGTACTCACGCCTTGTAAGGAAGAGGGTGACTATGTAGAGTAGATTAGGATAAGTAGGACACTTATTTATAAGGAACATCCTCACAATAGAACGAAGTTCACAGGAAATAATTCAAACGTATGTAATTAATATATATATTTGATTCTTTTGCTAAAGCAAGGGCGCCTTTATTTGGACCTTCCCATTTAACATTTTTTTTAGTTTAAATCTGATTAATTAAATCTAATATACTTCAAAGTTAGTATTTTATATTATTTATTTCTCAAAACAACTCCGTTTTAAAGGTTATTTATTACCTTTGAACTCAAGTTGTCGTCTGGTGAATTTCGGCGCGTCGCTCACATCTGTGACTGGCCATGAAGAGGTTCTGAATTTGTCAATTCCAAGTTTGTCAATAAATAATCTATTCTTAGTATAAATTTTGAATAAGCTTCAAATATTTGCCCTTTAAAAATGTATACTACGTCAAAGGTTTTCCATTATTGGTAATATAAAAGGTTCAAAATAAATATCATAAGAAACTACCTTTCATTATGGTCGGTTACCACAAAGACCACTTTCCGTGGTCCAATTAAGCGAAATGAACTGTATTGTTTACCAACTAATAAACTCTTGTGTGTGAGTGGTTATGTGCGCTCCCTGTAGGTTTAGAAGCCAACTAAAACACATTTCGCTGTAGAGAAAGAAGTGCATTAATCTCAAGTTTCCCGTTCACACACCTTCGCTCATTTTTTTTTTCTTTTTCCATATTATCGTCTTACATGCACCAATAGCGCCTCCACTATAAATCCCTCAGTTATCCTCCTGCCTCCAACACTCAACAGCCCTATCCACCTCTACTCCTTTCATTCATCCATCTCCATTGCTGTAACAGGAATTGGTTTCTATTACACTTGCATTTTATAACAGAATCAACACCACTTTCTATCATCTTAGTGAATCTCCTTCACCTTCATTCGCACTTTTCTCACCTCTCACATCGCTAACAAAAGCGAGTTTCCTTTCAAGCACACTTTAAGGCACCATAAGGAAAGGAGGAGGGTGCATAAAAGCCAGCGCAAAAGATTACACCTTACCTGAAAGAAAGAGACCTAACCGGAATCCAAGGCTCTCAGAGTTCGGGAGAGTTTCAGTGAAGACAGGTAGGAGGGGACAACGTTACTTAACGCCATATAAGTTAAAAAGAACACCGCGAAGACGTGCGCAATAAGTATGCAGATGTACGAGTCATAAAATTAATGACACCAGCAAATAACCACACCGATATAAGAACAGAAGACATTCCACTTGTTCCCACCAAAACAGGGAGTACCCTTCTTTTGAATAAGCAAAGAGCGTGTAAGTAATTTCAAGTACATCTTTTACAGCAACAAAAATAAAATAAGGCCAATTTGTTGGAAGTTTCTCGTTTTCTCACTATTTCAGCGTAAACTAAATTAATCTTGAAAGTGCGCCAGTTCATTCGCGAGATCGAGCATAAAACATGTCTATAACACGAATTAACGCGCCGATATATGAATTTAGTCGAGACCTAACGCAAAATAACGATTAAACTAATTAAATATTTTAAATTTAATAAAATAAATTTAATTTCAAATTCTAAGGTCAACTTTATTAAATCAGGCGAATTAAAGGGATTACAAGATTATTAGTATCTTGAAGAACGACGGTGGGTTTTGCCCCCAAAGGGATGCTCTTTATGCATTTGAGTCTCTGATGCTCCCGTGCCTTCCTACTTCATTTGTGATTAATTAACATATTTTTTTTTATTAGTGCGTGAATTCTAATCACATCTATTCTTAAACATTTTTAGTTTTGTCATATTTACTCTTTCTATAGTTATACCATCACTGCCAATCTAATGCTTCTCTTATACCCGAGATTCATTCAATTCTCTATCTCTTCATTACTCCTTATCCTACCCTAGACCTATTTTCCTTAGTCTAAGAGTCATGAAATCACATCTCAGGTAAAGCTCAAAATCTTTCTTCAGATTCACTTAGTTTGCAGTGAAGTTATTACTTCATCTCCATATTTATTCATTTCACACTAATGTCTTCATATCTTAACGTAATCTCTTTCTCAGAAACAATCACCTCTTCACTTACATCAAAACTAGCTTATTTCTTAGATTTTATGCTCCACTGTGAGTTCATCACATCTCATCATAAGTTCCAGCTGTTTCTAAACTTCACTGACCTTGTGATGTTATCAGCCCACATCCTAAGGTGGACCTATTATACAATTTCTGTCCGACCCCAATTTCGACCAACCGAGACATTAAATTCATTAATCTTCACTGCACCCTAATTTTTGGGCCAAGATGGCGCAAAATCGATTGAGTGTCTGTCAATGTTAAGAACTTTGGATTTTCTAAAAAAAACACAGGCCAAATTTATGAAAAGAAATCATCTGTAATTAATAACTAAATTATTGGGTCTTCGAAAGACCAACTGATGACGCATGCCATGAGAAACAAGCCAGCAAAATTTATTTTCTCCGAAATTGAAAAACTTTACAAGGAACTCCAAACATAGATGCATCCAGGGACGGATTTTGTGATCGTCCCCATTTAGGATGTTGCAAATGGGCAAGATCAATATATCACAAGCTCTTTCTTAAAAACAATTATTTAATCCATCCCATTAAACGTATATCATAAATAGTGTAAAATAAAAGAACTTTAAAAAATATTAAACGAGCGATACCTACCATTGATGTTCTCCCATCCATAACGAACGACTATGAAGAAGTTTGAAAAATGAAATCAACGACCCGGATCAAATCATCGTTCATGTATGAACACTAAAACTTACATATAAAACAAAAGTGCACAGAATACAGATTTATTCATAGTCGGACCCCTTTATACTTATAAAGTTCCCCCCCCTTCATTCAAATGTTTCCCCTACCTTATCAATGAAACCTTTGTCGAATAAAACCAATTCAATGAAAAAAATCTTGCAAGATTCAACTCAAATGATTTCTAATAATAATTCCATCAATATCTTATATGATGGAACTCCTGTTGGGGGAAGGCGCAAGTTGCTGTAATCGTTTTATATTTATTTTACTAGGAGAAATTTACATTTAGACGAATTATGACACATTAACCATGTTTAATTGTTGTTGTCTCACATGATTGGCGAAATGGGTGGTGCCGAGCATGTGCAGAAATAGAAAGGTCTAATTATTCAAGGATTTGAAGAAAGGACATCAACACTTGCCATCCAGAAATTGAAAGTCAATATTAGTCAAGGAATTAAGGACAGGACATCAACTCCGGACCATCCAGAAATTTCTGTCAAATCCTGAGCCATTTAATGGAGAGGCAAAATTATTAAACTTGCTGATATTGCCTTCATGCAAGGACATCTTCTGCCATATCCTAGGAAGAAAAGGTCGACGGAAATTGAGTTTCCTGGATGAGCAAATGCCACCCTCCTCCAAAGGACACTCCGAAGAGATAGAAAAGATTCCCTACTGCTCCCCGGTCTAATTCTCTTTATCGACGTATTTCCTTGACTACTGCAACCCGGCAAAATTATTTTTATAGAATTATTTCCTTTCCTACTGTTACCCGGGCTAAGTTTCTTTATCGACTTACTTACTTCTCTACTGATCACGGCCTAGTTCTCTCTATCGACTTATTTCTTCCCTACTGATTCCCGGCCTAATTCTCTTTAATGACGTATTTCCTTCCCTACTGCTCTCCGGCCTAATTCTTTATATCGAGTTATTTCTTTCGCTACTGCTCCCAATCCTAATTATCTTTATCGGCTTATTTCCTTCCCTACTGCTCGTCGGGCTAATTCTCTTTATCGACTTATTTCCATCATTATTGCTCCCCGGCCTAATTCTCTTTATCGATAATATTTCCTTCCCTACTGTTCTCCGGACTAATTCTCATTATCCACTTATTTCCTTTCGCATTCTCCGATCAGGAGTCACAAATTAGCCTTAATATCCCTCCTGTTCATGGATCTGCTCTTAAATAAATTTTAATTGCCCTAAATTTGGTAAAACTGCCTATCTTTCCTTTTCATCATTACTATTTATCTTTACTGTCGATCGCCACTATTTATCAGCACTGTTCATCATTATTTTTTACCATTACTCTTCATCATTATTATTGATCATTATTGTTTATAATTTCTAGTTATTATTACTGTTCACCAGTACTGCAGCTTAACCATTCCTCATTAATATTCATCATTACTGTTAATTATTAGTGTTCATCACTATTGTCCTCATAATTTTCGTCTTTAAAATGTTAATTTTCAGTGAGATTAAAATGCGATTATTCTGTTTTAGTTTGACCCTAATTCTTGCAAATTTGTGGCAAATAATTCTAAGGCTTTGTCGGCAAGCGAAGCTGTCCTCAGAATTTCCCATTAATTTGCTTTCCCCTTGCCCTCTTGTAACGTCCTCATGTTCCCTCGAAGCTTTGCTGCAAACAGCTTGCAAGAGATAGGGTCGATCCCCTGTGATATTCCTTTTTTATTTGCACTTTGATTCTGACTAGTTTCAGCGTCAATGACGATGTTGCATCAATAGAGATGTACGAGAGTATATTAATGTATGTTTTTTTTAGTTCCTGCTTCTGCGGTGTTATCCATAACCCTGTATTTTAAGAAGGAGATTTTTTGAAGGTTTGAATAAGATTTTTTCTTTTAGTTCGGTTCTCACCTAAGTAGATTTAATTTTTTTATCAAAGTTATTTCTAATAATTCCTTTAGAAGAAGAAGAAGAAGAAGAAGAAGAAGAAGAAGAAGAAGAAGAAGAAGAAGAAGAAGAAGAAGATGAAGATGAAGATGAAGATGAAGATGAAGATGAAGATGAAGATGGAGATGGAGATGGAGATGGAGATGGAGATGGAGATGAAGATCAAGATCAAGATCAAGATGAAGAAAAGGGTGTTTAGGGTGTTAAAATAAAGAGTCTATAAAGGGGATTAAAAAAGGCGGTTAAGATTAGCAAATAAGGCCGTAGGCCACACCCCGCAGGGGTTCCTGTGTAACCAAGCTCTTCCTGTTAAGGAAGAGAACAGCGGCTTCTTTAACTATATCAATTTCGATTGAGTCAAAGAAATTTCATTAGTCTACGAATGCATTGTAGAGAATTACTTTCTTTTCCCTAGTTGTCTGCATTGAGTTTTGAACAGCCGAATGTTTATCAATCTTTATCTCTGTCTATCTTTATATTTATATATGCGAGTATATATATACAATTCAAGGTGGTGTGCACCTGTGTGCCATAGGCACCCAAAAGGGGTCGCTGGTCGATATAAAAATTACTTCATCATGAACATCATCTTTTGGTGGTTGATGTTTCGAATCGATTGACCCCAGGGTGAAAAAAGTTATCGCTGAAATTACTCATTTTTATTTTCTTCAAAAATTTCTCGAATTTTTAATATTCTTCCGCTATAGGCGCAAAAACAGGATCAGGGAGAGATAATATATATTTATCTTATGTATCTTTTACTGGAAGAGTTATTGGTGCAGGTTAGGTTAGATGAGGGAACAAAAAAAAATAATAATACACAAAATATAAAACTTAGCCATCAAATAAAACCAAATAACCCAGAAGTAAGCCATTGGGAGTCCAAAGATAGGAACAGATGATAACACCACTTCTGATAAAGAGCTTCAGATATTCAACAGATCACCAAAAAAGAGCTTGAGGTATTCAACGGATCACCCCAAACGGTTTTTATCCAATGTATAAAAACCAATGTAGAAAAACAATCTGTCCTCAGATTATTCCTTACCTTGAATGAGGTTGTTTCGGATCGTAGAATCTAATTTTGCGAAGTGTTTCAAGTAAAAAATACAAGAAATGGCAATTTTGCGGACAAAATTGTGCGGTCTTATAAAGCAACATTTAAATTCAAAGGTATAATTAATCGTCATAATTGTACATAGTGATCACAATAAAACCCCTACATTTATGTTCAAAGACGTAAATTACCCGGTTGTGGTTTCTCTTCCAAAGAGTGGTCCTTCTATTCATGTTTGATTATACAGTTACTGGGCATAGCTACCTCAACATGCTTCGGGAAAAAGGTTTTCCTGCAAGACAACATTGTACAGAGAGGAAGGCATTCGATTTGTACAAGGTGAAGAACTACCTGATTACCATCACGATCTCAGAAACTACCATGATGAAACTTTTCGGTGGATTGGACACGAGGTAGTATCGAGTAACCGAACTGTTCACCAGATTCGAACCCACTTGATCTTTATAAGTAGTCATTGGAGAAATGATTTACACGTCACTTGAACAATCAAAGATCACATATGAAGAAGTGTGTAGAAATAACCTGACAAATTTATGTTGGAATCTACCTAAGAGTGAACCAAAGGGCTCAGTAGCACCAATGATCAAGAAAGAGTTCCAACACTGACGTGTGTAGAACAAGTTAAACCTTTTTTAGGGACCCCCTTTATATAAAAGGGAAGACCCAATGAGTACAGTTATTCCTAGACCTTTCCTTAGTTACTCCTAATCAGATATTTTTTATCCATGTGGCCTGCACTACTCAACATACTTCTCCGCCTGTAGTGTTTGCATTCATATTTCTCCCATTTAGCATTTTTCCATTGTGCTATCGCAACATTCTTCCATAATCAGGTCTTATTCCACTTTCTGTTCCACCTTCAGACCCATTTCATTACAGGATTAACACCACCCTTTACCATCTCAGTGATTCTATCATCTACTCCACCTTCATTCACACCTCTCACAGTGCTAACACACTCCAGCTTCTTCCAGACGCCCTTAAAGGCACCGAGTTAAAATGATGGGCTCTTCGGGCCCCAAATTGTGAAGGTGAGGTCATCCATACAGCGCAAAAGACTACACCGTAGCTGTAACAACGAGGCACAATCAGAATCGAAGGCTCTCAGAGTTCAGGAGAGGCTCAGTGAAGACGGGTAGGAAGGGACAACGCTATTTAAAACCATATAAGTATGAAGGAAAACCTCAAGGACGTGTGCAATACTTGTGCACATGTACAAGTCATAAAACAAACGTCACCAGCAAATAACAATAAAAATAGAAAAAAAAGAACAATCTTCTCCCTTCTTCCCCCGAAAACCTTGGGTAGCCTTCTTTTGAATAAGCAACGGGCCTGTAGTACGTTCATGTACGTCTTTTACGGCAACATAAATTCTGGAAGAAGGCACATAACATTGTATATAAAAATAAACATAAAATATAATGACGTAAATTCGTTGATCCTTTCTCGTTTTCTTCCGAATTTACCGTAAACTAAATTAATTTTTAAAATGCTTCAGTTTATTCCCGAGATCGAGCTTAAAACATGCCTAACGAATTAGTGCGCCTAAGGATGACTTGAGTCGAAACTCAACCCAAAAATAATGATTAAAATAAATAATTGGAAATTTAATAAAATAAATTTAATTGCAAATTGTAAGGGTAAATTTATTTGATGATGCGATTAGAGGGATAACGAGACATTTTTTATTGCGCTTTGAATAACAACACTGAGTTTCTCCCCAAAGAGATAATCTCTATGTATTTGTGTCTGTTTCCTTTTTGTCTCCGTCCTATAATTGTAATTAATTACCTTATTCAGCTATTATAGATTTTTTAACTAATTATACTGTACAACAATGACAAAAACGGGAAATGTGAATAGCCTTTTCTAGGGGTATTTTTGGCCTGAATCACGAATATAACATCCGTCTCTTTCTGCGACCTTCAAGTTTCTCGTACATTACCATCTTACGTTAAATGCACTGATGGTTCCGTAGGGATTGAATGCAAACAGGATTGGACCGAAATGACAACTCTAAACGTTATAAACGGATTTTGATATAATTTTAATGGGGTGTTCCTAAGGTATTTGTCAACCTAACCTATTAAATTTATGAAAGTATACTCAATATTTTTCTAGTTATATGGGTCTAAATCCGTGGTAACTCTTACGTAACGTTTGATAATTTTGTAACTTACAATAAATGCTTTATATTTTTACTATTTTATTTAATATTTGTTGCCCTTACTAATTATATTATTTATTACATACTACAGTGTTTTTTCTTTACAGGAGACAGAGATAAAACACCTAGAGAATGCATAAATACCCCAGACAGATTCTGTTATAAATGTGGATCAGTTACATTAAGACAATACAAAACACACTTGACTAAACATGTGAGAGACTTTATGAGCTGTACTTTGAATGTAAAGTGGGTGACCAGGACAAAAACTGGGCACCTCACATATGTTGTGTCAGGCCTAGAAGTTCCCTTTGTGCCTGGGTAAAAGGCAAAGGGCCTTATGTTTGGCGTACCAATGGTCTGGAGGGAGCCAAAGGACCATTCCACGGATTGCTTAACAGATATTAAAGGTGGGTATTCAATGTGTTTTCTTTCCTGGTCTTTAATATATTTTCAAGAGATGTATCAATTAAAAAGATCAAAATAAATACTATGTTATACTTCCACTATTTCTGCAAGTGATCACAGCCAGTAATATCCAGTTTTAGTCTGATTTCTTTTTATTTCCCTGCAGGTCACAACAGAAAAGGCAAGAAATCTATCATGTATCCAGACCTTCAGTCTGTTATTCGCCCAGTTCGTCATTCAAGTGCTATTCCTGTACCAGGTACATCCAAACAATATACTACACCATTTGAATGTAAAGGCGTTGTAGTGTTGTATTTTTAGTTATGATTTGTCATGCCATTTGCATATAAAGGAGGAAAATGGAATATCAGAGGAATAAATTTTGCTGGTTTAAAATCAATTTCTATTCGTGTCAAAAACTCATCGCTGACCAGAATGGAAGGGGATAAGCCGAAGAGGTCGGAAACTATCGCCTCAAATGGAATTTGCAGTAAATTATGGCCGCAGTTTATTATTACGATCCCGATGTCCTCACTGG
Source organism: Ceratothoa steindachneri (assembly GCA_963969495.1). Classification (NCBI taxonomy): domain Eukaryota; kingdom Metazoa; phylum Arthropoda; class Malacostraca; order Isopoda; family Cymothoidae; genus Ceratothoa; species Ceratothoa steindachneri. The sequence continues at coordinate 452,906 of CAXAKS010000003.1, read as the reverse complement.
TCAAAGGCCTCCCCTTAACCTTCTACTGATCAAATCCTAACGCTAGGGGGTGCCATTGGGCGAGTTTCTTCCTTCTACCTTCTAGGTATCTTTCCGTATAAAGATTTCTGATTAGATCTTTCTCTCCGTGCTTCTCTTAAGTGCCTAGACGACCTTGACACCAGATATTTCGTTTCACTTCCACAAGGATTCTTCTAAAGGGGATAATTAAGGAATTTGCGGTACATCTCCATTACTGTGGGACAATGGAGTGACGTCACTCAGTGAGTTAATGGTCGCTCACACTACTTACGTGTGTTTTAATATGTGTGCTTTAACAATTAAATATGTGTTTTTCTAATATATTTTCAAACATGTTGATTATCGTGCTTTGACCTACCTTAGTTGGAAGAACATTCCAAGTTGAACTATTTTATAAGGGATGAAATTCTTCGCGTGATGTTTTCGAGGCGCTCAAAAAGTGAATGGAGACTTCTCTCTTTTGGCCGTGAACGCTTCTACCAATGTTGAAGTGCGGCTCATTTGGCCAAACCGGATTTATCCTTGTTGTCTATCATGACTAAACCATCACTTATAATTTAATTTTAAACACACTATATACATGAATCAATAATAAATTTGCTATAGACATCTCATAATTATATATGCTTATATTATTTTATAACCACGCAATGGCTTCGCCACTCCCCCCTTGGGGGAAGCTTGCACTTCGCTACTAAGATTAAAATTTCAAATCTAAAAAAAAGCAGCCATGGCAATTATCTCTTCTACTTTGGTGGAAATTTCTGCTTTGGTTGCTTGTCGGTTTAACCTCTTAACCAGTTTCTAAGGTTATTGGGTGGACTAGGTATCCAGCTCACTGTCTGAGTTCTTGAAATCTATTTCTTACAGAGAAGAATCGATTTCAATCAATAATAACAAACATCGTGACTTTGGAAATTGAAAGTTTTGCAGATATGACAAACCAGATGAACGATGGAATCTTAATTTGGGATTGGGACAGAAGTGATTCGACTTGTGGGACAGGTCAAAGGTCTTAACTCTGTTGATTTCCCGAGTGTTGAATTATTTTATTGAAAAATTGAAGAATAAAATAATTTCTTCGTTTATGACAGATGAGTTTTCTCACTCGCGAAAGCGACTTTCTGATCTTTATTAAAAAAAACAGATGACAGATGGAAAACTTTAAGGTATCAAGTGCGAAGTTAAGCTGACAGATCAGTTAACTTGAATTGGTCAATTATTGATCTTTCTCCAAATAATATTTTCAAAATTGGTCATCATTTGAAGCATATCATACACTAGTGAAACAAACGGAATATATTAAAAATAGAGATATTACTTTTTATTCTTTAATTACCCCCTTTTTATAGTTTATCATGATATTATTTAAAACATAGCTTTAGAGTCTATCTTGACATGGGGTAAGGATATTCCAATAACACTGGTCAACAACCAAAATGGTTCACATATGAGGTTATGCTCACACAACTAATTTCATGTTGCTGAATTTGAATCTGATATTTGTTTTGTTCTATCAGACTAGTTTTAGAAAAAATCAACAGGTACAAATATTCAATATTCCGTCCCTTGTGTCGTGCAACAGATATTTAACCCAAAACAGACCAGCTTGTCTCTTATGTGATTGTGCTTACATGACTAATTCCACCATTGTTCAGGATTATTTAGATGCTTTATTCTACTATCAGATCTAATGCCTTAAACAATCAGAAAAATAGTAAATATGATGACATTAATTGTCTCACGAAAGATAACGATATTAAACACGCCACAGATAAGCTCATAAGAAATTGTACCAGGAAGCATAAGTTCGAATACTTTATAATTGACAAAATATGAAGTTTTAAGAGTGCTTCTGAACTTTGCCTTTTCGTTTGCACTTTCGTTTCTTTGTAGTTGTCAGCGCGAAAGTTTCCCCCCAAAAGCTTTGACACATTGACAAATGATTCCCGTGAGTTTTCCTCAGTGGGTTCAAGGCCTGGGTGAATTCGCTATCATGAACTAGTATGCGAAGCAGTGGTCCATTCAAGAAGATACTTGCTTTCAACTTGGCTTCGGAAACTACACCACCTAGTTTCTGACATAAGGATCGAAACAAGAGGATTGTGAACACAGTTGAACCTTCCAGGTGCATCTCTTCGTCTTGTCGTCTATTCCTTTCTCATATAGTGCTCTGCATCAGCTCTGCTTCCCCCCCCCCCCAAAAAAAAAACACATGTGCTTTGTGTAGTCACTCTGAAGGCCCAGTAGTAAACAGATGTCTTTGAAATCCCCCACATATCTTCCACTGGTGTTTCTCGTACTCTATAGTGGCTAAAAAAATCTTCATTCTTTCATAGCTGTCAGGCTTCTTTCCTGCATATGCTATTGGTAGAGATATAAACCGTTTGCCATTGTGTAAAAGAGAAGCTCTCAGAGAGTCTTTTCCAGTAACAAAGGTTGTTTGCCATCTTGAAAAATGCAGACAACTCTCTATGTCGGAAATGAGCTGTAGTGATACGCATTCCAGCTTCCAGCAGGTTACGCTGCTTTAGTGTGGATCCCTGAACTTTGGCATTTTCTTTCGACAAGACTACGTCTCTGATGAGATCATGAAGCGCTTCTTGAGTAAAGAGTTTAGGCCTGGTATTTTCAGAGTCATCCTGGTAGTTTTTCTTCATTTGAGGTAGAATTAGAATCGGAATCACTCATCAATTATTGTTCAGTCGGTGGATTTGGGGTTGGGAGTTCAGCCCTGTGCGGAACTAGTCGGATTGCAGAAGCAATATTAGGGTACTGCACTTTGCCTTGTGTTTTGATGGTTATTCCCTTGATTTTCGTGAGACAGAACTAGCAGTCACTGCTGTGGTCTTTGGGCTCACGCCATATCATTGGTATAGCAAACGGCATTCCTGAGCTTCGCTTATCACACATTAGCTCGCTCTGGTAGTTGATACAAGACTTACAATTTATATGTGGTGACTATTTCTTGTCATGGTCACCCAAAGGTCATTTGAAGTAACTTTTATAGTTCAGTCAAACAGCTTTTGTGATTGGTTTCTTGAGGCTACCAGGAGTGAAGGCGCCACATATGTAACAAAAACGATCAACATCATTCACGCACTTGCCACGTTCCATGTTTTGTTAAGTTCAGAGTAATTAGAAAGTAGGCAGTTGTAGATATGCACTATCATGAACCAGCAATCTGAAACAAACAAAAAAGCACAAATTAGGAAAAATATTATTGCATAAGTGGAAGCAATGAACATATAAATTAGTGTATGAATACCATGGGGCACCAAATATATAGATATGCTGGTTCTGGAAAACTGAGCCGATAGAGCTATACGAATGTCATTATTAAATTCAGCACATACACTTACCCTAGAATCAGACTATTTTGATCCAGAACCATGGGAATTTTTTGTTGTTGTTGACCAGTGTAATAAGAGAAAAGGTTGAATGGGGCAAACAGTAGTTGCTATGGCAATGGTAGCAATTTCTCACTGCATCGGTCATGCCCTGATGATGCTTGGCCTATTTGGATACAGTCAGTCGCTTGGTGTTATACGGTTACTATGGGAACAGTTAGCTACTTTCTCTCCACTGCATCATGAATTCTTCGGAAATGCTTCTCATTCACGTCAAATAACTTTCTGATAAATAATTCTAACATTTCACTTAAGTACTACTTCAAGTCACCATTTTAATCTTCACATTTGCCGTTACCCAACACTGGGGCCTTTTACTCACTCGTGGGAACACGCTATATGTTACAGGGTGTTTAACCCTCACTGTAGCAACTGTATAATACGGTTGTGCATATTGCAGTTTCACTATTAACGGGGCCATAAAGGTTGAGGATCACTCGAATGGGCTCTTGAATGCTGAGTTACACAGCCACCCCATGACTTAAGGCGCTCCTCATCGCCAATTATCAATTCCATAAGTCACATGTGGAGAGGAGAAAGAAGACCAGAAAGGGTTGATTTGGAGGATGTGGAGAAGAATTATATTTATTTATTCCCTTTAATGAAGCAATCCATAAATAGAGACACAAGACCCCAATACAAACGAGTCTCCAAATAAATAAAATATAAATAAAGCAACAAGGAATCTTTCATGCTAGCCGTTATATTAACCAGTATATTATAGATTATATTATTATTGTATAGTAGTGGGAACAGGGATGCGAGAACTACTTGTTGCTTGGCAAGGGGACGCGTATGGACGTAGATTAAGAACCCTCCGTATAGATTATTCCCTGGTTTCGCTCAATATCGGTTCTCATCATAAAGACAACCATGTATTACTGGTCGGGGATTGGTTGTTTACGTCTAGGTTTTTCATAGTTGATTTAATCGATGGTCTTATTCTAATATTAATCATATTTTAGAATTAATTTAAATACCATTTCGAGAGGAAGTCACAACATTTTCAATGTAATAATTATGTATAAAATCCAAGATTTTAAATATAAATCTTTAACACAAACTTCAAGTTCAGTTAATCTGGCGTCAGTCTCCTTCGGCCCTCTGAGCAGCAGAGCATCCGGAGCCAAACTCTCTTGGAATTTAATCATTTCGGTCCAAAGAGCAACAAACTATGCCATGGGCAAATAAAGAGTATAAATTAAGAGCAAGTAATTATATCTCTCGTTTAAAGAGACAACACAACGAGGAAGAACGACAGTAGCTCTTAATTTATCTATTTCTAAATTAGTTCTAATTTCAAAGGAAGAGCGGGGTTTAGTCTAGCTGGTATTCTCGTTGTTTTCTTAGTATTCATTTTTAATGTAGTGTAGAGATATGTTGGAGTGTTGTGTCGGCCACTGTTTTACTCCTGTCGGTCGACCGAGAAAACCTCTCTTTATAAAAGAAAAAAAGGTACTCGTCTTACGGCTCAGAAATAGCTGTGTAATTGAGTACCTTTTTCTCGCAATATAAAGTGTGGAAGAAGGTATATAACATTGCATTAAACGACACTTGAAACTAATAAAGGTACAATAATATAAGCATAAAGTAAAATGAAGCGAGGTATTTGGGCACTTCTCGTTTTCTCACGATTTCAGCGTAAACTAAATTAATCTTAAAATGCGTCAGTTTATTCGCGGATCCGAGCATAAAACAAGTCTGTAACGCGAATTAATGGCTTGACTCGAAACCCAACACAATGCAAAAGTAACGATTATAAATGATTAAAATATAACGTTAAATAAAATAAATTTAAATGCAAATTGTAAGGGTAACTTTATTAAATGAGGTGAATTAGAGGGATTACATGATTGTTAATGGCTTGAATAATGACAGCGGGATTCTCCCCGAAGTGAATTTGGGAAGGATGTAATGTCGCGTGGTGGAAAAAAGTGAAAAATGAAGGTAGAGGACAGTCGGCTAATGAATCAATTGGATTATCCCCAAAACGTTAAGGAATTTAAGTACGAAAGTGTTGTTTTTTGCTCCCAGTGGGAGTATTATAAATAAATAAAATAAATTAATTATAAAAATAATATATCTGTCAAAAAACAAAAACAACTACACAAATAACAACAACTAATTTTTCAAAGGAACCAAAGAGAATCCCGCTTCCCTTAGGAATCCCGTCGCGCTTGAATAATTCAGAAGGTGAATCAAGAATTGTAGAGAAGACACATCTCGTCTAAATACTCAACTCAGCCCCCCTCCCCCCTCTCCAAGTCACAGTTTGGGGAACCATCTCGTGGTACGAGGGACAAGTGGTTGCGATCTCGTGTTTGTCCTGCTACCGGGAATTCTATTATCGTTTTGGACAGTTTTATAAATCAAAGAGATCTCTATGGAAGGTATGGTATTCATCTCAATGGTGTAAGGATGGCACGACTGGGTATGCTGGGTATGCCGCAGTTCGACGAAACAAGTTCATGGCCGCACAAACCGGAATAAAAAAGTTCACGATAATAACAGCACCCCCACATAGTAGTGTAACTAATAATAACAGTATAAAAGTAGATAATGTAAACAATGGAAAATGGCGAGGACAAAAGAAATGCAAACTTCGTCCCCCCTTATATTAAGGTGTACTATTGCAATTCTCGGAGCATCCGAAATAAATTTAATGAACTAAACTTACTTAGTGGTAAATATCATTACGACATTCTAGCCATTACTGAAACGTGGTTACATGCTGCAAACCGGGACTCTCAAATTCCGGGTTACACACTAATAAACAAAGATAGACCTGTAAGAGAAGGAGGTGGTGTCTTGTTTTACTTAAAAAGTGAGATAAAATACGAGGTTCGAAATCGACAACACAGCGAGTCAATCTGGATAAAAATGAGCAATAAAGCATTTTCTTTAGTTATGGGGCTAGTATACAGAACACCGAGTAGTTCATACGAAGAGGACCTTACACTAATTAATCATATTAATTTAACCAATAATTACAAAAATGTATGCATTGTGGGGGATTGATTGGTATACGATGAGTTCAGATACGGAAAACCCTATCTTAAATGCATTTTTAGCTAATTATCTGCATCAATATGTCGAACACTCTATAAGAAAAAACAAGACACTTGATTTAGTTCTAAGTAACAAGGAAACCTTAATTGATAGGCTTGAAGTTCAGGAACCACTTAGAAATTCGGATCACAACACATTGGTATTTAACATCAAATATGATTTCATTAATCAGAAGAGAGCGCAAAAAGTACCTGTATATAAATTAGCAAACTTCGAAGCGATTAGAGATGAATTAAAAGAATGGGATTGGCATAGAGAATTCAATAACAAAACACCTGCTTCGGCTTACAGCCTCGTCATTTATCGCATTAAAGGTCTTCAGACTAGATATATTCCTCATAAAAACGGTTTAAAATATACAAAGGACAAACTTTGGATTAACCAATATCTTAAGACTCTGAATGGACGGAAACGGTCAATTTATAAGCGGCTAAAAGGCAACCAGTCATTAGGGCAAAACTTTATCGACCTAGAAAGGCAGATAAAAAGAGAAGTGAACGCTGTTAAATGCAGGTACGAAAGTAGATTAGCGAAAAGGTCATACAATAATCCGAAAGCATTCTACAGGTACTAAAGAACTAAAAACAAAGAGGCATTTCAGATACTTAAACACAACGACCGAGTAGTTCAAAATGACCTCGAAAAGGTGAATATCTTGAATAATTATTTTGCTTCGGTTTTTAACAAGGATATTCCGAATTTAAATGAGGATAACCTAGAAAACAGAAATAGTAACATTTCAAAAATGAATGAAGTAATAGTTACGGCAGATGATGTAAAGTATGCAATGAATAAATTAAGTGCTGATAAAGCTAGCGGGATTGATGAAATGTACGCGCGAAGTATTAAGGAAGTTAAAAACGAAATTTCCGCTTCACTCGCTTTTCTGTTTAATTAATTTCTGGAGGCAAATTTTGTTCCTAGAGATTGGAAACTGGCCAATGTTGTCCCCATATTCAAAAAAGGTAGACGTGAGGAAAAGGAGAACTATCGGCCAGAATGTAAACTAATGAAGTCAATTATTGATTTGAAATTACGCAATTATCTGGAAAAAATCAACTTTTAGTAAATAGTCAGCATGGTTTGAGGAAAGGGGGGTCTTGTGTCACTAGACTGATCACATTTTATGAGCATGTAGCAAAAGGTGTCGATTCAGGTTCTAGTTACGCTGTGGTGCATCTAGATTTTTCTAAAGCCTTTGATTTACTCCCGTTCAATATCCTCCTTTAAAAGCTAAAAGCTATGCATATCCATGAGAAAACGATAACTTGGATTAAAAATTGGTAGACAGATCGTAAGTAGAGGGTAATTTTAAATGGGGTGACATACGATTGGCTGCCGATAACTAGTTCCTCAAGGTTCCGTTTTGGGACCCCTACTCTTTATAATTTTCGTAAACATTTTAGGTTCTGGAGTGAATTGCCAAGGAAATTCATTCGCAGACGATACTAAACTTGGGCAGATAATAAAGGATAAGGAAGACTCAAGCTCTTGACAAAACTGCCTGAATATGTTAACCAAATGGTGCAACGAATCTGGCATGAAGATTAATGCTTCCAAATGCGGCGTTTTACACTTCGGAAAAAATGATCCTAAATTTAAATATTATCTCCAAGACACCGAGATTATAGAAGTTAAAGAGCAATAGAAATAAAGCAATAAAAGTTGCATCATTTATCAGGCAATCCGTCTCAACGCGTAATTCAGAGACGATGTTACAACTATACACGTCATTAGTCAGACCTATCTTAGATTATGCTGCTCCCTTCTGGTCTCCACGATTAACTAGAGATGTAAATATATCGCAGGTCTGCATTTGAAACAAACCTTCAGGTTCCTCAGGATTTCTTTGTGGTTTCTTAATGAATCAAACCTCCTGAGCTCAAAAATGAATGTATATTTGTTCAATCAGGTCAGATTTTCTCAGTACAGCATACACCAATTTCTTTGAGATTACCTCATTTTTCCTGAAAAAAAATTTCAAAAACCTTTTTCTATCTAATAATGCATTATTATTGTTATACTATAGAAACAGGAATAAACGTGTGTAAACTATAATCCTTTTAATAAAACAAAAAAATAAAAAATGCAAAATAATTAAGAAAATAATTCTAATTTCCAAGAAAAGACACCCTTGACGATCTTCGTTTGTGCCTCTCATCTGGTACATTACGCTTCAAACACCAACAGTAGTTAATAAGAAAGTTTACGTCCCATTTACCCTGATACCCTGTTTCCTTTGTTTTTATGTCCTGGTGAAATCTTTGCCCTATTCTTCACTGTAATCCCCGCAGTTGTCGGGAAAATAATCCAGATGGGACTGTAAAAAGTGTATCTTTATGACATTGGAGCTCACAAATGTTTGAGACTTGTTAGGAGCTGATTGACCAGGGCAACATATATTGAGCTTTTTTTATTGCCTAGAAAATTGTTAACTAGAGCTGTGAAAGCTTTCCAGGTATCTTTTTATATGTCTGTTATTGATGCCTCAAACTGGTGATCTCTCATCAAGTTCCTGATCTGAGGTCCATCAAATATTCCTGCCTGGAGCTTAACGTCACTGATTTGTGGACATTTTTGAAGAAGAAATTTAAAAGCTTGGCCTTCTTTATTAAGGGTTTAGTCATCATTTTTCATTATGCTAAGCTTTAAATGCAGTGGAGAAAGCAGTATTTTGTGAGGAGGCACTAAATGTTCAGCTATTACATTGTTTGATCCAATTCTAGATGCTTCTCGTGGAGGCCAAACCTTCTTCCCATAGTGCATACTATCTGCACGACTGTCCCATAAACAGAGGAAACAGGGATGCTTCGTGTAGCCTGTTTGCATCCCAAGTATAAGAGATATTACATGAAAAGTAATTTAAAAGGGTATGTAAATTCAAAGTGTAATATTTCTAAAAACAAATTCAAAGTAATATTTCTTAAAACAATAAGAATATGAATATGTACTGAAAAATCCTGAATGCTGATGCATTAAATCATTGCATTGGAACTAATTGGATATATGTACATCTTATTTTGAGTTTATTGAGTTGTGTTGTATACCTTCTCAATTAGGATAAGTTCCCCATTAACCCAAAAGGATGCATTAACCTATAGGGACACACTTCAACAAAAGAATATAACTAAAAAATGACTCATGATTTCCAGATTTGCATTCTTGTAAAATCTAAGTTGACCAAAAGTTCTATACAAGTATTAACAATTAAAAATGAAAATGTTAATATAAAAGAGCTGAGAAATTTAAAATGTGAAATGATCTTACCTTTAATTTACCACATATCCTACAATTGTGGGTAGAGTAATTTATTGCATCCAGCAATTTTTTCATATTTTCATAATTTCCAGTAAGTTGGATTGAATGGCCTATAGGAACGGAAGCTATCTTGTTACCAATATTCATTAACACAGCTTTTAAACTTCTACTGGAGGAATCTATGAAAAGTCTCCATTCTAATGAGTTGTAGGAAATTCTAGGGGCCTCAACAAGTCCTTTAATATTGGCGCAGTATATTAAAGAGCTGGAAGAATGCTGTAAAAAATAGCTTCGAAACTCTTGTTCTCTATTTCTGTACCAAAAAAAGATTGTTTCTTTAGCAAGAAGATTACTTTCACGAGGTCGAAAGCCAAAAAGTTGTGCATTCTTCTTTGAAAGCCCCAGATCTCTGGTCAGGTCATTTAACTGAACTTGAGTGAATGGTCTTGCGACCATATCATGTATGGAAACCTGATAAAACTCAGATGTGTCATAATCTTGATCAACTTCCATATTAATCTCTTTATGGACCTCTATATGTTCAGGGAGAGAAGGTATAGGAAGTCCTGGACCATGTAGCAGGCGTTTGATGGCAGAAGGAACATCCAGATATGCCATACTATGTTTATTCTTCTTTATTTATACCTGGGGAAAATATAATTGCATATTACATAAAGGAATTGATTTGGAGTTGCAGATAGTACAAAAATGTTTAGTAAAAGATATTTTTATGCTGAAGTGAACTATGTTAGTTTTTAGTTTTATGCTAAGTCTATGCATAATAATGACATTTTCAGGAGCCAGTATAATACAGAAATCTTAAATACTTGATACAATGATCACCTTTAAGATTTGTCATGCAAAAATAGCAGTGTGTAGTGTGGTCCTTGCCCTCTCTCCACACCATGGCAACACTAAAAGAGAGAGATTTCTGTTCGCCCTGTCTTCAGCATCTTAAACTTATGTAGCATCCCTTGCAGCAAATATGTGGTGCAAAACTTTTATCTTGATCTCTTAGCCTTACTCCAAAATATGCATGATACAAAGATTTAATTACAGGAGGGATTGTACTTTGCTGCTCGGAAAAATTCACTTTGCCGCAAAACATAGCAAAATTTGTCGGAGCTATTCTTACATTTTTTGTTCATTTTTAACTTAACCACTATTATTATTATTATAATGCTAAGCAATTTCTTACCTGCAAAAATATAAACTTATTAACATATCTACTTAAAATGTACACAAAATTTACTGCGAATACAGTAGTGCAAAAACTATTGAAATTTTGATGTAATATAGGACATATATAAACTATAAAATTATTATAACCCGCTGTATCGCAAAAAACTGGACCTGATAGAGAAAAACGGATGCCAGATTCGGATTTAGGAGTTCAATTTTATTAAGAAACACTACAGGAAACCTAAGGTATATTTTTAACGCAGACCAGTGTAATAGAACAAGTACAGCGTCGCTATACGAAAATGACAAGGGAAATTAAATATCTTAGCTACAATGATAGGCTTAAAAAGCTCAATCTCTTTTCCCTCGAACATAGAAGGAAAAGGAGTGAACAAATAGAAACATATAAATTATTGATAAATATGCCGGATAATGCAGAAAATCTTTTTTTTAATTTTACAGGCGTGTCAGTGACGCGAGGACACTACAAGAAGATGAAGAAGTGGAAATTCAAAACATCAATGGGAAAATTTGCCATTCGCAACCGCATCGCTCAAGTCTGGAACAATCTACCACAAGAAGTAGTCAGCGCTCCAAACACAGAAATTATGAAGACGAAATTTGATCAATACTCAAAAGAAAATAAAGTTAAAATAGCTTACGATTATTAGAGGAGGTTCCACCTAATTTAGCTTTATCCTTGATAGGGCCTACCATGTATGAGCTCTTATGGCTCCCTGTAGGTGCCAATAAATGGTTTGTTTTTTTGTTTTGTTTGAATTTTGATCAGATTTACACTTGGAGCAATCTGTGTACACCGGCACGAGTACAGTGTGACACAAGGTATGTTACAATAAATACGAAAGAAATACACCCCTTGAGGGGAAATGGGAGTAGAGGTATGGCGATAAACTTTCTAATGCGGTATTCTCTAGGTTGGTATCATGGTCGGTGTATCTTTTTGACATTGCACCGCTAAGAACAGCCACGTATGAAATGAGATCCATTGTTTCTTGAGGGAGACGCTCAACTCGCTCGAGCAATTGCACAATGCACTGTGTGAGACGTACTGCAAGCTACATTTCAATAGCATTGCTAAGGAAAAAGGCTCTCTATGGGGGACGTGCGGAGAGAACCAGTGGCCAAGCAAAGACCAATGTGGTGGAACTAATTCATCATTTGCAGTGGACCTTCGGATGCATAAGAATAAAACTCGCGCCAATACTCTAACTGTGAGCGAACAAAATAGTGATAAAACATTAAAAGGGAAGTTCTATCTACATCCAAAGTGCTGAACTCCACAGAGAGAAGGATGTCCATGAAGCGGCTATAAGAGACGAAAATGCTGAGAATATGCCCCTCTTTGGTGTGAATCAGTCGATACCAAGACTATGGAAAGGAGGCTACCAGTGAACCACCCGTAGGTAAGCACACACTAAGAATAAGTTTTAATCGGAGTGAAGCCCTCGAGGGCGGCAGGAGAAGTGTATGGACTATAACTTAGACGAAGAAAACCGAAAACCCTGGGCTTCTAAAGAGTCACAGATGCGGATCAGAGCCTCATGGAGTGGATGCCTCAAGGGAAGCATCTGTTTGCACCAAAGGGGAGCAGCACCAATCTGATATCGTTGGGGCTAACCGCAAAAAGAGTGACCTTGAGGATGTTTCTCTGAAGGACACTTCCTTTCGCTTCTATGTACTCTGAGGGGGCTCAGCACTCCCGTACGCATAATAAAAGACCTCTGTAGGAACTTAGATAAAATATTGGAAGGCGTCTCGTTGCTCCTATTTTATGGAGGTTGTCCACGATATCTAATCGCCGTGAGGTATCATAAGCCCTGTCCAAATAAAGAAAAATACCGTGGCGAAGTGATTCTTACAAATAAAGGAATGGCAGATACCATTCCTTAGCCGGAACATAGAATGCAATAGGAAGTAAGACTTGCAAAATGTGCACAGTGCAGGATATAATTGACCTCCGTTCTCCGGAAGAAAAGCTATCTTAAAATTACCCATTTTCTCCATTATATGTAGACACAGGAAAGTAGATAAATTGGATGAAAAAAAAACGGGGTAGCGCAATATGTCCCAGGGTCGTCCAAAGTAAGCATGGTCAGCATTCGTTAGACATTTGGGAATATACCCTCTCTCCATCTTTGTTTAAATGAAGCCATTAAAAATTTCGATGCCTCGTTCGCCCAAGTGTCAAACCCTATTTTACAGGATATCGTCCGGACAAAGGGCAGTATATGTGCACGAAGAGAGATGGTAGCACAGTTTCCTTATGTAGAATTTGTTTTATAAGGGTTCTCTGCCTCTGGAAGTGAAATCCAGTTGCCGGTAGTCTGTCAATGGTCAACGTGCTTTGAATGGTTGATAAAGCGGTCGCGAAGGTATTGAGCGTGGATGCAGGATCCGATATAATGGTCTTGCTTTCATATAGGACGAGAGCGGGTCCTGGCTAGAACTTAACTGTCTCGCTTTTCCACCTCTACATAAGGAATCCTCTCATTTAGTGAGAACACGTAGGCCGCCAATAAAAGCGGCGAGCGTGATTCAAACGGAAACGGTATCTGCCCTACATCTGGCAAAATTACTTCAAGGTGAATTTTCATGGTGATCCTTGTAGTTCTTACAAGTATAGCGCTTCTCTTTTGCTCTTAAAATCACCAGTGTATCAATCGGCGTTCAAATCACTCAGACCTGCGAAGAATGGAAGCCAACCCCGAGGCAATGAAGATACAGTAGAAGAATTCGAAGACCTCCTTTCCCGAGTTCAAAACTCCAACTGAGATAGTAAAATCATTCATTACCTTAAAAGTAGAACACCTCGCACAATACATGCTCCCGGAGAGAGGGTCTCTCTAGGGTAAAGGATATTTAAAAGTGAAAATGAGAGCATTGCTGAAGGTTACTTCCGATCTTAAGTCACCTTCTGCCTCCGGACAACACAGGAGGTAGGCAAAGGAACCTTAAGCGATTCTAGGACAGTGGTGGTGAATTATTCACATTAAGGAGACCAATCTCAAGCTCTTGGATGGGGTTCGCTAGACCGGGCCTGTCAGAAATGCCTGCTACTTTTGGCAAATATCCTGAACATGAAAGAATTTTCGAGGAGTATAAGTATGATTGCTCCCACCTCGACTTCTTAGCAAACCAACTAAACCCTCAATGAATGGATGTAATGTTCTTTGCCAGTTAGTGTTTCCGTTGATTCTGCTTTTCTGCTCAAAACTCTCAACCAGACTCTCTGAGAGAGTCAACTTATTTATTCTCTTATTTGGCAGCCATTGACTTACAGTGTTAGATTTTGCTCTTCGAACTCTACTGCCTGATATATTTGTCCTTCTTGAGAAGTTTCAGTAAACCAGTGTGAATTATCCTAAACTAATTTAGGTTTCGTTAAATTAAGGTTCCAGATTGAAAGTGTGAGCAGTTTCTTCTGTAGAAAAATTTTAAGAAAACTATATTGTTCCCATATTTGGGATTAATAAAGATGTAAGGATTGATTGGACTTGGGAGTGTTGCTGAGGTTAATTGGCATATTGTGGAGCTGGGTAGTGGGACGAAAGCCCTCGATGATTTATTCGTCTTTGGGCTCATGAATTAAAGACCCCCAAATTTGATATCTGTTCATTTAAACCTGCTGCTTTAATTTAGGGATTTATAGATGTCCATTCCTGGATAAGTTTCCTTATGATGAGTTTACGAGTTTATTTCATGTTAAGCCTTGCCCGGCACCATCTCAGTTGTATCCTCCCTTTTTTATGTAATTTAATTTAATTAAGTTTAAGTTCTTCCTCGAGAGCAGACATACTTAGAGAGGTTCGTGTGTTTTCATAACCCGAGAAGGTTAATTCGACGAGATGCTTCTCAAGTTACGCTTGCACTCGAAACTTAGCCTTCTTTCTTCAGTTAACGAAGCCTTCAGTTTCAGTTTAGGGAGCCTCTAGCGTCAGTTAAGTAATCTTGTAGCTTCAGTTAAGGAAGCCTCTTGGTTTTCTTTTTGGTAACGAAAGTCTCTTGCTTTCACTTTTGTAAAGAAAGAATATTGCATTCATTTTCGGGTATTAAAAGCCGTTGCTTTAAGTTTTATGACGAGAGTCTATTTCTTTCATTTTGGAGGGTCTGTCCTTGTCATAATTCTGGGACACGCGTTGAGTTTTTTCCCTGCCTGACTTTATGGATACTTGTTTCCTTTGTCCTTGCCTTAAATAGGGACACATGTTTAGCCTTGCCCTTGCCTTCATTCCAGCGAATGAATTGTAATCCCTTCAAGCCAGCGGGTTCGAAGATTCGCGGCAGCTTCTCAAGGAGGAGACTCGACGCCTTCGAGTTTCCAACCACTTTTGACGTTTTGGGGGGTTACATGGTTAGGATTTTAACTTCTTTCTAATCTAAGAGAAGATCCTCGTCGGGCGAACCTGCCATGGACATGTCTCACACTGATTTAGCAAGAAACACGCAAGTCCCGTGAGCCACCCATATCTTTTTGGGTGGTCGAAGTCCCGTCACTGCCTAGGATGATTTTGTGCCAAAAGGTCTCAAAATTGATTTAATGTCTGTCAAATCTTAACTGTTCGGATTTTATAAAAAACAAAACTAAAAAAGGACAATTACTGAAAGATGAAATAAGGTATAATTAATAAAACTAACTAATTGTTCCTTGCATGATTACAAGCTAATGGATAACCCGGCAGGAAAAAGTTAACTTCCCCGAAATTCCACATCTCTAGAAGGAACTCTGATGGTCAAAGCGTCCACGTTCAGCAGGAACCATCTGTAAAGCCGAGTTTAGCAGGCAAATGTGGGAAAATCTTCACCTCATCCCGTGCTATTTTTAAAACAGGTTTTGGGTGTTCATTCATATGAAGGAAGAGTAGGTTGTAAATAGAGTTAAAATACAGAGTAGAAACTGAAGGAACGTAAAAATATTAAACTGACGATACCTACCATTGATGGTGTCCCTTCCATAAAGAACAGCTGTAAAGAATGTAGAAATTTGAAGTCCTCGCTCCGGATCAAATCTCCTTTCACGTATGAACATAGTAGCAAAAGCAGTCATGACTATAAAACTGTTAGGTATTTAAGCTAACCTCCCAAATACATTTAAATGTGTAGCATAAATTAGCTACGATTGGAAATTCCATTAAAAATCTTTCAATAATTCACTGCAACGGTTTTTAATAATAATTACAATTTAAGTAATGAAGATGAACGAAAATTTTACAGGATTTTCCTGGCTATTTGATCGAGGCAAAAGTGAGCGCAATTAGAGTTCTCTCTCTCTCTCTCTCTCTCTCTCTCTATATATATATATATATATATATATATATATATATATATATATATATATATATATATTTATATATATATGTGTTTGTGTGTGTGTGTATATGTGTTGGAGTTATGCTTAATTTAAGTTAGAGGATGAAGAAAGGACGTAGAGAGATAAATTCATTTCTTTAATAGAACTTTTTGAGTGTTCATTTTGCCTATTTTCTGGTACTAAAAATAAAGAAGAGGCTAAACATTGATAGTTATATAATAATGAACACTTAAATTAGGGAAATGGATAAAGATGGAGGATTTTTTCCTTTAACATAAGGAGTAAGGTAAAAATTACAATACTTTTCTGTGTTTTCCATTTCCATTTGCAGTACTTTCATATAAATATGTACTATTACTATAATTTTGATTACAGTACTATTCTGTTTTTTATTTCAATGTACAACACTTTTATGTAAATATCTAATATTACTGTAAATTAAACTCCAGTACTATTCAGTATTTACCGTTTACAGCAATTAAATGTAAATATTTTAATTAAATGGAATTTATGGTATTTAGTACCCTGGAGTCTATTTTCCTATCTACTTTTATCTAAATGAGTGGTGGATTTCCACTCTTTGCAAATACTCCAGTATGAAGCGAGAGACGGAAACTCCAAAGCTTGTTTCAATATGTTGCAAAGGGGCTCATGGAATTTCCAGTTCCTCATTGGAATACATTGAAATAAGCTTTGGAGCTGCTGTCCCTGTCTTCGTACTGGAGCAATTGCCAAAATGAAAATCCCACCACTCATTTAGTAGATGGAAAAAGGGGGTTCAGGGTGCTAAAAACCATAATTCTCCATAACAACCATCTACTGGCCCCACTACACGCCTTCTGTATCTGCTAGGGAAAAACAGCAAATGCAAAGCATTTTAATATCGAACATTTTATTTAGAACAGACAATTATTTTAGTTTGAAACTTTTATTAATAAATTTAGCATAAAATTCTATTTAAAACTATTTAGACTAATAAAACTTGCTCTCTTACCTACATCCCTCTTTCATCCTTCTCTGTCACACCCCTGGCCCACTCTTTCAGTTCTTCTCTCTCCCTTTCTGTCTTCCATCTCTCTCTCCTCTTTCTTTCCCAACTCAACCCCCTTCTCTCCTTCCATTTTTCCTCCATCCCTCTTTCACTTATCATCTCTCCCCTCCCTGCCTCACCTCTGTTCATCTCTCTTCTTTCGCTCTTCTCCATCGCTCACCTCATTTTTTTTCCTTCTTCCTCTCTTTCTCTCACCTCTGTCTCCTCTCCTCCTCGCCTTTTCTTCTTTCCTTTCTCTCTTCCATCCCTCTTTTCCGTCTCTCTCACCTGCGTCCCCTTCTTCTCCTTCCCTCTCTCCCAGTGTTATCACTTTCCCTGGAGTTTAAAAAATAAGTAAACTAAGATCAGAATGACAGAGATGAACCATCTTCCGCTTTGTCTGTGCCCTGAACCCTCTATAAACAGGGGAGCAAACTTTAAAGAAAATTGAGCACCTCACATTTGTAAGCAGAATTTAGAGGATTTTTATCGTATTCTAAGCTTGAAACATTTCTCGAGAATAAATAAATGAGCAACTACCGACCCCGATCCAGCTCAGTTCAGTTCCAAACTCTTCATTATCTCTCACCCGTCCATTTCTCCCCCATCCCTCCCTCTCATTTCTTCCCTCTTCTTTCCCTCTCCTCCAACACCATCTCTTCATTCCATCTCCCCAGCATCCCCTTCTCTCTTGTGTGTGTGTGGGGGGGGGGGGTGCATGTTTACTAGTTGACCGAGTCACACTTGTAATCCAGAAGCTTCTTCATAAGGGTGGTGACATGTGAATTAAGAGTTGTGCCTTTTTGGCACTTTTTTTCCGGTCTTCTTGGAAACCACTTTGCCTTCGTTGGCTTTTGTTCACCTCTCTGGGTTGATATCGATGAACTGTCTGAAATGGCAATTTCGAGGTGGAAACAACAAAGAAATGCACATAAATCTATGCACATAGCAATCAGATACCCTCATAGCCCCATGGCCCTCTCTCAGTGCCGCTCATTTTGGCTCAGGAGTAGAAGGTAGGGCCAGGAGTAAATGTTAGTTCCTGAAGAGAGTCTAAGTAGGTGTGTGTGTTTGTGTGTGGCAGAGGGGGGAGGGGGCTGAAAGCTGAATGTTGTGGAAGTGCTACACTGAATTACCACAAAATAAAACAGTGCCAAGTGAAATAGTACGGTTCAGTTATTAAAAGCCAGAGATCCCCAGCATGAAAAGACCAATCAATGTCGTCAGTGGTCGAAATTAAATTTAGCTCAACAACCAAATGTCTGGTAGATAAAATTCTACCCACCATACTTATTTGGTACGAACTACACAAAATGTATGTCTCGGCTTCCTCATTGAGTAAACTTCTGTACAGGGAAATTTTCTGCTCTACAATAATCTAGACAGGTTGACCCCAGTCCAGATGTACCATAAAAAACTTTCAAACTAGAGAACATTCGATATGTGAGTTCATGTGTGCTAATGTCATGAGGCAGAAAGGCATTGTAAGATTGACAAAACCACACAGCTTACAATTAAACAATCAAGATGAAAGAAACCACATTAGTATGTAGGTGAAGGTGTGTAAGCCGCTCACCTTTGAAGGAATTCCAGCGTACAAGACGCCTCATCCTGGTACTGCAGGTTGAGGTTGTAATAGGACGCAAAAAGCACTGCGAGACCAGATACAAAAGTGGTCCCTTGGCACACCACCTGACCCTCACTGCTCACCATCCAGCGAGACAAGAAATCATTTAGGATTTCAGATCTAAGATCGGTTAATTTGGGGTTTATGCCCACCCTCGAATTTTGTAGGCGCTTTGTTATAAATATCTCTATTTTTTAAATATACGCAAATACTATACAATAGCGTATGAAGCAAGTTTACAGTGTGGGGACCAACTCTAGGGGGCTAAATCCTGGATGTCAAAATAGAAATTTTACAGTTAGGTATAAGTTTAGGATTGTTTCAGGTATAAAAAGCTAGTCCGAGCGCGGAAGGTGCGACGGCCTGCCTTGCTTGCATGAGCAGACCCCCTCCCGCTTTGACAGCAATCTTGTACGGATAATTATTAAAAGTGAATTTTTAGCGAAAAAGTGAATAGCGTGACCCTACTTGTTAGTAGTAGCAGGATACTTCGGAATTCAGTGGACCACTTGCTCTTCAAAGTGATATACGGTTAAGGAAGAAATCTTCGCTCCTTTGTGGACACGGAGATCAAAACCCTTCCCGGCCCACCCGCTTGCCAGGAAAAAAGTCATTTGAGGTAAAGTAAAAAATTTTTTTGGACATTGAACCCTCTTTTTCTTTCTCACCTCTTTCCGTCTAGAAACAAAACAAAAAGTGAACACAGTGAACACTACAAACATAATAAACTGTAACGCATCGTAGGATGCACATATCATGAGAGAAACCCTACGAATTACTCTTCGGGTCCTCTCGGAGGGCCCGAAACCCGAACGTGAAAAGGTTTTTGAAAAGGTTTATGGATCCCTACGAATTGCGTTAGTACGACTGGTAGACTTAAACAATGGTTACTCGGCTATCTGCGCGAGGGAGGCTGATTGTGAAGCCTTGACCTCCGGGAAAGCCGTTGAATGCCTTAAGAAAATCAACCTCAGACCGCAAACACCACCACAAATAAGGACCCACCGCAGTTTAATCTGCAGGCGCCTTGACCCCTGGGTTGGGAGCCACTCGGCTGACGAAATCAAAAGGGAAATTGAGAACAACCACGACTGGGCAAAAGTAGCGGAAGTCTTCAAATTTAAAACTTACACTCATGTTTTCAAAGTGGTATTCGAAGATACGGCTATGGCTCAGAAGGCAAAGGATAATGGACTGCTTCTCTTCAACGTGCGAGTTTGCCCAGAGCAGATGGAACGTGAGGAGTTTGTTGATTTGCAAATGTGCTTCAGGTGCTACAAATACAACAAACACACCACGTCCAACTGCCCTGAAAACAAAGACCTTAAATTGTGTTCCATTTGCGCCGGTCGTGACCATTTTTGGCGCGAATGCAAGAACAATACCACCAAATGTCTTAATTGCTCAGGCCCTCACCGGACCATGTCTATGGCATGTCCGATTAAAAAGCAGGAATTGAGCAATCAAAGCAAGCTTAAACGTGAATCGGAAGAGAATAAAGCTAACTCCACCTACGCTAAAGTAGCCAAAGCCGCCATCGCCGAATCAAACAGTCAAAATCAGAAACAATACCTACACATCGAAAATGAGCATTCCACGAAAATTATGTGCTGCATATATTATGCACACATACAAAATATAACACGTCCCGGTACTTTTGCCACAGAAGTTAATCGCATGCTCGTGAAAAACGGGCTTAGCGAGATGTGGTTCCCCAATAACCCCCCTTCAGAGGAGGTTATGAGAATAACCGTTGCTCCTCAGTGCCAAGAGAAGTGCCAGAAGATTCAGACCCCAAACACAGCCATCTCACGGGACCCCCAACTGAACAAACCAAAAGAAACACAAACACAAAAACAGGCGCCACTCACCCCCAAAAAATCCACACCACAAGAAACAAATACACACACCCCCACACCCACACCAACAAAAGAGGCAGTCCGACCCAAGGAGACCAGGTCCCCTAGGTCAAGGAAGATCTCAAAAACTCGCGGCCCACGGTCTACCTCCTCATCCCGAGGAAGGGAGCACCAGCTTAAGTACCACTCAAGAGGCTTTAACCTGAAATTGTACGCCCCTGAATCTGCCCCATTCCCAACTGAATTGGACTCCCGTGAAGTGTCGGAAGGTCTTAGGACCGGAAGATACAAATGGGAATGCTCCGACGAGGTACCGGAGCGACAGGTTGAGGAAGCCCTCTCTCAAAATAAGGTTAAGCTGGCCACGGACTGTTTTTACACAATCACCGACACTGAATTTAGGAAAAAAAGAAACGGCAGGGAGCGCACCCCGCCCAATACACCACACGGGGCTAAAGTAGATCGCGAATAAGCGTCTACTTTAACTCCATACACTAAAAGAACCTACATTACTCAAAATGACCAACAGACTAACAGTAATACAAATGAATGTTAATGGATGGGACGGAAAAGGTTCCATCTACGGCAACATTCTACGACAAAGTGACCCCGACATTATACTAATTAATGAACACGGAATGACTGAACATAAAGAAATTAAAATTTTTCAATACGACGTCATTAGCAAAAATCATAGTCAGGAACGGTATGACGGCTGCGCAATAGCCGTCAGAAAAGGTTTAAAGTACAAAAGACTACCCGACTTAGATGAATCTTACCTTGCCATTGAGGTAGGCCCTACCCTGGGGGGTCTAGTCGTGGCCACGGGGTACCAACCCCCAAGACGCGGCTATGTACCCCTGCACAACCTTCTACAGGTCTTCAGCCATAAGAAAAATGCAATCTTTGCTGGAGATCTGAACGCAAGGTGTGCAGCGTCAGGGTATACTTCCTACAACAATGCAGGTAGAAACATTGAAGTCCTACTTGACAGAAATTACGGGACGAGAATCGGACCAGAATTCCCGACATATATTACAGGCTATGCAGCAACGAAACCTGATATTGTTTTATCCAGTATCAGGTTTCCATATAACTACTACATTGAACCAGGCCCCATTATTCCAAGTGACCACCAGGCAATTAAAATCACAATTAGCGTAAACCCCATTCAGATTGCAATCCCAGAACGCAAAAGCTATAAGCAGGCGGACTGGGAAAGCTACAAAAATTATCTTCTAAATTATACCCCAGACCCTTTAATTGACGCTAATTTAGAAGAAATAGATGAAGAGCTGGATAAGATCACCGACCTCCTTATAAAAGCAGATAAAAATAGTATTCCCCGCATTAAATATAAAACCCTTCCAGCTCCTATTTGGACCCCCCCCATGAAAGCCCTGGCCCAAGAATATAGGGACCTGTCCGATGTAGTAGCGCTGACAGGCCCCAACCACAATATCCATAGACGCATAAGACAGATAAAAGACGAACTTCAGACACTCATTACAGACGAACAAATACAGGTATGGAACAGACTAATTGAGGGACTTGACATAGAGAGAGACTCACGGACCTTTTGGCAGACATACAGACGTTTAAAAGGACAACCCCCTCAAAAGAAAGTTGTACTCAAACATGACGATAAAGAAATTGACGAGAATACAGAGATTGAGGAAATTTTTAGGACATTCTGGTCCTCAATCTTTAAAATTACCCCCGAAGAAAACGACAACTATGACCTCGATTTCGAAAATAACATTATCCAACAACTAAACACACAAATACATAAAACCTCCCCTCATCACTGTGTGTCGCAGGAAAGAGCGATGGAGGGCTATGGGAGTAAAATAACTGCCCAAGAGCTCTCCATCGCACTAAAATCCTTTCGTCAAAGAGCACCGGGTACCACGGGGCTGACCAGGGAAAATTTCATTAAGGCCCCGCCTAATGTTCTGAGTGGGCTACTTAACATCATGAATGCCGCTCTGAACACAGGCTATTTTCCCGACCAGTGGAAAGTGGCCAAAATGATCTTCCTTCCCAAATCGGGAAAGCCCCCGGACTGCCCCGCAAACTTCCGTCCGATATCTCTCTTAGAATTTGCTGGCAAAGTCTTCGAGAAGACATTGGCAAACAGGGTCAACTCTTTTCTTGATGAAGCCAACCTGCATAACGAGCAACAGCACGGCTTCAGAAAGAAAAGAGGGACTGACACGGCACTAGCCGTTATTACGGAAAAGCTTGCAAAGATCAAGGCAAGTAAAAGGCATGCCGACCTAGTGCTCCGCGATGTCAGAAAAGCATTTGACAAGGTTTGGAAGAGAGGCTTGCAATTTAAGATCCTGCAAGTAGGCCTCGACCCCATTCTTGAAAGGATTCTATGCGACTATATAATGGAGAGGAGAGCGTATATACAGATCAAAGAGCACAAAGGCCCCGAGTTCGAGCTCGAATCTGGGGTCCCACAAGGGGGGTGTCTCTCCCCCCTTTTATACAACATATATACACGTGACTTACCACAACCTCTTTCCGAAGGTACGATATACGTTCAGTTCGCTGACGATATATCGCAAATTTGTACAGCCGCCTACGTTCACAGGGAATTTATGGCGAGAAATACGGCTAGGGAGATTTCCAACATCAACTCTTTCGAGAGAAAATGGAAGATTTCGACCAATGCCCAAAAATTCAAAATAATTCCCATGTTTCGCAAGACCTTCAACGATATACGGGTAGAGGGGGAGAGAATCCCCTACTGCTCAGAAGGGACGGTCCTGGGGCTCAAAATCACCACAGGGGGATACAAGTGTCATATCGAGCGGACAGTTGCGAATAGCAAGAGAGATTTGAGGGAGTTTTATAGGTTCATGGACCTTACTCGCTCAAATAAACTCAAGATATTCAATGCGTGCATTCGTTCGAGACTCTTGTACCCCCCGGTGCCGCTGAACGCGAGCGCCATGACCCACATTGCGAAACTACAAGTCATCCAGAACAAAGCGGTTCTCCTTATTACAAATACCCGAAGAAGAGAACATAAAAGACAAAGGGAGCTCCACGACTCGGTTGGATTAACTCCGATCAATGTGGCGCTCCACGAGAGAGCTAAGAGGATATGGCAGGCCATTGGCGCCCGCTTGACCCCTGAATTCTCTCGTACACACTTAGAAATCGAAGCAGACCGACAAAAAAGACCTTTTAGAAGTAGTAAACTACAGACAGACAATGACGTAATCCCAAAATACACCGGACAGAACTGACAAAATACGAAGTAATTCGCAGGTTCCTTTAGAATATCCAATTCAAATTAAAAATCACTTGAAAAACGCAAAAATAAAGTAAATTTTCACTTTCACTTTTTCAAAATCATATTAATTAATTAATTAATAAATCAATACCCCTCAAAAACTTTTACTAAAGTCATAGCGGGAATAAAAACCCCGCCAAAAATAAAGGCTTGAATGCCTTAAGCAATCAACCGATCAGTAGGATCGTAACCATAATTAAATTAAACATGTTTAATTTAATTATATAAACTATGGATTGTAATTCATAGTTTATCAAAAAATACACGAAACAACCACAAAGAACACAACTAACCGTACATTGACAGAGCTACCCTTTCACCAGGGATCTTTTTATTCTTTCTCCTACACACTATCTATTCTTTAAACTCACCCTTTAACCACTTTACTCTCTTACTATTCTCTCTCTAATTCTACCTATATTTCATCTCTTATTTTGTCCAATGTCCAATGTCCAAGGTGCGACGCGAGTAGCTTGGGGGTCTGGGGTGAGCGGTAGCTTCCTTAGCGGGGTCCGCCATGTCTAGCATAGCGCTATAAATACTGAAACCTTTTAGTGTTTCTTGAGTCAAAAAAAATGACTAAAAATAGAATTCTTAATGGAAGGATTGTTTGGTTATGAGGAACCTGCCCTGGACGGCGGGGGGAGAGCAACCGTGTACCAGACCCCCTAACTACTCACCCCTCTTGAGTGTTGGTTGTGATATTGTTTTTACATTAATTACTTCTCCTTTGTTTACAGATAACAATTGTGTAGAGAGATGTCGAGCTACAGGTAGCCTAGAGAAGTGCCTGGCAAACACATCTGTAACAATGCATTGAAGCTCAGTGTATAAAATTAATTTATGGCCATTAAAAAACTATTTCTACGCTTATGTTGGTGTCCAGAAAGCACAAATTATTAATAATATTCAATCATTAACGCTTATTGAGATGGTCGGTTCGAAAGCTCGACTTGAACTCAGAAACGTTCCCGCCGGGTCGGGTAAGAGGGTAATCAATCAATCGAGCATCTAAGAAGGTTAATCACCCATCGTAACTGTAACTGTTTAACTTGCAACTGAAAACAAATAGTAATCCATCGTAACACAATAATACAACTTATCAAATAAAACGCGTAAGCTAAGATTACAGATCTTGAAAGTTATTACTATTAATTAAGAAACATATTGGTATCAGTTTAGTTCTTAGTCTTATAAGAGATATTCACAGTACGAAATTAAATAAATTGCAAGATTAGACACCTACACAATTGCATTAATGTTATGCGATGCATGTTATTTTACATGGTACCAAAATATTTAGCACGCTCTTCATTCACATCAATAAACAATTTGGAAATTCGACCTAAGTATAGATTATCAGTTCTATCTTTCAGTGCATGACTTATCAGTACATTATTGGTCCTTTCTTGGGTCGTTGTGCACCTGAGATAGTTCTTTATTCTTTTGAGTACAAATTTACATCTCTATGATGTTGCAGATGTGGCTGGCACTGAAAGATACAGTTTAAGCAGCTTATGCACTTCACTGAACAGGTTTTGAATGACGGGTTCAGCATTAAGTACAGGGTGGTGCAGAAAGGTTGCCTTGATTTCAAAGATAAATAAAAGACAAATATATGAAGATACAAGAAAAAACTTCGTATCTCTATGAAGTATATTAAATGCCATTTATTTTCTGTTTCAGGTAGTACCTACCATGGCCTGGAGTGGAGAACATCGTGCATTTGTGGTGGAAGAGTTTCTTAAGAACGTTGAGTCCGTCGTAACGATGCAACGTTCCTTCCGACGACACTTTGCGCTTCGTGGTTATGATCCCGAACCGGATGGAAAAACGATTCGTCGGTGGGTTTCTAACTTTAGAAAAACGTCATCGCTTTAAACAAAAAAAAGTCCTGGCCATCCTAGGACCGCTACAGGGACAGAAAATGTTGCAGCTGTGACAGCTTCAATACAGCAGTCTCCCAAACGTTCCGCACGAAAACACGCATCTGCCTTACACATGTCCATTGGAAGTGTACGCAGAATCTTACACAGGTTTCTCCACATGCATCCCTACAAGATGATGGTTGTACAAAAGCTAAGCGAGAGGGATTATGAAACCCGCACAACTTTGTGTCTGGACATTCTCCAGACCATCCTACCAACAACTGTTCTGATCTACAATTATGGAGCGCACTTCCATTTATCGGGGATGGTTAATAAACAGAAATTTCAATACTGGTCAGACAATAACCTTCGTGAACTCCACCAACGACCACTTTACAGTGTGAAGGTTACTGTCTGGTGTGTCATAGGTGATTTCAGCGTGTAGGGTCCTTATTTTGTCGAAGAAGAAGGTCTTACATTAACTGTTATATCAGACCGTTATTGTGAACTCCTCGAAAGGTTTCTCCATCCTAAAGTCGTCCAGTTACTCGCTGCTCATAATCCGGATGATGTATGGTTCCAACAAGATGGTGCCATATCGCACACGTCTTGACGTTCACTCGGAGTCCTCCGTGACATGTTTCTGGGTCATCTTATCTTGTTTCTCTGCGAAGCGATAGTGGGTGGCCCCCACATTCCAGGTATTTAGCCCATTGTGATTTTTTCTATGGAGGCACCTCAAATCACGAGTGTATCAACACCTGCCAGCTACTGTAGAAAATCTAAAGGCAGCAATAACTCAGGAAATCAATGGTTCAAAGGGCTATGGTGAACCTTCGAGAGACTTCAAAACTGCATCGACATTGGTGGTCGTTTCTTAAGTGATACAATTTTCAAAACCACTTGAATCACAATGGCGTTTAATTTTCTTATTATAAATACAAAGTTTTTTTCTCGTATGATCTTGTGTTTGTTTTTTATTAACCTTTGAAATCGGGGCAACCTTTCTGCCCTACCCTCTACTTCACAGATTTCAGAGATACTGTTTATTTTTATCATTTTGTCACCTTTCTTCAATGAATCTGGCAACATCTTCAGCTGAATTCTAAGCCGATCAAAATCCAGGTCTTACTGATAAAGCTCTCACACTTCTGTTGGAATTTGTCAATGCCCCTGGTTTGCTGATTCTATCAGTAGCTGTTCCACATTTTCCAGTATGCTGACAGTTTGCCTATCAAACCTAGAGTCTAGTTTCCTAACAAGAAAATTCAACACTTCGAAGTACTATTGCCTGTAGTATTCTTTCATACACTCAAACCAGTATGGTTCTGTACCCTCATTTAAGCATTTTTGGTTGTCGTCTGTACGGGATCTTCTCTTTTGCCTCTGGCTTCTTCAACTGCATTCTCATATAAATTCATTGAAAACACCATCTGTCCTCATACCTTAATATGTTGGTTTTGTGATGTTTGCAGCTTTCACTGCAGCCTGAATGGTAATTTTCTTTGCCTAAAAAGTCGTTGACAGTTCTTCTGCGACACCAAAAGCTATGTGAGAAAGTTTCAGTCAAAAAATATTTACTGAATTTTTCCATCAGTGTCATTTGTCCTCCGGCACGGCGTGCATACTCATTATGACCATGATTCAGTACTTCCAGCGTTTCTTGAAGTACAAAATAGTTATTGATCACTGAGCCTAAGTACATGTTCTCATAGTCCATCTGGTTTGGCAAAGCATTTTAAGTGAGGGTGCATTAGGTGTTCCCATTTGAATATGTTCAAACAGATGGTACCTATTTGGAGATAATTTGATGAGTTTGGCTAGACGTACTGGATAGACTTTCTGGTTGAGTCTTGAAAACAGAGATTTATGAATTGGGCTAGGCAATGAATTTTGATGGCAGCCTTCTCCTTTTCCAGCACACGTGTAGCCAATCCTGTTCTGTGACCTTGCATATTGCTTGTACCATCATATGCCTGGCCACTTCAGTTGTCGATGGGAAGAGAGCACCTAACGAGAACATCATTCAAAGCGGTGAACAGTGTATCAGTTGTTGATGGAAAGAGAGCACCTCACGAGAACATCATTCAAAGCAATGAACAGTGTATCTCTAGTTCTAGATTGTACTTCATAAAATCCCAGTGGCTCTTCAAACACCTAATATTTATCATTCACATATCTTACAGAAATGTTAAACTGACCTTTACAGTTGATATCCGTAACTTCATCAGCAATTAAACCATACCATTTAGCTTTTTGTGTATCAGTAATGACTGGTCTTAATACTTGGTTGCCCATCCAAGTAATCAGTTCATTAATGAATACAGGGGACATGTACCTTTTGTCATGTATCTACTGCTTTAGTTCTGGGACTTCTTTGCTGCAGAGCTTTAGCAGCTCCATAAAGTTTTCCTCCAATTCTTTCTTACCTCTGATAGACAAACACTGTTTCAACAGATACTTCAACGATTCAATTTGTGTCAGGAGTGCTTTGCAATGATCTTCCTGTAATTTCCTGCTCTGTTCACTTAGAAGCTGATTCACCTGCACATTATTTCTGTGTGCATTCAATTTTAATGCTGTTTCCATATTTTCAGAACATTTTTCATGGATCCTGAAAATTTCTGTTGTTTTCCTTCAATTGTCAAACCCATCACTTGTAAATGCACACTATTAAAGACAGATTTTTCTGATCAAAATTGTAACTATTAAAGACTATTTGTATTACGAATCTAATGAAAAATATTTAACCATTTTTTTTTAGTTCTTCACATTTCGTGTTTAATTCCCGCTTCCTTTCTTTGATGAGAATTGCTTCAGCAATCTTCAAGGTTTCTTTAATAGTATCGCACATATATTTAGGAATTAACAGTAGATATATTTACCTGTTAATACACATAATCATGTCTGTATAATGTATGTACAATATATCCAGTTATGTATACATGGATAGCCCTTCCGGTGCAGCTTTTACCCCTTCCCCCTTGCCTTCGTCTCTCATTAACGCTAGCCTCTAAACGGTCCCCTACCTGCGCATATGATAAGCCTATCCCACAATTCCATTCTACCTGAACACTTTGTATAAAAAAGTGGATCAGTTTAATTTTACTTCGTATGTTCTGAAGATACGATAAGTGAAATCGTGAAACGTCAACTCATAATGATTAAAGCTATAATAAAAGTAAGTTGCATTTTTCTATCTAGAATCATCTTGAAACGCTTGAATTTCAACGCAAGAAAGATATTATTATTATTATTAGAATTTATTATTAGAATATATTCTAAGTCAGATTTTCCATATAGGGAAAACTTCAATTGACTGTTAATTTACCAATATTATTTTTCTAATTAATATGTGGACAATTATGCAAGGTTGACACTGGCTAGCGGTGGGTAGGCCCGGCTGACACTTGTACTGTAGGCTACATCAAAACACATGTTCCACTTAAAATACGCATGACCAACAAAACAGCCAGTAAGACCTGGATCCACCCTTTACCAGTAAACCTGACACACCAACTGGCAAAATTACACAAAATTGGGTACCGGTAATCGAGAGGAGCTCAGCTCACCACCAGAAGACAGGACCCCCGACCCATGGGGTCGACAAATAAACACGGTTACGAAAGAAGCAAGCTTCGGACCCTACTGCCACCGCTCAATACATACACATCGACAAAAACAATAAACATAAAAATATGTAAACAAAAAAACACCCCAAACTCGCCTCGTCCCCGCAACTGTAAAATATAATTTTACCCCCAAAAGGTAATAACTCCCCCAAACTAACAAAAACCCCAAGCTGTTATTAAGAAAGCTGGAAAAGAAGAGAGAAACCCACTTAAAGAAGGGGAAAACAATAAGCTAAAAGAAAAAACGGCAGATGAGAATAGCGTGGGAGGAGCAGGGCTCTCACTTTTAAGGAAATTTCTTTAGTTTAAGAAGCACTTTCTTGGAAGGACCTCAAGGAATTCAAATTTTTTAAGGAAATCTAAAGCAATTGCAAATTTTTAAGATAATTTCATAAAATCTAAGGATATATTTTCATTTATTTTAGCGCTAATAAGAATTCATTCCTAAACGATCGGTAATAACTCGCACCAATTGCAGAATTTCAGATGTAACCTCTGGATATCTCGAAACCCCCCGAAATGGGACATCCGGCAGGCCTGAATATTGAGTTTGTTTTGAGCTAGTCCTTCCTGGTTCCTTCTTTGCTTACAGATTTTCGATGAAGACTACAGATTACAGAGAGGAGAGAAAGAGAGAGAGAGAGAGAGAGAGAGAGAGAGAGAGAGAGAGAGAGAGAGAGAGAGAGACAGAGAGACAGAGGAAGTACAGATTGCAGAGAGGGAGAGAGACTGATTTTTTCAGGGTGCAGTACAGTACAGCTAAAGCCTACTCTGCCTCCCAAATGAACTGAACTTAGAGAGAGAGAGAGAGAGAGAGAGAGAGAGAGAGAGAGAGAGAGAGAGCGAGAGAAATCCATTACCTTATTTATTCCGCATTCTCTTTTATTTTTGTTGTTAAAAATATTTGGTGCTGAATTATTGAATAAAATATGTTCATAAATGGTAGAAAAATATATTATATTTCAGGAAGATATAAATTTCTTTATTTTTTAAGGAAATTTCTTTCATAAATCTGTAGAATTTCCACTGAATGAACAGAACTCGGGGAAGAAGGCAGCGGGAAGGAAGGGGCGGTGCCGCATGCGAGGAAAAACAGCGTAGAAAAAGCCCCAAAGAGACGAAACCTCAAAATACCTTACTCCCAAAGAGGAACTATATCAATAATAACACTAACGATAGCCCGAGGGGAAGATGACAGAGGAATATGGTCGAAATAACACAAGAGGAGCGGAGAACATACGCATCAACCCCTACAGGCGGCACCAAGAGATCTGGGGTTTTCTTGTGACGTCACTAGGACGGTTAACTCACAAATACGGCCTAGAGTGAGAGATCGGGGACTGATGGGGTTTTGAATTGGTGACTCTTCTTTTTTGTGTCATTTCTGACTAGCCATTAATCAAAAATAGGTTTTTCGCTATGCTCAAAACCCCTATTTCCTTTTCTGGCCTTACCAAAAAGTGTATGAGCCAAAACTTATGTTGATCCCCACACTTTAAAAAGTGCGGAGGCCTCTCATCGTTCCTCTGATCTCATCATAAGTTTCACTTATTTTTAACATTCACTGACTGCAGTAAAGTTATGAGGAACCACACCATAAACTTCACCTATTTTCTCACTTTTGCTCAGTCAGCAAGTTCGACCAACCACGACTATTAACTTTGGTCAACTTCAGGGACTTCTAACATTTGGGCCAAGATAGATCAATTTATTTTATGGTTTTCAGAATTTACCACTTGGAATGCTATGGGAAAAATACAGGAATGGGAATCAGCTGTAATTAATAAAGAAAATAAATGTGCCTCCCAATAACAGCTGATGGTTCATGAAATGAGAAAAGACGTGGTCGAAACATCCAAGAATGACAAAAATCATCCTTGGAACCGTGTTTGGGTGGTATAGGAGGAAGATCTCCATATAGAAGCACTTTCTTAAATAAGATTTCAAGTCCATCATCGCATCAAGAGTGTATGGTATATAAGTTTCAAATGTAGAGTGTAAACTGAAACAACAGAACAAATATCAAACTGAGAATATCTACCATTAATGGAGTCTCCTTTGCAACCCGAATTGTCAGATGGTGGCAAAGTTAATGCATCCGCCAGAACAGTTCGATGCTAATTAAATATCAGAAGGAACGTCTACTGACTTGGGTAGGTGCTCACCACAACTGGCCCAAGCGGCAATGGATGGCGACGTGTCTTCTGGTCCGACGAGTCCACGTTTCAGTTGTTCTCAATCCGAGGCAACCCTAGATTACATAGGATGCCAGGAGAACAGTGAAGTTGAGAGTGCATAGTGCCAACATTAAATCATGGTGGCCGCACTGTATTGGTATGGGGCTCGTGTCAAGTTCCGTCTTGTCTCGCCGTTTGAGATATCACCATGTATCCAGATAAATACCAAGTTGTATTGAGCATTATATGCTTCTCTCAGCCCGACATTTCTACAGAAATGTCCAGAATGTGAGTTTCCAACGGTTTAATGCTCCATGTCTCCTGTATGCGTCTGCCATACACTGTTTCCGTGGCAACACTATCTCGGTGATGGCGTGGCCACCTTACTCTCCGCATATGAGCCAAGTGGAAAATTTCTGGTAGAACCTGACAGAGGCTTTAAGACGTCACCAGCAAGCCTTCAATGAGGAACCGAGGGGTGAGCCAGCGTCATACTCCTCAGAGGTCGCCCCTTCGTGGAGACCAGGTCTCGAAGAATAAATGCCTTATCACTGCGAATATACTCTCGATACGCTACTGAGCTTCCTGTATCAGATTGCTGTTGCTGTAATTTTCTTTTATATATTACATGTTTTGGCCAATTTTAATTTTTTTTTAATTATTGGTTATTATTTTGGGCATCTATGATTATTGCTGTGTATTCCTCCTTATTTTACTGTTACATTCATATCGATAT
Organism: Ceratothoa steindachneri; assembly: GCA_963969495.1. Classification (NCBI taxonomy): domain Eukaryota; kingdom Metazoa; phylum Arthropoda; class Malacostraca; order Isopoda; family Cymothoidae; genus Ceratothoa; species Ceratothoa steindachneri. The sequence continues at coordinate 420,398 of CAXAKS010000003.1, read as the reverse complement.
GAATTTAAAATTTCTCATATGTTCAAAAACTCATGGCTGCGTCAGTATATGTTTTCAAAATGTTATTATTTTCTTATCTAAGTAAACTAATACTAGTTTTATTATTGAACCTTTGATTGGGGGACATAAAATATTGGGTGAATCTTTTTGCAGGTCACGTAATCCAATACTTTTAAATAAAAGTAGTTGTGATAAAGGGTGTCGAAGGTCAGGTGGATTTCACTGACCTTCGCTTGCCCGCCCTAAACGGGGGAGGAGAGGGAAGTCCCTTTTAAGTATGAGAGATATTCGAGTGTGTGTATTCCGTTGGCCGACTTAGAAAATAGATCAATGGCTTTTTATGTGGTTCTTGGATTTAAACAAGAGAAAAAAAATAATCTGTACTATTATGCAAACAAATAACAAAAATTAACAATCAGTTTTAGACTATGGTAAAACTAATCGTTCAGCAAAGGAACGAATTTAAATGAAATGCTTGGGCACGAGCTATGAGTAGCACAATATTTACTCGAGCGAAAACGGGAGGAGATTAGGGGGTGAAGCTTCGTAGTCGGAAAGCGTCACGCCTCTTTGACGGTGATCGAAAAAACGGTAATAGGCTTACGGTTTTTTAGGAAGGGAGAAGGGGGCCTTGGTGGTTCGAGGGAGTATCCTTGCAGGGCACGGAGTGAAGCGCGTATTCCAGAATGAGTCCTTACGTCCTTGCCTGTCGTAGTTCTGAACAACTGGTTTCTTGCCTGCGAATCTTTAGAGTAACAGGAAGTCGCGTATGAACGAGCGCGTGTGTCCTTATGCTGGTTCCAATGAATTCTCGTGATTACTGCTTGGATACTGCGTGAGCAGTGCCTGCCTCCTGGTTGAATACTAAATTGCCCGTTTCCGCGCTGGGAAATATATAAGGCTTCGCCCGAAGCGATTTTGTTTGCCGTCGGAAGTGGATCCCACTCCGATTCAGAACGCGGCGAGTAAAGGCTTAGCGCCCTCTCGCTGATTTGGATTCCGGGCTCCAGCTAGACTCGTCTTGCTTCGTTATCGCCCCGGAAGTTTGCCGAAAGATGCCGGTTGAAGATTCGTTCGTCCGTGAGATACCCCCTTAGTCTACTTAGTTTGCGTGAACCTCTCTCTCTTTCTCTCTGACAATGGGATTAATTGAGATTTATCGAGTATTTATTTCGGGGTAAGAAAACTTTGACATTTAGAAAAAGAGTGGACAGTGTGTTTGAAGCTGCTGGCGAAATTGAACTCATGTTTATATTTCAACGACCATCGGTAGAGGAGACATCATTGTTATGGGGAACAAACCTTTTCACGGAACAGTTTCAGTTGAAGTGTATGGCTGGGTGTAATGTAGAAACCATCCAGTATGTATTGAATGCTTTCATTCTTTTCCAAACAAACAAGTAGGTGTCAGTTTATGTAGCCTAAAGTAATTATTAAATATAATTACGGAAGGAATTTCACAGTCCAGGCAAGTGCATTTGAAGTGAGAGAGATTGAGAGGGAAGAAAAGAAATTGAACTGTTACATTGTGTGATGAAAGAAATGGGATAGCTGTGTCTCTCTAAAGTAAATCTGATAAAATTATATATTGGCAAAGATTTTTTTGTGTACTCGTAGAATTTGATATAGGAAGCAATTTAGCTCCTCAAATTGCTGATATATTAAGAAAGGTTCAGTTGTATTATCTGCCATACAGTATGATAAATCATCAGCTGTATGTAGCACTTCAAGGTTTTCCTACATTTACTCTTGGCATCGAAATTGCATTGCAAGTGAAGAGGACACACAAGAAGAATTCCCTTAAGCGATGTCAGACTTGGCATAACCTGAACTCGAATTATCTGTGATGGGAAACAATTTTAGGAAGCAAGAATATGTCTAAATTGATCAATATTTAATTGAAAAAATCGCAAAAACAGTTCTTGTTGGGGGCAATGTGGAGATGTTATGGATGCAAAAAGCTGTTGTTGCCATACTTAATTTCACGTAATCTCACGGGCATAATACCCCCAGTTTATCATTTAAATTTATTCTAATTTAATTGATTTGTCATCATCAACATCATCATCATCATCACTAACTATATAATTTAAAAAGGGGATTTTTTTATTATTTGATTAATAATTTGATCTTAGTTTGGTTATGACTTGTTTGTTATATCAAATTTATTTCTAATAATTCTTTTATAATATCAAAAAACCAAATGGTGAAGTTCAGAAATAAATATAAGTATCGAAGTTTTGTGAATTTTTTAAAACACAAAGAATTACAAATGGTGAAGTTAAAAAAATTATTTTTATATATATTTTATAACTCTATATTTTAGCAATGTAATATTTTGAAATGGGTGAAATTTAGTTTAGAGTTCCTTTTTAAAATTATTATAATTGGAGAAGTTCGGAAAATTTATATAAATTTAACCATGGCTGCTTTTTATTAGATTTTAAATTTTAATTTTAGTAGCGAAGCGCAAGCTCTCCCAGCGAAGCCGTTGACTAGTCTTTGTATACGACAACACAGAGGCTTATTTATCGGATGGTTCTTTCAACTCATTCAATCAATTTATTCAGCACCGTATTCAACCTCAAATAAGAAACGCTAAATGGCTTTGGATATTGTTAAATGTTGCAGCTATGACAAACCACAAGAATCGTTTGAATCTGAATCTGGGATTGGGGCAGAAGTGATTTTACTTGAAGGAAAGGAGAAAAATTACAACTTTGTTTATTTTCACAGTGGTGAAATATTTTATTAATATAAAGAGGAATCCATTTTTTCATTCATAACTGAGCTTTTTTTCACTTACCAAAAAAACTTAGGATCTTTATTGGAAAATGGAACATTTTAGGCTTAAGTTCATCTGCCTTAAACCATTAAAATATTGATCTTTCTCCAAATAAAATTATCAAAATTGTTCATCATTTGCCTGATATCTTTACAGTATTGATATTCACGGAATATATTAAAAATGCAGCTAAATATCTCATTCTGTTTATTCATAAACTACTCCGTTTATTGTTTTATTATTGTGTAAAACATACTCTTTTGGGTCAATCTTGGAAATTGGGTAAAAAGATTCTGATATTTGAAGAAAAGATTGAATGGGGCTGATTTTAGGGATTCGTGGGATTTGGAGAGGAATTATCTCTCTAAAGTTTCAGCCCCCGCCATCATCGTCACATTAATATAGAAGGTGGATTTTCTTCTTCTATTAATTCTAATCATACTGACAACCGTGAAATAATGGTCGAGTTTGGTTGTTTATGTCAGAGTCGCCGATTATGATGGTTGGTAGGATCATGTCTCACTTATTACGGTCCTCAACAACAGGGTGAAATCCAACTTGGGATAAAAGGATAATTATTTCTTTTCCTCACTATAATGAGTAAATTAAAGAGGGGGGGTGGTCGTCCTCTTGCCAGACGATTGCTTGACGAGGCATTTTCTATTCAGATTGAGCGCCAATCAGTTTCTTCCGCAAATTTGCAGGTTTTTTCGAAATTTCTAGGAATAATTATGAGGGTAATAATATTAATCGTTAGCAGGTTCGATTAAATGTCATTTGTTGATAAGGGGACATCGAAAGAAGTACTCACGTCTTTTGTGTAACCTGATCGTCACAGATAAAGAAGCGAACCGAAAAATAGCTTACACTGATAAACGCACACGAAAATCTTGAGCACTCCTCTCAATCTGCCTTTATTATTACTCTTATTTCCATTGATATCCAGGTTCTTGCATTGTTAGTAATTTTATAGAATTTATTAAAATAAAAATTACATTTTAATAATTAATTAAGTCTCAAATACTAGTTTTTAAAACCTTAACCAAGTCTTTAATTTTAGTGAAAACTTATTAATCTCGCGGCAGTTTTCAGCCTCGGAGCAGCTGAGCATCTGAAGCAAAACTCTCCTAAATTTAATCATTTCGTCCTCAAAAGCCACTAAATAAGTTATTGGCAGATAAACTGCAAGAATTACCAATTAATAATTAATTATATCTCTCTCCTAAACAGACAGCTGGAATGAATTAAATCAGCTTTTAATTAACCTGGATATTTACCCATCCCGGCTAGTATAGTGGTTGGCACGCTTGCCCGGCAATCGTTAGGACAGCAGTTCGAGGGGTAGCCATGGTAGGCAGTTCACCCGAGAGAAGGATAACTCTGATTTCAAAACTCTGGAGCCACAGGCATAATTTGCCTCTTCAAGAAGATCCTCAGTGAGTATCTCTGTGAGTAAAAAGATATTAATAAAACTTCTTAACAAAAGCACGAAACCATCTAAAAGGAGTTGATGTAAAATGATCATGACGTGGGACTGTTACGTCATAGCTGAAGGAGGGGGGGGGGAATAGAATTGCCAATTATGGAATTTTCGGAAGTGAACTTTAACGACTTTAAATATTTGGGAATTAAAGAAAAAAAAATTGGAGTTTCGAAAATTCGAAAATGGATAACTACGAAAACAGGGTAGCAAATAAGAATTGTGGGGGTCGAAAATTTAAACAGTTCAATGTGAACCTTATAAATAGGAAGATACACTTACCGCTTTTAGTATCTCTCTTTCGTAAATAGGAAGATAAACTTCCCGCTTTTAGTATTTCTCTTTCGTAAATAGGAAGACAAACTTCCCGCTTTTAGAATTTCTCCTTCGTAAATAGGAAGTTAAGCTCCCCAGTATGCAGTGCGATATCATGGGTCGGCTATACGTGGCTTCGTACAAAATAGATCTTGTTCTCGAAGTCCCCATGGAGAAAAGGTAAAAAATTCAATGGCGTTTTCTTGAGGTAACTGTCTCTCGCCTTTTCCTCCTTTGCCGGCTGTGAACTTTTCGGTGAGCTTAATTTTCCTGTAGATTTCTTCCATGTCTAAAAATTCGGAAACACGGTTCAACGGTTTATTGAGTAAATAAATACAACGAATAAATACATATATTGTAGCATAGTTAAAACATTAATTATAAACATTGTAGTAATCTAGATAGAAAAAACAGTGGTGAAAATAGATTTTAGCAGGGGAGGTAAAAGTACTGAGTAGAAGTAGGAAATGATAGCCGCCCGGAGACATGAAAATCATTACCAATTGAGTTATTTCTAAGTTAAATTCTAATAATATAAAAGTTTAAGGATAATTTATTATAAATTATTAATATTACTGTTTATATTTACATAAAGTTAATACCTATTATAATAAATTAGTTATGATTCATTTAATTAGTTAGTTTATTATAATTCACTTTAAATTTAATTTCACATTTAATTTTGTTGGTAGTTTTTGATGATTAGTTAAATCAGTTTGTTATATTACACTAAATTATTTTTGATTAAATTAATTTACATTAAAATTTAATTTACAATCACTGTATATAATTTAATAATTTTGCACTTTTTGCTACATTTATACTTATTTTATTTACTACACTATTTTCATTAGATTAATTTTCGCTAAATTAGATTAGTTACACTAAATATGATTAGATTATTTATTTGCTTACTTATTCACTTTTATTATTCACTTTAATTATTCATTTTTTCATATTCACTATTTAATTTCTGATGTTTTTTGTCCACTCCGTCTTGCCTTGAATGTCGTCATATTCACATTATGGACGTCTCTTGGGTTAATGGACATTATAGATTTTAGGAGTAGAGCCGACACTTCTTTCCTGGAGTATGGTCGCTCGTACGTCCATTTGTACTCACCAGCAGCTAGGCCGGTAATGAGTAACTCCATATTGTCTTTGGGGGCCGGGGACAGGGGGGAGCCGAAAACACGGAGGCCCACTTCTTTCCCGTCGAAGAAGAGGCCTCTTTCGAGGATTTCCTTCTTCTCGGTGAGGAAGACCCCTTCGTATTTTCCTTCTTCCTCTTTTTCCTCGTCCGAAGTATTTTGCTGGGGCGTCTCCTCGGTAATCTTCTTCTTTTTCTTCTTTTTCTCCCTCGTACCCTTTTTCTCTTCTTCTCCTTCCGAAGGTGTTTGTATCTCTTCTTTTTGTGCGGTTTCCTTTACCCCATTACTCGATGGTGCCCTTTTTTGTTGCTCGATGAATTCGAGATTGAAAAGGCCCCCTGAGTCTGGGTTTTCAGGAAACCACACCTTCTTGTTACTGCCATTCTTCTCAAGAAGAAGGTTGAGGTGAGATGAAAAAGAGCCGGGGTTTGTCAGATTTACTAGGTGGGTAAACATGACCATGACCATGGTTTCTTGCCTTTCCTTGGGAATGACCAACTTCGTAGCGTTTGTTCGTGTAGGGACGGGGGTGACATCATTGTCGCCGCTGTCTCTGCGTATGTCTTTTTTGTCTTATCTTCTTTTTACTTCTTAATTTTCTCCCGCTTTTTGCGCATCCCTTCTTTTCGGATGGGGCACCTCATGGCCAAAGCCCTGTGGTCACCATCACAATTTACGCACTTTTGCACCTTTTCCCAGCACTCTTTCCAACCGTGTCCGGTTTTGGCGCAGTTGGAGCATGCTGGGTTGGTGATTGTGCATTCCCTAGTAGCGTGCTGTTCGATTGCGTAGCACTTGAAGCAGCAGTCGATGTTGATGTATTCTTCCTTCTCTATTTGTTCGGGGCTTACTTTCAGGTAGAAGCTGAGCAGCCCTCGTTTTTTGCCCGTTTTTCCATTTCAATGCTGCTGAAGACCACCTTCACCATTTTGCTTCCTTCCCGAACTTGTAGACTGCTGTGATGGGGCCCACTCTTGCTTCGCCGTTAGTTCTTCTTTTATCTCTTCACAGTTTTTTTTCTGGGAGGCGCGGGTCCAGTCTTCTTAATCCGATGGTACGTTGGGCCAGGATCTCTTGTGGGATGCTTGCTTCGATCCCAATTTTTTTGAGGTGTCGAGGGATTGGGGGTGTCGAGGAGGCGGATCCGCACCGCGTTAATTTTCTTTTGGATTGTTTCAATCACCGCCATTTTTGTCGGTGTAGATGCCTCTCTTATGGTACGGAGGGGGATCCTCTTGCAGTCCTAGGGGACCGCCCTCATGTTGGGGCCCCTCTTCTTGAAGCTCTTTGTTAAAAGAGGGCGCGTAAAATAAAACTTTTTCGCCCGCACGAATAAAATTAATTACTTATTGCGAACCGCCTTTATCTGCGTCCGCCCTTTCGCAGATTATTTCAAACAAAAATTTCTCGGGGGTATTTCTTCGGAAAAGATCAACGATCAACGATCGAAAAGGGTAGAAAATGTATAAATAAAGTAGAGACAATAGTTAGAATGGGTGTATAATATAGAGAGAGAGAGTAGTTGTGCCAGGTTGTCTGGCAACCTCAGTCATTTGCATTTTTATTTATCCGTAGTTACTGTTTCTTTGTTTGCGCAGCATTCAAGCCTTTGAAATCTTGCAGGACTCTTGATAGTCGATTGACTTTACTTGTAATTTTACGTGTCCGTTTCGGATATTTTATTTTATTTATTTTTTATTTTATTTTATTTATTTATTTTTTGTCCATTACGGATCTTTTATATTATATATATATATTTTAATTTTATTTATTTATATTTTTATTTTTTGTCCACTTCGGATTTTTTTTTTTTAAATGTTTTAAATTTTAGGTGTCCACTTGGGATCATTTATAATCAATTTGATATCTTTATTTACATGAAATAAATCATTTTTGGTTTTCATTATTCTTATCATTTAATATTGTATTGTCAATTTGAATCGATATAGGTTTTAATCTTCTGGTAAGTTTCTCAATAGATCGGTTGAATTTCTTGTCGAGATATTATTTGGCTGTTTTTAAATGCTTGCCTGAACCTTAGGTTCTGTACATCTACATCAGGTATTTTAATCGGGTTCAGCACCTCTTCTGGCATATTATCATAGATTTTCTGCCAAATATCGAGTGCTCGTCTATTTAGGGTAATATTTATTGGTCCAATGTCCGTCGCCTCGTGTAATATTCTCGAAGGAATGTAGTCAAGCAGTGACACGTTGGTAATAAACCTGATTGCCTTGTTTTGGATAACTTGAGCTTTCTTTATAACAGATTTGCTAAGGGTATTAAGGGGTATAGCTGGGTGTAAGAGGAGTGGTTTCACCAACAGCAGATAGAGTTTTCTTTTGTTGCCCGTCGAGAGATGTCTGAAGCGATAGAGGCTCTGTAACATTTTCGTAGCAAAGGTGATCTTCTGTAGGTAATGAACCCTGTACCCATCCGACGTTAACTTCAGGCCTATAACTCGGCCTTCCCTCGAGTACTCATAGAGCTCATCTTATACCAGTACGTCCGATGTATTCCGACGGCCAATTGGTATCACTCTGAACTTTTGGACATTGGTCTTTATCTTATTCCTTTTTTAAAAGTTATTAATATTAACAATTTTTTTCCCTGTCCTGTTAGCAATGTCGTTAGGATTTTTATAAACACTGGTGATGATCTAAGTGATATCATCTGCTAGTTGTATATACTGGGCGTGGTCTTGAACGGGATGTGGTAAATTTCAAGTATACTCTGAATACAGAGTGGGACTGAAGCAACCCCCTTGAGGTACCCCAGCTTCCAGATTAAAGGCTACACCTTCTATAACATTTATCTTCACGACTGCTTCTCTATTCTCCAGATAGTCGCATAGAATCTTGGTTACGTTTCAATCCATGGCTAGTTAACTTAGTTTGCTTTTCAGACCCGGTAGCCATACCTTGTCGAATACCGAGGCCACGTCGCGAAGTATGACATTGACATTACCATTCGTAGTTTTTCCGATTGCTATTCCCTCCGTAATTAATGCCAGAGCCGTTTCCGTACCAAATTTCCTCCTGAACCCATGTTGTTGGGAGTTGTATGAGTTGTGAGTTTCTAGGAAGCTCCTCAGTCTGGTGTTAAGAAGTTTTTCTAACAATTTGCCCATAAACTCCAGCAGGGAAATAGGCCTATAGCTACTGATCTCCTTCTTCGGTTTTCCAGGTTTCGGCATAAAGATCATGCGGCTCTTTTAAATTGGTCTGGAAAATAGCCAACATTGAGGCAGACATTAAAAAACTCTAGTAGACCCTCGTTGATGTTATTGGGGCCATTCAGCATATGCATTTTAGTGATGCTAGTTATGCCTGGCGCTTTTTGCTTAAAGCTTTTGAGGGCCCACTCGTACTCTTCGTGCGTGAATGGTCTACCTTCTTCCCGTGCAATGCGGGATCTTTCCACGAAGTGATGTGGCGTAAGGTCGGCACCTAGTTCTTTGAGTCTAAGTAGAACGTCTTCTTCATACCTCTCATCAAATAACTCGTTATCTTCATCGCTAATACGAAAGCGGTTTTATCAGTACAGCCTAAATTCCCTTTCGATATCATGGTCCTCGGTATATTCTACGCCATTGACCTTGATGCTGATGCTGTTCTTAGGAGGAGTGCCTCTCAGTCTCCTGATTTGACTCCAAAATCTTTGGGGAGTTCCCTTCTGCGTCAATTTTAGTAATGATATCATCCCACTGGTCTCTCGATCTCTCAAGTATGAGTTGCCTGATCTCGTTCCTTAATTCTCACAGTTCCTGGTACCGTTGTGCTATGATCCCATGCATATTTATAAAGAAAACGATTGCTTCTAGCTGATCCATTTTCTGTTGTATGTCTTCATCCCACCTTGGAGATGGAAGAATTTTATGTTCCGTCCAGGGGATAGCCAGGCGGTCAGCTTCCACGATTTTTGAGGTGAGAAGATCGAGTTTCTCGTCAACCTCTTCTAGGAAAGCACCATCGAGTTGTTCAATATGCACTTGGTGCAGGTGTTCTCGGTATATTTCCCAGTTAGCTCTTGCTAGGCATCTTCGTTTTAGGAATTTGTACTTGTATTGGAGAAGTAGAGATGTGGGTGATCATACTTATATGATCTGACGCTATGAAAAGGCCCAGGAGAGTGACAAGGTTAAGAGAAAAGTTTCGATTTGTTAACACAATGTCCGTTGTGGTGGATGATCTTGCCAAATGGAATCTGGAGAAATTTGGCCCTTCTCTTTGCACAACACCTCTATCGATTAGGAGGCTCAGTGAATTATCAGCTCCGTTAAAAGCCCTCGTATAGCCAGCTTCCCTGCACCGGGCATTCAAATCTCCGACTAGTATCGTTGAGGCCTCTCTCCTAAAGAGTCGCATAAAGTTGGGATCCGGGAGATACGGGCTCCTGGTGGTTGAAATTTTATTTCAGCCGTGTTTATGTGTAAACGGTTAGGACGTTAGTAACATTTTAAATCTATCATAGGCGCTGATTGGGCAATCATTACTGTAGGAGAATAGCCTAATGCTCCCACGTTTCCCCACCTCCCTTCCGGGCGGACCGCGATATCAAAACTTCCCCTTCCGGCCCGATGTCTGGTGGCCTCCCGCCTGCCATTTCAGCTTACCATCGCATTCCTTCCCGGACTGGTTATCGATAGATGGGAGCCCATCTTGGCTTCCGGAAGTTTACAAAGGACGAAATGGAGGAGATAATCAAGCAGCTCTCACCCTAAAAAGGGCGCTTGACGTCAAATATACTTCCGGAGCCATGTGAACCTCTCCCGAGTTTCGGGTATAAAAGATGAATTATTTTAACCCTTGGTAGTAGAGCCTACATAGCGTCTGGCGGGACAAGAATTGTCATCTATCTCGGCGTTGTGATAAATCGTCGAAGCATTAAGTCTTCAGAGAGGAGATCGGTCCCAGTTAGGGAGGCTCCTTATCCCATTGGTCTGCAAGTCAGTGCAGACCCAGGCTCGTACTCACGTTTTCAGAGCTGAAGCTACAAACAGCCTCACTCTGGTTTCCTAAGCGAGAAAACTACATCCCGTCTTTTCTCCGTGACTATACGCGTTGATAAGTCACTTCGCCCCCCCTCACAGAGGCACCCAAGATTCCTCAGAGTTCACGAGCGTGGGGCCCTCTTTAACAAATCGCTCTCGTTCCCGCCTTCTTCCAGCATAATCGTGACGGAATTCTGGGATCAGGTCGGTCCCTGGAGAACCTTTCTCATCGTCTCCACCCCGTATCACACCACCTTCACTCACCAGCGCCACCTGAACATCAGGTCCAAAGGTAACCTTTTCCTTTCGGATTCCCCAACTTCACCGCGAAGCTTACAAACATTAAATGTGTATAGGGATTTACATGGTGAACAGTCATTTACAAGCCAAGTGAGATATCCGAGATTCCCTTATTAATATATATCTCAAAGAACCTTATTTGTATATATATATTTTTCTTGTTTAGCGTTCATTAAAATTTTATTTTCTTATTGTTGTGTATCTAACTTCCTTTGGGTCGCTTTCTGGCAAAGTTTATTCCAATCCCTCCGTAGCCAACCTCTAAGCACTCTGAGTCAATAAATCCATTCATGGCACGGGCCGAACGAAGTATAAGGAGTAGTACGACGACCCCTCCGCATTCGTGATAATAGGATATATATATATATATATATATATATATATATATATATATATATATATATATATATACACGAGGGCGGTCAATAAGTTTTGCAATTCGAATATAAGGAAAAGTGTTTTATTATTTTTCAATATAACTACCTTTGACTTCAATGCACTTGCGCCACTTGTCCATGAGGCTTCGAATTCCCGACAACCAGAAATCTCCCGACTGCTGTTCAATCCACTCCTGGACGGCGAGCTGGACATCTTCATCGTCCCCAAACCAGCGTCCACGCAGTGTAGCCTTGAGCTGGCGGAATAAATAGTCGCTAGGGGCCAGATCTGGACTGTGGGAGGGGTGGTTGAGCTCCTCGAATTCGCACTCGCGCAGGGCAGCTTGTGCAACTCTGGCCTTGTGGACTTTGACGACGTTTAAGTTTATCATGGGGCGTCATGTTTCTAGGGACCCAACGGGCAGAGACCTTAGTCATAGGCAAATTGTCGTGGATGATGTTGATAACACTTCCATGTGATATTCCAAGTTCTCGCTCGATTTCTTCGACCTTCACCCGTCGATTTTCGATTTTCGAGGATGATCCTCTCCACACGGGCTACCTTGTCCTCGTTGGTCACGTCTGACGGGCGTCCTGGACAGAGTTCATCTTCAAGGGACTCAAGACCATGGTGGAACTCCCTATTCCAGCGAGAAATGGTTGCATAGGCAGGGGCGGTGACGGTGTACACTGCCACCATGCGTTCATGGATCTCTTTTGCATTCTTGCCTTCCTTGGTCAAAAATTTGATCACTGCGCGGTGCTCAACCTTTTCCATTGTTGAAAGATTTGTGACTGACGATCTGCGATCAGCTACTGCTTCTTAAATAGACGAGGCAGGATCGTGCGGTTGCAGGTCCTGACTTGTCATAACTTGTCCTAACACACCCACAAACAGAATCACCCCCTTCTTCTGTTTTGTCCTACCGATTCGCAAAACCTATTGACCTCCCCTCGTATATATATATATATATATATATATATATATATATATATATATATATAAGAGTCGGGGAAAACTCCAACCACCCCTCGGCCTATTTCTCGACAATTATAGTTTTATGTCTAAAAGTTGATTGACCAATTTGTCAACTCTAAAGCTGTTTTTCCAAAAATAAACGTAAGAATGTCTAGTAAATGTATATCAATCCTGATTGGGTGAATTGTTGTAGTGTTAAGTGAGATAAAATAACTATTTATATAGGTGTAATTTTTGTGTAAAAGATAGTCAGAAGAGTCAGAAAAATTATTATCATTTAAGAAGAAAAGTTATATTTTTTTTTGCCCATATTCGAAGCTCATTCCAGCCATATACCCCGGAATAAAGAATCCATATATAATTATATATATTTTTCCTTCATCCCGTAAGGAAGCGGTTGCTCACTTAACCCAGCCTGTAAAACTACAGGAGAGAGAATACCATACCTTACGCAGGCCCTATAACTGGTGACCCCTCTTCGTCGAACGAAATACGTGATCATTGAACAAAATGGATTCGCTAGGTGATGCATAAAGACATCAACAAGTCGCTCATTTTCTTCCACACCAAGAAGTGGAACTCGCGAAGGCGATCTCCATCAGACCTCCTGTGTTTAATGAAGCAGAGGTCGCAGGATGGTTCATAATTGTGGAAGCGCAATTCCACATCTCGAGGATACATCGAGAAGAGACGAAATTTCACCATATTCTGGCTGCGTTGCCTCCCGAGACGCTCGATCGTCTCCCAGCTGCGGTCCTGTCGCTATAGAATTACTCGCTCCTACGAACAGAAATCCTGCGACTTTTTGAGAAGACGAAACCTGAGCTTTTCGAGAAGTTAATCGCGTCTTCTCCGCAGACCGGACGACCTTCCGTGAACCTTGAAGAGCTACGGAAGACAGTTTTTCAATTTGGAGGGGGGAAGGACTTGGGGAGACACAAGTTCATCCAGTCTTTACTTCCAAACACCGAGCCCATCTTGACCAATTAAGGAAACTCGCTGATGAGCTAATGTCGTTTTACAAGGCACAGTGTTATAATATAAATAATAGTGAAACTAGTAACAATGGTGCGTAATAACTGCTCTTTGTGTCAACCAGCCGGTAAATAATGTGCAATTTAACAATTCGCGTTCCGTGCCCGTCGGCGTATATCCTAGTGGTAATCAATCTAGTTTTGTGCATAACAATTATAATAGTGATAATAATTATTCAAAAAGTTGCACCGTTTGGGTTACGCCCCTTCCGTCGGAATCAAAAACCAGTTGTGTGCTGTTCACACTTATAGTTTGAGTCGAGTGCGAAATACTGTAAACCGTGGTGCAGTTGGCCAAAGCGAGGTGAGAACCTTCACATGCAGACATCGTCTAGACCGTCTTTCCCAACCCACTCGAAAAACGAAAGCGGCAGGCTGCTGTAGATGTGACGACCGGCGTACCGACTCTTCTCACTGTCGCTGATCGTATTAATGAAAGAAATTGTGAATTCCTGATAGACACTAGAGCGAGCGTGTCCTTAATTCCATTTAATATAGTGAAGTTATGTGTGATGCGCAAATCGTGTGTTAACATAGCGACGGCTAATGGAGGGAAGATAAGAGTGCATGGAGAAGTCCAACTGGAATTAGGCATCCCTAACCTGCGACGTTCATTTAGATGGACGTTCGTAGTCGCAGATATTACGTCACCATTATTGGGAGCCGATTTTCTTGCTCATTTTAACCTCTTAGTAGACTGTGCTCCTGGTGTCCTAATTGATAACCAGACTAGCCTAGTTTCTAAAGTGAAGCATTCAAGCGAACCAGTGATCTCGTTAATCATTAATGACCTCTCGCATATCCCACCTAATTGCGGGACAGTTCTCCGCAAATATGAGAGTATATATAGCCCGAAGTGTGTTGACATTTGCTCACCACCGGCTAATTCTGTTGTTCACACCATTTAGACGGGTAGCGCCCCACCAGCTTTCGCTCGCCCAAGGCCACTTCCAATGGAGAAAATACAAATTACAAAAAAAACTTTCGAGACTCTGGTGAAAGAAGGTGTGGTGCGGCCAGCTAAATCTTCATGATCTTCACCTATTCACATGGTGCAGAAGAAGATCCCAGGCGAGTATAGAGTTGTGGGTGACTTTCGATCCCTCAATGCGATAACCAAACCGGACAGATATCCCCTGCCAAGGATTCAGAGCATGGTAGACCATTTTCATGGCAAGAATGTTTTTCTCGCTTGGATTTAGTACGAGCCTACCACCAGATTCCAATGAATCCAGCGGACATTGAGAAGACTGCTGTCTCAACTCCCTTTAAGCTGTGGGAATTTTTAAGGCTACCGTTTGGTCTAAAGAATGCTAGTTGCACCTTCCAACGCCACATGGACAATTTATTTCGAGGCTTGGCGTTCGCGTTTGTGTATGTTGACGATATATTAATATTTTCGGAAAATATAGACGAGCATGTGGAGCATATAGATCAATTTTTCAAAATATTGGCAGAAAACAACCATCGAATTTCGATGGAAAAGTGCGAGTTCATGAAGGAAGAAATCGATTACCTGGGCAACCATGTCTCAGCTGCAGGACTGAGCCTTCCAGCTAGGAATGTCTCCGAGATCACCGAAATGCCCTTACCAACTGATTTCAAAGAACTTCGTCGATATTTGGGCATGTTCGGTTTTTACAGACGTATGATGCCTAACTTTCTGGCGATTGCTGCCCCTCTCTATTCAGACCCTATAGAATAATCAATTTGATATAAAAACTTTCTGAATTTTGGGGGGGATTTTCTTAATAGGCGCTGACTGCGTCTCTTCTAAACATTAGGAGCCTGAACAATAAGTCGGAGTATGTCCATGACCTCGTTGTTTGCCCTGGAGTTTCCTTCCTTGGCCTTACAGAAACCTGGTTCGAGTCTGATTCTGGTTCATGCACTGCCCTTGAAACCCTTTTGGGTCATTCTTTCCTGCATGTTCCTAGGAACCAACGTAGAGGGGGAGTTGCAATCATTTCCAAATCATCCTTCTCCCTGAATCTTCTCCCCTCTCCCCCCTCTTGCCTCATTTAAGGTTCTCATTGCTGTCTCACGTGTTGTGCCCGCTCTGACTATTGTGGTCCTTTACCGCCCTCCCAGCTCGTCTCCGGCCTTATTTCTCGAGGAGTTCAGTAACCTACTCTCCGACCTATCCTATACTGGTTCTCTCCTTATTCCCGGTGACTTCAATCTTCCTAGCCACATTGAGACTTTTTGCGCATTAATTGACATCATAAACCTCTTCTCTCTTACACAACATGTGTCATCCCCAACACATATACATGGTAATATCCTTGACTTGGTCATCTCAAACCTCCATATCTCTAATCTAACGGTAACTGACCTTTCTAATACGATTTCCGATCACTTCTTGGTCAATTTTAAATTCTATATTCCCTTTCACCTCCCTACTCGCTCGGCCCGAGACACTACTACTTTCCGGCGACTATCGTCAATTGATACTACTTCTCTCTTTAACGATATTGTTTCTGCCCTACCTCATATTGATACTACTGCTTCACCTGACCAAACCTTGAACTTACTGCACCAATAATTACTCGCCTGCCTTGACGTGCACGCCCCACTTATCACTCCTTCTTCAAACCGCCAAAACCGCGCCCCTTGGTTCACCATGAAACTCCTTCGTTTAAGGAGGTACTCACGTGCAAATGAAACCTGCCCTCGTAAAGCACGCTTCGGTGGGCAGGAAACGACCTCCCTCACTTGCCTATCGCCTTTCTACTTCGACTTATTCTTCCAAATTAAAATCAGCGCGTGAGGCTCATCCACGCAAACTTTTGTCTGAGAGCAAGAATGACCCTCGGACTATCTTTCGTCTCTTCTCTCGTCTTTTCTTGCCTAGCCCAATTTCTTCCACCTCTCCTCCTATCAAACCCTCTACTTTTTCTAAATATTTCTCTGATAAAATTATTAACCTTCACGACAAACTACCTCAGTGGTCTGAACAAGTCCACGCTGTTCTCCCCAACCATAATCCATTGCCGCTTAAAATCCTCACTCGGGCGTCATCTGAGGAAGTAACTACCCTGATCTCACGTTCTAACAAATCTGGATCCCTTAAGGACGTCTTTTCACCCAAACTCCTCCACGAAATTCTCCCTGCTGTCCTCCCACTGATTCTTTATCTCTTTAACACTTCTCTTGCCACAGAGGTGATTCCCTCTTCCTTCAAACATGACTCAATTCGTCCTAACCTGAAAAAATATACACCTTAACCCCTCTGAACCATCTAGCTATCGCCCTATCTCACAGCTTCCATTCTTCTCTAAGATCCTCGAGAGAGTAGTTTTCTCTCGCCTTAATGACCATATTTTAACTGCAATATCGATGAAACGTACCAATCGGGGTTCAAAGCAAAGCCCTCTCCTGAAACCGCTCTTCTTAATGTTTCAGACGGTTTACGCAGAGCTGCCGATAGGGGATGTACATCCATTCTTGTCCTCCTATACCTCTCCTGTGCTTTCGAAACCATCGACCACACTGTTCTCCTTGATCGTCTTCAAACTTTCCTTGGTCTCTCTGGCGCTGCACCTGCTTTGTTCCGCTCATACCTCTATTCCTGCACTCAATCGGTCGCGCTCGATAACCTCTTCCGAGTTCGCGCCCATTCATTTTGGGGGGTCCCAGGGCTCAGTCCTTGTTCCCCTCCTATTTCGCATCTACTTACTTCCTCTTGGCTCCCTTCTTCGCGATTTGGGCCTGTCCTTCCACCTCTATGCTGATGACACTCAGATATACCTTTCCTTACCCCCTGTATCCTTCTCTCAATCAATTACTAAGCTCCTTTCATCATACACCTTCATAAACGAATGTAGGTCAACTTTCTTAAACTTAACCACGATAAAACTGAAGTTCTCCTTGTTGGTACCGCTTCGATGGTGGCGAAATCTAAATCTCTCTTTCCCTTCCTTAACCTTGGGAAAACCAATGTCGCTCTCTCTGATAACGTCAGTAATCTTGGTGTTATCTTCGACGAGTAACTCTCGTTTAAACTGCACATCCATCGTATCTGTAAGTCTTCCTTCGGTTTTCTCGCAACTTCTCACGTGTTCGATCCCATTTTGATCGACGAAGCCTTGAGACTGCTATTCGTCACCTCACGCTTAGACTCCTGAAATTTTCTTCTAGTGAATCCCCTTTCTTCGTCACTTCGCCCCCTACAACTAGTTCAAAACTATGCTGCCCGGCTCTTCCTTCACCGCTCTCGGTTCTCTCCTTCGATGCCTCTGTTACAGGAGCTACACTGGTTACCTATTCGCTTCCGCACCCACTATAAAATTCTTCTCATCTCCTACAAGGCCCTAAACCTCGAAGCTTCAACTTATCTCTCGTCTGCCCTCTCCTGTCGTCAAACTCCTCGGGCACTCTGATCTAACCTCGCTTCCCTCCCGAACACTCCTCGTTCTGTCCTTTGCTCGATGGGTGACCGATCCTTTTCAGTTTATGTTTCTAGACTCTGGAATGCTCTTCCTGCCGAAGTCCGATCCTATCCCTCCCTTGCTACTTTTAACCGTCTCCTGAAGACTTATCTCTTCAAAATTGTCTTATCTCTCATGTAAACTTTCTTCACACTCGCTACACAACCTGCGCTCTGTGAGGGCTCACAACCCTGTAGGGCGCATTATAAAAACTCATTATTATTATATATTATTATTATTATTGCAGTGAAATTACGACCCTTATTTAAAGGGAACGTCCTCATAATAGAACCGATTTCACAGGAAATAATTCAAACGAATGTAATTAATTAATATATATTCGATTCTTTGGATAAAGCCAGGGCGCCGTTTATTCGGAATTCCCAATTGATTAATTAAATCTAATATACTTCATACTTAGTAATTTTCTTTGTCCATTTCTCAAAACGACTCCCTTTTAAAAGTTATTTATTACCTTCGAACTCAAGTTGTCGACTTGCAATTTCGCTCCGTCGCTCACTTCTTTGAATGGCGATGAATGATTTTGTTAATTGCGCGTTTGTCAATAAATAATCTACGATTAATTGAAATTCTAAATAAGCTTAAGGTAATTGATATTTAAAGTGGATGCTAAATAAAAGATTCTTCCATTATTATAGGGTAAGATAAAAGTTTCAAAATAAATATCATAAGAAACTAACCTCCATTATAGTGAGTTACAAGGACCACATTCCATGATCTCCTTAAGCGGAATCAATTTTTGTGCGAGAGGGGGTATGTGTTTGCCATGTAGGTATTGGAAGCCAACTAAAGAAGATTCCGCTGTAGAGAAAAAGTGTAGTGAAAGAATGTAGATGAATTTGTGCACCAGGAAGGGATCCCGGGAGAGCGTGGCACGATGAGCCTCCTGTCCACACTCTCTTCCCATAGATGCCGCCATACTTATTGGTGTCAATGGTGGGGATAAGTGGGAAGGTCCCATGGAGATTGGGTGCCATCACCACCCTCTTCGTGGTGAAAAAAGCGACTTCACGGATCAGTGCCACCAACCACCTACAAACCCTGGGAACCCCTTGGAACTGGGGTTCTAATACACAAACTCACAACAAAGAACGGAGAAACAGAGCCTCATGAACCAGCCGGCCGTTGCCACCATCACTCGAATCCCATCTGCCATCAAGCATAGTGTGGTCGGTCGCATCAACGCCACTCTTGTATATTCTGTTCACAAGTAAATTTCTATCCATTCTTCTTCCATGCCCATACCACTCTACAACACTCAATCACAACCTCGTTCACAACACTCATCACGCCATAAACCTCTCTTACGAACTATCACTCTCAAGTTGTCCATTTGCACAGCATTTTTTTCCTCCTTCCACAACATCCTCTCAATCACATATAACGACTGTGGCTCCAGGATACACTCATGCAGCTTTTCAGCACATTCTTCACTCATCCTTTTACCCCGAGAAGTTTCAACTATTTCAACCCTAACGCACGACTTGCATCCGACATAAATACTCTTCACACAATTCAATATTTTACCACTAACACCATACATTCCAGCACCTACTATTATATTTCCCTCTCTACACCTCTTATCTCGTGTTTCTTGAATTTGGAAGCGTTGTCCAAATAGTCAATCTACATACAACTTCACAACTTTCAAACCTCCCTCGCGGGTCCTCTATCAATCCTTCCAACATTCAACAGACCTAGCCACCGTTACTCATTTGATTCATCCTCCAACTCCCATTATACAATGGCACTATCAGTAATCAGGGTCTATTCCACTTCCATTTCATAATAGAATCAACACCACCTTTTAGCATCTGAGCGATTATATCATCTACTCTACCTTCATTCGCACTTTTCACTCCTCTCGCAGCGCTAACACACTCTAGCTTCTTCGAGACCCTATTTATGACACGAAGAGAAAAAGCAGGTGGGGGGGGGAGTCTCTTAGGGCCCGGCAGGTCATTCCACACCTTAGGACCCCAGATTGTAAAGGTGAGGTCACTTATACAGTGCAATATACTACACCATAACTGTAACAAAGAGCACAACCAGAATCCGGCACTCTCAGAGTTTGGGAGAGCCTTAGTGAAGACAGGTAGGAAGGGGCAACGCTATTTAAAACCATATAAGAAGGAACACCTCGAAGATGCGTGCAATACTTGTGCACATGTACGAGTCATAAAACTAAGGTCACCTTCTTTTTGTATAAGCAACGAGCGTGTAAGTACGTTCATGTACGTCATGTTAGGCAACATAAAGTCTGGAAGACGGCTAAAACTTTGCACATCACATAAACATAAAATATAATGAAGCAAATTTGTTGATCCTTTTTCGTTTTCTCTCGATTTCAGCGTAAAATAAATTAATCTTGAAAATGCCTCAATTGATTCGCGAGATCGAGCATAAAACATGTCTGTAACAGGAACAAGCGGTGCAAAATATGGCTTGATTCGAAACACAACGCAAAATATTGATTAAAATAATTAAATATAATGTTAAATTTAATAAAATAATTTTATTTCAAATTATAAGGTCATATTTATTAAATCAGGGGAATTAGAGGCATTACAAAATTGTTAATAGCTTGAAGTACAACAGCTGGATTCTCCCATAAGTGATGCTCTCTGTGCATTTGAGTTTCTGATGCTCTCTTGCTTTTGTTTTTTAAATTGCAATTAATTGACACTTTCATCTATTAATGAGAGAATTCCATCACATTTCTACCTGAAACTTATTAGTTTTACCAGATATACTCTGTCTACATTCTCAACCCAATGCTTCTCTCCTTATCCGACGACCCTCGACTTATTTTATTCATGTTCTCATCTCATTTCATGTATTTACATCTTCTTTTCAGACTCACTTAGTTTGCCGTGATGTTATTACTTCACCCCCAATTCGAAATTTACTCATTCCATAGAACTGTTAGCAACTCTTAGAGTAACCTCTTTCTCAATACAATCACCCCTTCACTTACGCCACCATTACCCTATTTCTTAGATTCCCTCACTCCACAGTGAGATCATCACATTTCATCAAAGGTTCCACCTGTTTCTAACATTCACTGACCCTGTGACCTTATCAGCCCACATCCGAATGTGGACCTGTTTTTCATTTTATGTCAGACGCCGATTTCGACCAACCGAGACATTATCTTCGGCCATCTTCACGATCCACAACTTTTGCGCCAAGATGGCTAAAGAATGATATAATATCTCTCAAAGTTCAGAACTTTGGATTTTATAACACAAAAACGGAGGAAAAGATCCTGAAAAAGAAATCAGCTGTAATTAATAACTAAATTTATGGATCCTCCAAAGACCGGGCGATGGATCATGCCATGAGAAACGGGTGAGTAAAATCTTTTTTCGAGATTGAGCAACTTTAGAAAGAACTCCGATCATAGATGCATCTCGGGACGGATTCATTAAATGGTTATATCATAAATAAGCTTAAAATACAGAGAGGAAACCAAAAGAACTTAAAAGAATATTAAACGACCGATACCTACCATAGATGGTGTCCCATCCATAACGAATGACTATGAAGAAGTTTGAAAAATGAAATCAACGACTCGGATCAAATCATCGCTCATGTATGAACTCTCAAACGTACAAATAAAATCAAAAAGGCACATAATTAAGATGCATTCATTACCGGACCCTTATTTTGCTTATGAAGGTCCTTCCTTCCATGCAAATATTTACCATACCTTAACTATAGCACTTTTATCCAAAGAATAAAAATTCTAATTAATAAATCTTGCAAAATTAACTTTAAATATTTTTTTACACGAGTTAGCTACCACCAGGGGAACGCTAAAATGCTTGTAATCAAATTTCTTTTTTTTTTGGCGAGACTCACACAAAGACAAATTGTAACAACCCTCAATCAAAGGACATTTATCAAAGTTAGCGCTCTATTATCATGATTCAGTTCACTGTATTTCGTTTTTATTAGTGTTAGTGTTTTCTTTTAGCTTAGATAATTTAGTATTTGTTTGCATTTTAGAAATTCCACTGAAGATGAGATTTGTTATCTCGAAAGATTTGAAAACAAGGTCTCCTGTCCAAATCCGCGTGCTTTCACTTATTCTTATTTATGACCTTACAACCTTAAAAACTTTCAATAATTCCCGGACTAACCTTGGGCGGACCTTAGGACGTATATCATGCGAAAGAGAATATAAAACAACATACGGGTTTAAAATTTCTTAAGAATCGGCCGAATAGCTATGATGTTATTGCCAAATAATTCCCCGGCTAATCTTGGGAAGACTTTAGCAATTATATCATAAGGGTTTCTAATTTCGTTAGAATCGGCCGAAAAGTTAAAATGTTATTACCAAATAAACAAAAGCTAAACGGGGACCGACGGACCGACATAGTGAGATATAGAGTCGCGCGCGACTAAGCGCACGCTACTAAACAATATCGAACGCACGATGATTTCTTCATTTTCGGTCATGTTATCTATTATTAATCAATATATATATATATATATATATGTATATATATATATATATATATATATATATATATATATATATATATATATATATATATATATATATATATATATATATAATTGGTAAATATGATTATATAGGATACATAGAATTGAGTTCAATTTGCGTTTATTAGATAAAAGGGAAGACCCAAATAAGTGCACTTATTTACAGACCTTTTCTTTTTTACTCACACCATTTATATTTCATCCTTGAACTATTCAAAGTGACCTGATTTTCAAGAAATGTGTGATAGAATTTTTAATACAACTTATATTCAAGTTCAATTTAAAATATTGCACGCCTTTTTATATCTTAAGCGATCATTAATGAAATTAGACTAAGCTGTCTAGTGATAAATTTATGGCAAAGATTTAGTAATTCATGAAATAAAATAGTCATTTCTACTAATTATCTCCTATTAGCCATAATGATATTATTAGGAATATCAGCGTTCTCAAATAGCTTCATAATTCACTTAGAAATTCAGTTGATTTACTTAATTCAATCTTCGTGCTTTTACACACACTGAATTATTTAGATTCAATATTCCCCCTTGTCTTTAAATTTGATTATTTGATTTAATATTTGTCCTGTTCATTTTTTGATTAGGTATATAGATTCAATATTCGTCCTTCTCTTTAGATTAAATTATTTATATTTAATATTCAACCTTTTCTTTAAATTGAATTATTTAGATTCAATATTCGATTTTTTTAAATTTATAATATTCATATTCAATATTCGTCCTTTTCTTTAATTTGAATTATTTAGATTCAATATTCTTCCTTTGCTTTAAATTAAATTATTTAGATTTAATATTCGTCCTTTTCTTTAATTTGAATTATTTAGATTCAATATTCGTCCTTTTCTTTAAATTGAATTATTTAGATTCAATATTCTTCCTTTGCTTTAAATTAAATTATTTAGATTTAATATTCGTCCTTTTCTTTAATTTGAATTATTTAGATTCAATATTCGTCCTTTTCTTTAAATTGAATTATTTAGATTTAATATTCCTCCATTTCTTCAAATTGTATTATTTAGAGAAATATTTATTTGAGATTTATCAACGACCCTCCTTTGATATTTCAAGAAGTTCCTGGTAACTTTGTTCTTAAGAACACCAATACAATGGTTCGGTCTCCATGGAAACTTGTATTAGTAAGGAAAGCTGCAATGTAAGCAGTGATGACATGCGGTCACTATAGCAATGGGTAGCTAACTTCCCACTGCATTTGGTATCCATAAGGTACCATCTTCATCCATAGTGTTAGGTCGGTCTGATGAATCAGACGTGTCTTCCAGGTGTACCGTATGTAAAGTGAAGGTGGTTTCTCGTTGCTATAGTAACCGCAAACTCATATTAATAATAATAATTGAGATTCTCTCATTTTATGGTATTTTGGGTGTCGATTTCTTTCATACATTTTGTAGATTTCTGCGAAGTTAAAAGAAATGAAAGAAATTTTTAATCTAATGAAAACTTTTAAAAGACATAGGATTTTTTTTGGGGGGGTGTGATCAAAGTCCGATAAATGGAAAGTAAAGCCGGATTTCTTAACTTTTAACCCCTCCATCCTCTCCAAATTCGAAAGGATCAGTGTAAAAAGTAAAAATGGAACCAAAAATTGTCTTCCCAACATTGTTTAATACCTTTTTCACTCTCACTTCGCTCCTTTCGCTAATGAGGCCCAATAAACCGTTCCCGGGCGTTTATGCCTCACCCTATCTCCTAGTAATTGTTATTTGGTGTGTACATCTCACTTTGTGCACCCATGGGCGTATAATACATACCCGAAGACTTACACGTCCCCACTTGGAGACTCGAGCCTCTTTCAGGGGATTGCTGCCCCGTAATCCCCCCAAAGCCTTTGGTTTCCGGCCGCGAATGGCTGGAATCTGAGGATTTTCGCCCTATCAACTAGGGGGCTTCTCTCGGACTCTTTCAGACACTTTCCTTTGCTTCGATGTTATTTCGCACTCTTAATGTCTTTTTCTTCAGCCTCCCCTACGAGGAGGGTTCATTTTTTAAAACGCCCTTTAATCGCCGTTTATCAACTCCTCTTTTTATCTTTGTAGGGTTCGGTCCAACCGAGCGTGAAATGGTCTATTAAATACTTCCAAATAGAGTACCCAAGTATTCACCTGCACCATTGCCCGGTGCATAGGAGAGCAACTAAGCCAGCTACCGACCGCAATACCATCGAATCCTGCCTTTCCTCGCCTCCCACATTGCCCCCAAACCGTCAGTACCAAGAACGACTTCCATCTCGACGCCCAAAGGCACTCCCTCTATTTCGAGACAGGCGTAATCCAGCCACCGAAATGGAGCGTCCTGGCAGGGACTTGTGAACCTTAAATCAACAAAGATTTTGGCTGGATTCAGAAGGGATGTTGTCGGACTTAAGAAAGATTTACGCCGGATTTCCTCCAGATATTCTTATCTTTATTTTTTGGAACTTAAATCTGCTAAAATTCAAAAACCATTTTGGTGTTTGAAGATCACGTGATCTGATAACAGGTTTTTATCCTACTCGTCATTGGAGATGGTATCGTCTGACAACCGCTTTGGCATAGGTGAAGAAGAGGTTGTAGACCATGGATGGGACTGAAATTGTGGGGAAATAATAATAGCTATTTATAATGCGCCCTACAGGGTTGTGAGCCCTCACAGAGCGCAGGTTGTGTAGCGAGTGTAGAGAAAGTTTAGAGGGGAGAGAAGGCAATTCTGAAGAGAATAGTTTTCAGGAGACGTTTAAAAGTAGCAAAGGAGGGAGAGGATCGGACTTCTGCAGGAAGAGCATTCCAGAGTCTAGGAGCACAAACTGAGAAGGATCGGTCTCCCATCGAGCAGAGGACAGAACGAGGAGTGTTCAGGAAGGGGGGGACGAGGTTAGACCGGAGTGACCGAGGAGTTTGACAACGGTAGAAGGCAGACGAGAGATAAGGTGGAGCCTCGAGGTTTAGGGCCTTGTAGGAGATGAGAAGAATTTTATAGTGGGTGCGGAAGCGAATAGGTAACCAGTGTAGCTCCTGTAAGAGAAGCATTGAAGGAGAGAACTTGGGGCGGCGAAGGAGGATCAGGGCAGCATAGTTTTGAACTAGTTGTAGGAGGCGAAGTGACGAAGAAGGGAGATTCACTAGAAGAGAATTGCAGTACTCTTAGCGTGAGGTGACGAATGCATGAATAGCAGTCTCAAGGCTTCGTCGCCAAAAATGGGATCGAACACGGGAAAAGTTGCGGAGGAAACCGAGGGAAGACTTACAGATACGATGGATGTGCGGTTTAAACGAGAGTTACTCTTCGAAAATAACACCAAGATTATTGACGGTTAAGGGAGGGGAAGAGAGCTTTAGATTTCTCCACCATCGAAGCGGTACCAACAAGGAGAACTTCAGTTTTCTCGTGGTTAAGTTTGAGAAAGTTGTCAGACAGCCATTCGTTTATGGAGGTGTAGGCTTAAAGGAGCTTGGTAATTGATTGAGCGAAGGACACAGGGGGTAAGGAAAGGTATATCTGAGTGTCATCAGCATAGAGGTGGAAGGACAGGCCCAAATCGCGAAGAAGGGAGCCAAGAGGAAGTAAGTAGATGCAAAAGAGGAGGGGACCAAGGACTGAGCCCTGAGGCACCCCAAAAAGAATGAGCGCGGGTTCGGAGGAGAGGTTATCGAGCGTGACCGACTGGGTGCAGGAGTAGAGGTATGAGCGGAACCAAGCAAGGGCAGTTCCCGAGAGACCAAGGAAAGTGTGAAGATGATCATGGAGGAGGACAGTGTGGTCGATAGTGTCTAAAGCAAAGTAGAGCTCTAGGAGGACTAAAATGGGCGTACAACCCCTATCGGCTGCTCTACGTCAACCGTCTGAAACATTAAGAAGAGCGGTTTCAGCAGAGTGTTTCGCTTTTAACCCAGATAATATGAAATGATGAACGATCATTTCTACTCCAACATCGTATAATCATAACCAAATAAAATGGAGAAGAATTGTGGAAACTAATTTAATGATTAGTGATGCAGACTGTACATATGCCGAAATAAATAAGCTATCGCCCTCCATCCCTGGATTCCATATGAAACCCCCTTCCACAAACGGCCAAGTTAAAACAAAGGCAAACTCTCCAACAGCCGCAAACCAGACGCGAATTGAATGCTTCAGGAGAGGGACGAAACACGATTAAAGAACGATTCAAACATGCCGCATACCCTACAGGCAAGCGGAAAAGTCAGTTTTAATTAATTCCAGATTTTATTTTGGTAATTCTCAGAGATAACGCTATGATTTAGCGAAAAATAAAATGGTATCAAAGTAATTAAAATTCCCCTTTTATTTCGAGCTGTATATAATACGTTTCAAGCTGCCCAGTCATCTTAAGGTTGTACAAATTAGGGTAAAAATATTTTAAGAACCAGGGATAAAAACATTAAAAAACGGCACGTTTTTAACATGGGCATACAGTATGTACATAAAGCTAAATGAAAATTAAATTAGAGTTAAAACAGTAAGAAATTCAAGGGAATACTTTATTTAAAAGTTAAAATCCTATAAAGCTAAGATACTTTAGGAAAATAGCGTCAAAACATAAATAAATTAGGTTATTTACAAGTTTTACGTTATCAAAACACATACATAAACATTCCCTGAGGAGTCGCTCTTTCTGACTGGTTTAATGGAGGAAAAAGAGGAAAAGAATGAAGGTAAACGAGATCGGATTCAGTAGGTAGTTAAATTATTAACAAAAAAGAATCAAATGAGGTAGAATAAAGAGTAGAAGGACGAAGTTTTACGTGAAGGGACTCTAGAATTCTTAACTTTTAGTTGAGAGTTGAGGATAGAAGGAAATGTGAGTTGTTGTGAGATCAATTATTGACGTTTCGCTTTTCCTCATCTTTTTTCAGCCAGACTGGGCAGCAGTCAGGAATGCGATCACGGCAAAGGTTCTTGTCCAGATGAACTTGCAGACATGATAGTAGGCTCCGAGGTGGTCGAGAGAAGGGCAGGTGAGGACCAAATGAAGGGTGAAATTCTTCACTTCTCGGTTGCAGTGGGGCCAGTCAAGGTAGGTTTCTGGGTCTAGTCTGGTTTTTTTTTTTGGGGGGGGGGGGTTATTCGTGTAGTCATGATCGTAGTTGGGCAAGAGAATCTGATTCTGCGACCAAGGGTAGTTTCTGGACGGACGCTTTGTAGTAGGGCGTTGTTTACCCGCCGTCTGAGTGTTATGCCGGTGAAGTGGGTGTGTAAGTGTTGTATTGTCTTCTGCTTCAGTTGGGCTATTGAAACTCTTTCCAGTAGTTGAGAGTAGTAAGAAACGGGGATAGTCTGAAGGTCTCTGACGGTGAGCGTACGAATAGAAAGGGTGTTTACGTTTCTTAATGGCAGTTTCTTATTGAAAGCAAATCATGCATTGCATTCCCTATATATGCATGGATGAAGACGCACTTTTGAATTATTTTTCCACGTAGTCAAGTACATATGTATATAAAATTTAGAAATCCATTAAATGATAACATACACAGAAATTATTATATGAAATGCAAACCAAAGGTTTAGAAGATGTCTGCGCTTTTACTTATATCAGACCACTTGAGACTTAAGTGAATTCGCTGTTTGCAGGAAGCACATATGGTCTTAAACGGTGGAGAGAAACTTGCAAAACTGAACCATATGTATCCAAGGCACTAAACTTATTACTTCAATTTTGGCATTTTTAACATGAAATACTAAAAATTGTATAAGCACTTGTGCGACTTGGGTGACTCCTATAAATTTGCACATGAAATTCATAAAAAAGCCAATTCTATGACTATTATATATCATATAATAATACTTACTACTTATTTAAATGCAAACATTAATCATGAAAGCGTCTATTTGTTTCA
The DNA here is from genome assembly GCA_963969495.1 of Ceratothoa steindachneri. Classification (NCBI taxonomy): domain Eukaryota; kingdom Metazoa; phylum Arthropoda; class Malacostraca; order Isopoda; family Cymothoidae; genus Ceratothoa; species Ceratothoa steindachneri. The sequence goes on along the minus strand of CAXAKS010000003.1, from coordinate 392,146 downwards.
AATAGAAGACATCCTTATACTACGCGCGCATTAGAACGATAATAGTGTGCACTATTAATTCCCAAATCGAAAAGGGTTGTAGGTTTGAATTTGACGTGGTCAGGACTGAAGCTTTCATCTGTTTTGGAGATTTAAAAAGAAAAAATTGTTGATCTTACACACACCATTATTTTAAATGTTCATGAAACATAGTATAATTATTCTAATTTACTTTTAATAATAGGAAGCCTTTGCTTTACAATGAGAAGCCAACGCCAAAAGTAAATTTACCTTAGGTAAGCAACAGGTATACAAAAAAGGAGGCCGATATTTAGAAAACCATAATCACTTAAAAACAAATTGAATCACTCCAATTTATATCAACTACATTTTTGAAAATCCATCGATATAGAATTTATTGAGCGGTCGATGTTACTATTAAAATAATAACAGTTTGAATGTCAATATTTTTTTTCTCTTCCCTAATTGTGATGACGTTACAGCGCAAAGATTGATACAGTTACATCACATTGTCTACATAATTTCGACCGAGCTTCGTCACCTTTTTCTCCATTTGCCTCTGTTTTAGTTTGGACATCTTTGCGTTATGACTTGTGGTGGATGTGAAATATATTATGAGATCAAGGAAAAGAGGTTCACAGGAACCCAAATCGTGCCTTGAAATTTGGTGGGGAACTCAGAGTGTTCGCAACTGTTTCATCAGTCGCGAGTGGGGTGCGCAGTGCATTGAAGTTTCGTTAGATCGCAATTTCGGCTGCACAAATAAACCACTCCCTAAGCAAAGGCACCGTCGACTTTGCGTGTTTAATCTCTCAATTTGTAGGCACATTTTAGTTTATTTATCCCAATCTGCTCTTCATTTTTCCTGAAGGTAAGGCAAAACTCGGGTCTTTTTAATGATTTCGAGTTGGTTAGACTACGAGATAATATAAAAACAAGCCGCTGTTCTCTTCCTTAACAGGAAGAACTTGGTTACACAGGCACCCCTGCGGGGGGGGGGGGGGTAGCCTACGGCCTTATTTGCTAATCTTAACCGCCTTTTTATATCACCTTTATAGACTCTTTATTTTAACACCTTGAACACCCTTTTTTTCTTCATCTTCATCTTCATCTTCATCTTCTTCCCCTTCTCTTTCTTCTTCTTCTTCTTCTTCGGTCTGTGTCCTACGGCCTATCATGATTCTTTTTTCTTTTCTCCATCTAAATTTGCTATAATAATTTCCATGCCAAAATTTTAATAAATTTTCTGAACTTCGCCATTTGTAATTCTTTTAGTTTTAAAAAAAGTCACAAAAATTCGATACTTATATTTATTTCTGAACTTTACCATTTTATTTTTTTTCTATTATAAAGGAATTATTAGAAATATTTTGATAAAAAAATTAAATCTACTTCGGTGAGAACCGAACTAGAAGAAGAAATCTTATTCAAACCTTCAAAAAATCTCGTTCTTAAAATATAGGGTTATGGCATAGGAGGATGTCGTGGGTATAACCACCAACCAAAACAGGTGGGTATGGAGGGCCTCGCCCTCCAGTGTTTGGTGAGTACAAAAAGGTTTGTATAGTTTCACAAACTGGTAATTTGAAAATTAAAGGTTATGTTATGTTAGGTCAGGTTGTTCTTGAACTAATTTAGATTATTTATCCAAATGTGTTTTTCATTTTTGGTGATCGTAAGACGAAATGCGGCAAAATCGAGGTTTACTCCAAATCAAAACTCTGTTTTGCCGTATTTTGTCTCCAGACCACCAAAAAGAACTAAAGTGACATGATCTAGTGAACCTGCGGCGAAAATGGCTGATTCAGCACCTCTAGCCACTAGGTGGCGCCACATGGTGGTCAACTTATATCCTATTCGAACTCGGTGACCTCAATTAACTTTGGGAGCATTGGTTTTAGCTGGCTTCATTGAGCCAGCGCTCGGTGCGGACAGAAGATGAACACAGCACAGGATTTGCCTGACCCATAAACCTGGTTGCTTCGCCGGAGTTAAAAACAGATTTAGACAAAACACAGAAAAATGCTACAATGTAAAAAAAAAAAGTGATTACCATAAAATAACTATCCTGAAAAAGTTTATCTTAAGAATATACGAGAGTTTTTTTGGTTATGTGGTTAGTACCTATTTAAATAGACCTCTATTTTTGGCGGTGAATTTTATTTTCGAAAGAAAATTCAGAGTGGCGATAAGTGAATAGAGGCTACGAAGATTTAAATAATCTACAGATAAATATTTGAGTCTTGGCCAACAAAAAGAAGTTATTATTTGCAAACATAAAAAAAAGAAAAAAAAAAGAGAGGTTTAAAAAAAAAACTAATTAGAATAACACGTTTTTTGACAAGAACTTGGGCTCGTGGACCGGCAAAAGTGTGCAACTGAAATATACCTGATAATATTAAAGGGATCGACTCTTTTTACCTTAATTTGATGGAAAAATAGAAATCATTAAAACCTGCAACACTTTCCTAAGGATTATCATAAAAATGATTAAGTGAAGCAGTTAATTTAACCGGTGCTCTATTTTGAATGAAACCTCTGATGGAAGTCTTTTTTCTACCCGTGTTTGTTACGTTAATTAATCCTGTTGCTCTTCTTTATAATCAAACATCTGATGGAAATCCTTTACCTACCCATGTTGGTTATGGTAATTAATCCTGTTGATCTGCTTTTGAATGAAACATCTTATGGAAGACGTTTTTTTACCCTTGTTTGTTATGTTAATTAATCCTTTTGCTTTACTTTGGAATGAAACATCTGATGGAATTCCTTTTTCTACCCTTGTTGGTTATGGTAATTAATCCTTTTGCCCTGCTTTTGAATGAAACATCTGATGGAAGTCCTTTTTCTAACCATGTTTTTATGTTAATTAACTTTTGCTCTGCTTTTGAATGAAACATCTGATAGAAGACATCCTATCTGGGATGACTACAACATCTATCCAAGTGGGAAGATCCATGCTTCTCTGATCGAGTAGGTGAAGTTTGGTGTCCTAATTGTGTATGAATTCTCACGTTATTATTCGTAAAACGCTTCACTTTTAAAGCTCAATCTATCTCTGTGCTTTCGGACCCACACCCTGGTCTTAGTTTGGAGAGAGTCCAATAACTTGCATACTAGTAATCACTTTTATATCCAAATATATATTTTTGGCTACTTCAGCGAGAGAAAAAGTCTCGGTGGTACTTAGTTTGGCCCGTGGCTTCCCTTTTCGGGGGGATTGATTTCTCTATCCCACTCGAGGAGTTTAGGTCTGTTGATGATGTCGTTGAGTTCTTTTTTGTCATCCTCTTCGATGTGCCCTGATACTATTACTAGAACATCTGACCATTTACCACTGAATCCTCTTCTTTGGTAGTTGGCCGAGTGTAAGAAAGCCAATTTAGAGAAGCGATACGCCGCTTAAACGATTTCACATTCTCTGAACTTCGCGGAGTGTTCGTCAGGTTCTTGTATATTTATAAGCACGCTAGTGACTCTTTTTGGCGGGCTTACGTTTCTTTACTATCTGTGAGGCCTTTCTTCGTGCACAGCACTTTGCCAGGAGGATTTTCCTTTAGATAAGGATTATGATTTTGTAGAAACGCTGCTCGCTTTGCGCCGTACACAGTAGATTATGCGCTTCTATGCGCAATTCCAAAGTCTCTTTCATTCATTAAAGGCTATTCTGCCACGAGAAAAAAATCATACCCTAAGGTTTTAGAGGTTAAGGCAAGGGAGCTCTTACGAGAGCTCGATTTTGCTCTCGGCCCAGTGGCAACTCTGATTCTGTCCAGGACGCATTATTGAAGGATACTACGTTTGAACATTTGTAACCACGCTTATGCTCCCAAACCCTCTACATTGCTGGGAGTATTGTATTAGAACTTGCTGGAACCATATACACGGATGGCTCAAAATCTGAAGATGAATTTACTTTTACGCTGTCTCCTCCTTATTTGAAGAGGTCGCCACTCTATCGCATGATTTCTATTCCTTTAGAGCCTAGTTGTTGTAAAAGAGCGCTCAGTACAAGATAGTACGTGTCGTTGCTTGGCACTGAGATTGGATTGTGCTATCTAGCGACTCATAGAGCAAGCATCTTGAGTTCCATCAAGGCATTGAAATTTTCTTACCCTCTAGTTCGTGGTATCCGTGATACCACGGCGGCCGCGAGGTGAGAGAATGTCAAGATTGTCTTGTTGCTGCGTTCCTGGATATAAAAAGATCGCGCAAGAATTGGACAATGAGACCCGCACTTCGCTCTTCCCCACTCTGACTGTATGTCAGGTATCGGGACAAGCTTTCAAGCTTCATGACAAAGAAGATAGAGACGGCTGACGGGAACCAAAACTTGCTTGTCATTGCGCCACCCTTTTTCCCGTTAATCTACCACCCCCAATTTATCTAGTTTTATTGTCAGTTTTGGGGAGCATACTCGGACATCTTCGAGAGCGGGCCTTAACTCCGGCAACTGATGATGCTTTGCCCTTTTTTATCTTAGTCGGTTTTTGTTCAGTGGTTTGGTTTGCTTTGTTTTTAATATTGCCTATCTATTGGTTACATAATTAAACGGACTATTTTAAAATTCCGTAAGCTGTGATTTGCAGGTAGTCGCCACAACCAACGCCTTAAATTAAGCGAGAGCTGGGGTCTTCCAAACATTCAATTAGTCTTCGGTTATTTTTTTTACGTTTTTCCTCATGATGTTTAGTTGCGAGATCCCCCATAACTCGCTCGTTCTACTTGTCTATTTTTTCGGTTTGGGAAAAAATATCATCTTGACGACATTCAGTGTTTTTGAAAAATACCCGGTGTTAAGACAACCCCTGTTTTAGATAATATTTATATTGTTTTCGCGTGCCGTTTTGGAAGTCTATCTTAGTTATTTCATGTACGTTTGATGAGCTTTTGTTTTGAAAGAGAGTTTAAGCATTCAAAATTTCATCTTCCGTGATTGAAGTATTTTATTTTATTTCTTTGCAATAGTTAATGGGCGCGTCTCGTGAGATATTAAAAATTATCTGTCCCGTTTCTTCATTAATTGAGTTATCTTATTGAATGATAGATAAAAACATTTCCCAATGGTTTTTATGTTCACAATCTACTTGATAGTCTAATATCTTCCTTTTGTCTTCCTTTAGCTTGAATTTGTTTATAGTTTGTCACGCTTTAGGGGGTCTTCTTTATAGCAGTCGAGGAATGTATTTTAGTTGATGTTGAGTTTTTATTGCATTTTATCTAAACGCTATCATCTTTCTCGTGAATTACTTTGAATTTTCCGTCTCTATTTCTCTCTGGCGCGATCGTACTATAAGCTATTTTTATTTCCTCCTCGTTTTGCCTATCCATTTTAGATGAATGAGAGTTCGGCGTTTGATCTTGGGGACGAGACCTTAGCCCGCTTCTTTAATCCGTTTAGTCCGATTTTTTATTTTTTTATCAGCTGTTTTCCATCGAATAAGCGATGCCATAAATTATAGATAATTTATGGCATCGCTTGTTCCATGGAAAAGGGTTGGTAAGCTTTTAATTTATCCTTCTAAGCCCTCCAGTTATTTATTGCGTAGTCATTTTTCTCTCCTTTGTTCGAATCTGGTAAGGATTCAGATTCACTCACTATTATCCTTAGGTGGTTATTTATTGTTAAATAGATCGGCTCTATATGGATGTGGGATGGCATATGTAAGCGAAAGGACAGAAAACAAATCGGAGGTTTTTTATGTGTTCGGTGATAATAAATGTGTGAAAGATGGGTCCTACTCTCGTATATAGGTTTGTAATACTAAGCAGTTTCAAATTCTCTACCATGCTATTTAATCTTAGGTAGTTTGAAGAAGGGTACAAGGTTTTTAATTCTTCAGCAATAATGGTAGCTTTCGTCTGTTAAAAATGTTTAAGAAATTATGTGTCGGCAAATTGTTTCTTTCGAACTCAGATAAAATCCAGCAATTATAATTAATGTGGTTAATATCGTTTAATTCTTTTTACCGAAAATGCTTCCCCATTTTTGTTATCGGTTTATATCTGATTCTTATTCTAATGGCAATGATCGCTATATTATATCTTTCGTTTGGTGTTTTTTTTTAATAAAAATAATTACAATTTGGAATTTGTGTTGTTTACGTTGCTCTTTGATATCCTGATCTGTATATCCTAAAAGGTGCTTTCCATTTTGAATTTGCATCCCTCAAGGCAATTCCGAATTATTCCTAGCAAAGGCAATTCTTTAATGTCCTATTCTTTGTATTTAGCGTTGTATTCCCATTTAGATTTCACTTCTTTGATTCTTAGAAATTAACTACGTTGCCTCACTGTTAAATATATTCAAGTCGAATTGCTTTGCCTCGGATCTGCATCTTTTAGTTTCCTTTTTTCTTTATTTAACCATATAATTCCTCTTCTGGCCTCTTCGCTTTCACTTTTGTCAGTCTCAGATTCTTTTGTTACGTTTTCCTGTATCGGGTTGATTATTGTCAGGTTTTTTTCCCATTGTATTTAACGTTCCTACCATGTTGATCCACAGTATTTTAGAAGATGGTAGCTTATAGGAATCACATTTCATTTATACCGTTGTTTTTAACATTTTGTTAAACCTTGCTGATAAGGTCCCTGAATGACCTATTTTTGCGACGTGTGCAATGTGCCTACAGTCTGCGGGGCAATAGTTCTATGCTGGATTCGTTGGAAATCATGACTTAGAAGGTTCTTGTAGTTCTTTAAATGTGGCTTTGGCTATCCTCACTTAGGTTTCGTTCTTTTTCCCTCTGCAGTCTGTGATTCAGTTTCCTTGATTTGCGAAATGTCCTTTCAATTTGGACAAGTCACTGCTAGACTGCGCTGTACTCTTCCGCCATCAATGCATTTTTGTATTAGGAGTTTCATTCCCTGCAAACATTGCCCATTTGGGAGCATTCTGGTCATTTATCTTCCTCTATGTAAAGGCATTTCCTAGTAATGTAGCGCTTCATCTGATAGTAGGAGAAACATATTTAGTAAGGATATTGGCCTATAACTGAAACTAAGTGAAATGGCTTCCCTCGTTACAGTAGGAAGACCATTTTTGCTATCTTAAACTTCTCTGAGAAGCTTCTATGCTTTAGTTATATTTCCTGGGTCTTTCTCATACTTATATTTTGTGAGATCTATCCTCCCGAGTGCTCTCTGTTTGAAAGATCCAATGGTACTTTTCAGTTCTTCTTCTAGGGGACTATAATCCACGCTTCTTTCTAGGGTAAGTCTATGCCTGTTAGTTCGTATGAATCTGTTGACTCTTTCTTACGTTTCTCTGTCGTATCGTCGGTTGTCATCTTTTTTAATTGTATAGATCAGACCTGGGCAACCTTTGGCACGCGTGACAAACGAGGCACGCCAACGACTTCTACCGGCACGCGAAGCCAGATGCTTAGCTTAAGAAAACTAAATAAATGTAGCTCCAATTTATTTTATATAGCAACCGCATTGTGTACAACTGTTATAAATTATGTTATCAGTGAGGCAGCTGCAGAAGTCTCATTGATGGTAAATAAATGAAAAGGTCCACAATTTTTCTCTCTCTTGTTTGGATTTGTTGTTTTCTTCTTGAAATGATAAAGATTCAATTCTGTTTAATATAATGTGTATATTTTTAGGTAAAATGACTATCTTTTCCTTGTAATTTGTATGCATCATAAAGGGGTGGGAATGAATAAAAGAAACATCTTTAATTTTATGTCCTTTTATGTTGTTTTGGTCAATTATTGGCACGTGAAAAAATTTTGTATCAAAGATTTGGCCAATTTTGGCACACCCACTTAAAAAGGTTGGTATAGACTTTGCCCCAGTGCCCCTTAACTTTGTCTGCAGTTTCCTCGTTGTTATTTAGGTATTCTCCTTGTTCATTCATTATTTGGATTTTCTTCCTGGGAGGTCTAACTTTTATTATGTTTATCAATTTCCAGGCTTTATTTGGTTGTTCCTTATTTTCTACTTTATCTATGAACTCTTTCCATTATTCTTTCTGTTGTTCATCTATGAGAAATTTCATTTCACTTTTTAGTTGCTTTAGTTCTTTATCTTTTTGCCTCTTCGTGCCAGTTTCTCTTATTTCTGCGTATTTTCGTTCTATATTCCTTGCTTTTCTTTTAATTTCATCTCAACATTTTGGGTGAAGGAGCGTTCTATATTTAATTCTTGTTACGCATTTATCCCCTCCTTCCGCGGTGTTCCTTATTAGTGCGTCCGGAATTTCTTCCAGTTTCCTGATGTTTTTCGCTTCCAGTTCTGGTTGAGCATAACCCTCCAGCATCGCTTCCACTTCTGGTTGAGCATAACCCTCCAGCATCGCTTCCACTTCTGGTTGAGCATAACCCTGCAGCATCGCTTCCACTTCTGGTTGAGCATAACCCTCCAGCATCGCTTCCAGTTCTGGTTGTGCATAATAACCCTCTAGTATCGCTTCCAGTTCTGGTTGAGCATAATCCTCTAACATCGCTTCCAGGTCTGCTTGAGCATAACCCTCCAGCATTGCACTGCATCTTTCCTAGTTGGCCCTTCTGTAGGATTCCCTTGGTCGGATTAGGACCTGTATTGGATTCTGGTTGACGGTCACCATAATTCCAACGTGATTGCTACATGGGACAGGGACTGGTTTCATATGCATGTTATAGGGGAATTTGTTATTAGTTAAAACTATTTATGGTTTGGTTGATGCTCTCCCAGTTATATAGGTTGAGAATTCTGGTCCTGCTCGTTTTAGGCTATTTATGGTCAGCAAGAGTTCTAAATTTTGTCTTGTACTGTTTTTTTTTGTTCAATATCTATATTTTTGCAATCTTTCATTCAGATCCCCCAGCAATATGGTTTGATTATTCTTATTGAATATCTCAATTGCCGAGTGGATTGGAATGTATGAGCGGCGAGGAGGTTGATAAGCTGCTGCTATCGTGAATGGGGAGAATTCCAGCTGCACTTTCACAGTAGCATAAGCCTCATTAACCTCTCATTCCTGTGCATAGTTTATGCCCTTTTTAATGGCGGTTGCAGCACCGTCGTATCTTTCTCCGGTGGGATTCTTCTTTATAATGTCGTAGTTGTAGATTTGCATTTGGTCTTCGCCCTTGATTCCGTGTTCGGAAATGATTATAACGTCCGGATCAAATTGGCGGAGGATGTTTCCGTATTAAATGGTTTTATTTTTTAATTCATCTGCATTTAGATGGAGATTTTTAATTTTCTGTTGACATAGTCCATGTTCTGATCATTTTATTCCTTTTTGCTTGCTCCTTGTTTTTGCTTTATATTTTTCCACCTCTCACTTGTTAGTTTTTCAAATGTATCCTATTTAATCGGCTTAATATTGGTGAGGTAGAATCTTATTTTGTTTTCGTCTATTTTTTTTTAATGGAGGATTTTTCATTTTCTGTGATGTAGGTCCATTTTAAAGTTTTTTTTTCAATTCTTTTTTTAATATCTGTTGGCTTTGCCCTTTTTGGTAGGGAGAATGCCTCGTCAACGAAGACTCTTTCACTTCGAACCAGCAGCCCTCGTTATTGTTTTCTTATGGGTTTTCTTTCTCATCGTAGCTTTGGTTTCCTTTTCTCTATTGTCGGCTCCCCTTTCATCTTCATTTGTGTATTCTGCTAATGAAGCCCCCATATCCAGCATAACCTTAACTTGCAGTTTGTTTGTTTTTTTGTCTGCTGTGACCCCGGAGATTAGAGCTTAAGGGGAGGTGGGCGGGATCCATATCTTTCGTATTCCATTAGTAGATTTAACGTATAAGAGAAGGTCCCCGGTTGTTCAATGTTCTGCACATGTGCGAACATTATACATGCAAGGATGTCTAGGCCTGTCCCTTCATTCACGTGAATGTTCATTTTTGGCTCCTGTGCCTCGTTGATTTCCGTAACCGTAGCTGTCGCTGCGCTCGCGTAGGTTTGATTAAGTCCTTTTTCCTTGTTCTTTCATTTGATCCTGCTTTGTTCTATTTATTACGTCCTTTCTTTGGAGGCAGTTAATCACCATAGTCCTGCTTTGACTTTGACACTTTATACATCATTTTGTGGTCTCTAAATTCGCGGAAACTGCCCAATTTGGCCTCACTCAGAACATATTTGTGGGGGCAGTTTTTTGTAATATGTTCTTCAATGGCATAGCATTGGAAGCACCTTTGAACGCTCTTTCTCTATATTCTCCGGCGGAATCCTCATGCCAAAGAAAGAATTCCATTTCTGGTTGCTCTATTAGCAAATTCTACCGTGGGACAGATGAATTTGAACACGTGGATATAATGTCCAAACTTTTTGAGCTCCGTGATTCTTATGTGCTGATTTTGCCTTTTAATTCCTCCTTTTAATTCTTCTTTTGTGTGTGATCCTACGTAGAGGTCGACCTTTCGATAGATGAACGAGCGATTGGACACAAGTTGGGGCAGCAGTTTTGGCGATAGGCTGATGTTATTCCGTACCCTTAGCCCGTCCGGTGATGCCAAACGTTCAACATCGTGCTACTCGTAGCAGAAGGCAATGCAGTCTATTAGGCACGTCAATAAACTTTGTAAGGGCTATCTTTAGTTCCATGTAGAATGTCCATATGAGTAGTCCTCGCTTTGGTTTCTGTTTTCCCTGTTCTGTCGTCAAAGGGAGTCGTCTATACACCAAATTCTCTTCCATGTGGGTATCTTGTGCGCCCTCCCCTTACTTATGCCTCCGCCTTTACTAATTTGGCTGTCAAAAGTGAAAATGATGATAAGATTAAATTATGAACCCGGGTGGGCCGCTCTCGAGGGATGATATGTAACGGATGTTTACTGGTTAGCGTGGAATCAACCGATGTTAACCGGGGGTCCCGCCTCCTTGATGGAACCAAAAACCGTGGTTGCTTTCTTCATAAAATGAGACGGTTATATGTCCCTCAGTGATCTTGGGTGGGCACCTACAGGTAGAGGAGAGGGTTAGACTCCCCTGCAAATGTTGCAACCTGGCCCATTGGCCGCGGCCTCCTCTGGCACTATAACTAACAGTGGGCTAATCCTCAAACCTGCCTCCTCCGGTGTCTCCACTTATGTAGTTGCTACTGCACTACATAGTTGTGACGAGGTTGAAATTCAAGCGTCCTTTAGCCAAGAAAGTGAGCCCAGATTGGGGTAAGGGGTGGATGAATCAGGCAGATAATGGTGGTGATGACTAACCTACCAAAATGTATTTACCTCTCCTGAAAAGAACCTCCCTTTCTGAGGTACTGGGAGAGGAAACGGTGAAGGAGATAATAGATGAAAATGAAGATTAATAGGATGAAATTCAATTGAAGTGAAGCTGGTGAGTTTCTTCTCTTGCTACTATCTTGCAAAAGCAGTCTTGAATATCTTCTTAGATGGTTAAGCGATGAGAAGATTCTGCGAGTCTGCTTTACCAAGTGTAACTTTTCCGTGTGAGAGCGATCTAAATGGTGAATTAGATTCCCTTGGATTCCTAGACTGATATTTGAATAGTTATTGGTTGTTGCTATCCGTGATTTGGTGTAGTTACTTTTCTTTTTTCTGAAGATTTGCCTAAATTTGATTACATACTTAGTTTATTTATTTTTGATGAAATGTTTAGGCGGTCTTGGATTTGTTGGTCTACGCCAGAGTATTTAAAAAAAAATACTTACTTACGAATATATTTATATGGTAATACTTCAATTTATGGGCGCACGATAGGGGGCGCTGTTTCTAGGCTACAATTTTGGGCTACAATCTAGGCCTTATGACATCAGACGGTAGCTTCAAAGAGGGCCAATTACGCCGTTGTATTTGTTTTGTTATTTTATTTTTTTTCCTTCTTTATTATTTAGTAAATGCCTGCACTTCTACTTAATTATATTATTTAGTAATGCATTGATTTTTTTATAATTACTAATGTATTAAACTTTGTATGTTTCGTTTAACTATTTTGTGAAACCAAACCATTAATTTCACACACTGGCAACGTTAATTCAACCTTATTTCAAACATTGGCAACCTTAATTCAACCTTATTTCAAACATTGGCAACCTTAATTCAACCTTATTTCAAACATTGGCAACCTTAATTCAACCTTATTTCAAACATTGTCAACCTTAATTCAACCTTATTTCAAACATTGGCAACCTTAATTCAACCTTATTTCAAACATTGGCAACCTTAATTCAACCTTATTTCACACACTGGCAACCTTAATTCAATCTTATTTCACACACTGGCAACCTTAATTCAACCTTATTTCAAACATTGGCAACCTTAATTCAACCTTATTTCAAACATTGGCAACCTTAATTCAACCTTATTTCAAACATTGGCAACCTTAATTCAACCTTATTTCAAACATTGGCAACCCTGAGACCGAGCAGTTAAAAGAGCGCGATTCCTGTGACGACGGTTTGTTCGACTTCAATACGACTTGGGTTAATTCCTCGGTCAATTTAATAGACTTTTCTTTCGATCGTGGACTCGTTTAAAAGAAGCGCGGCTCAAATGGATTGTGAAACTGCAATGTGCACAACCATAATGTAAGGTCGCTACAGCCAGGGTTGGACACCCTGTAACATATAGCGCCTTCCAACGAATGAGAGAAAACCCTCTGGTTGTGTGATGGTTAAAATGGTCCATTGAAGTAGAACTTATTAGAAATGTTAGATTGATTTATCAGACACTTACTTGCTGTGGATTAAAAGCGTTCTCCAAGAATCCATGGACCAGTATGAAGAAGGTGGCAGACCGTTTCTAAGGTAACCGCATAACACCAAGCGAGTGATCGTATCCAAATTGACCATAGAAACCGCTTTATGCCCAATACAATATTTTCTCCATATATCAGAATGGCCTTATCTAATTTCCAATATCGTTCGAAACTAATCATCATCACTTCACTAACTATATTTTAAGAAGGGGATTTTTTGAGTATTTGAATAAGAATTTCATCTTAGTTTGGTTATGACTTGTTTTTTTAGCAAAGTTTTCTAATAATTCTTTTATAATATCAAAAATAAAAATGGTGAAGTTTAGAAATAAATATAAGTATCGAAATTTTGTGAATTTTTTAAAATCCAAAGAATTACAAATGGAGAAGTTCAGAAAATTTATTTTTATATATTTTCTATAACTCTGTATTTTAGCAAGGTGATATTTTGAAAGGGGGGAAATTTAGTTCCTTTTTAAAATTATTATAATTGGCGAAGTTCAGAAAATTGATAAAAATTTAACCATGGCTGCTTTTTTAGGGATTTTAATCTTAGCAGCGAAGCGCAAGAAGCTACGGGGTGGAGTGGCGAAGCCATTACATTGTGAATTATACAAAGAAAGAAATTTTTCTCCAGATTTTAATATATTCGGTGACTTTGAATAGCGTGTATCCTTCATTCGATGATCAATTTTGAGAAATTTAGATGGAGAAAGATCAATATTTAAACAGTTTTAGGCAGCTGATCTGTAACCTAATTTCTCCCTTGATGCAGTAAAGAATTCCCTCTTTCATCTATTTGCCCATAAAGATCAGAAATTTTATCTCAATTTAGAAAAACATTGTTATAAAACGAAGAATTTAATTCCTCTTCAATTTCTACATAAAATACTTCCCCACTCGAGAAATCAACAACGATAAGCCTTTGATCTGTCCCTTAAGTAAACCGATTTCTGTCCCAATCCCAAAGTCAGATTCAATCGATTAATGGGGTCTATTATGGCTGCAACATTCGACAATTTCTAAAGCTATTTTGTCTTTCTTATTTGAGATTAAAGGTTGCGGATTAAATTGATTGAATGAGTTGAAAACACTATGATAAAACCTTCCCATAAAAAGGCCTTTGCGCTGATGTATAACGAGGCAAATCGATCAACTCAGAATTAGTTTAAATAATAAACTTGAAGTGATTATTCCTGTGAGATTGAATGAAATGAAATATGACAACATCAACTTTCTGGCTACATGACATATCCGCCTAAAATGGTGCTGCGATTTGTCCAATTAAACATTCATCACTATCGACATATTCATGTTTTTCTAAATTGTTTTCCATCTCAGTTATTTTTATTTCAGCTTTTGTAGTGCCTGACATCGCTTAAGGGAATTCCTCGTATGTGTCCTCTTCAGTTGCAAAGCGATTTCGACGCCAAGTGTAAAAGTAAGAAATTTGAACTCAGACCTACATTTTTTGATTCATTATACTGTATATCAGATACTACAACTGAACATTTCTTGATTTTTAAGCAATTTGATGAGCCAAATTGCTTACTGTATCGTCATTTCTATGAAAAAACAAAAGTAATGGGGCAATGATGAGGATTTCAACCGGATTTTCTTTTGAGAGACATATTTTTCCACCTTCTTCTATCACACTACGCAACCTGACATAAATTCCAAACTTTTTGTCAATGCGATAGTTTATGCCACGAATTTGTTGCTTCCTCCTTATAAGACATTTGAGAAGATCTGGCTGACCCGGGGGTAGTAATGTGTGAGCTTTAAGTGAGAAAACAAGGAAGTCTCGTGACTCAACCCTAATTTTTCTTTGAGTTCTGCTGAGAGGGGCTTCCTTATTTATGCGTGATGGCTGATATCACTAACATGTGAAGTGATTCGCTCTATTTCCGGTGAAGGGGTACTACTTCTACCACTTCGACGTGCCAAGAGGGCTAAACCGCAAATTTGCCTTGTGCACTTCTATGTGTGTTCACTCATAGATTTGCGGCTCATATTGGTTCGAAAAGGAGCTCCTGGTCTTTGAGGCCCGAGATCAGTATTTCGTATCCAGAGGATAGGAGAGTGTTCTGTCTGATCAATCAGGCCAATCCAACTCAGGCCAGGTGTAAAAGGTCCCCTGTGCATTCTCATCGTTCGAAGCATAGGAGTCCGGTAGCTCCTGCGCCCATACGAAACTCCTCCTTGGGTTTTGTCCCCCCTTTCTCCTCGCCTGTAGCCACCTCGTTAAAACTGGTGGCAATAAGAGCCCCAATTCTACTCTGGTGCAAACCGTTCACCCCCCACCCTTCCTTATTACCACTCCGCACTAAAAGAAGGGGTCGTGTGCTTCCACAGAGTCGGTAAACGCATGGGATGAAACCCACACAGTTAAACTACCCGTGGGTAGGTCGAAGTAAACCTACGAAAGGAGTGTTGCAACATTACAGATTTAGCGCTTCCCCCCCCCCCCCCCGCTCCCGAGATTGGTACTATCTTGATCATCAATATCAGATCGTGATCTTACCTTGATCTTGAAGATCAATTTTATTATGGTGATCTTGATGGTCACTTTAGACCTCGAGATCCCTTATAATTTCCGATTCTTAAATATGCCAATCTCCTTTGTATTTTGACCGAGCGACATCTGGTGGCATTTTGTCTAACTGCCACATTTTATGTTTTCTGTAACGAGTGAACGGAAGGTTTCTATTTAAAACAAATAATGAAGTCATATTAACTGAAGCCATATATTATTTTTCGCTAAAATGGTAAAGATTACATATAAATGTGTACATAGTGTGTAAATAATGAAATCATTTATTAAATTATGGTTAATTATTTATATAATTGAACTTTATGCACATTTAATGCGCGTCAACTAATATGTTTACGTAGTCAGCGTTATTAATGAAAGAATTTAACGGCATTTTTGAATTCTTATTCATTTATATATATTAGCAAAATCTAGTATGTTCACGTATAATATAATATAGGAATAAAATATAGTCTATAGATCATTATTCATAATTAATCAATTCTAAACATATTTTATTTTTCAGATTGAATTTTTTAATAATGAATGCAACTTTACAACTTCAAATGGCTCCCAAGGAAACCAAATATTCTAGGTCACACGAACAGCAGTCAATGTATCTAAATAATGATGTTGATAAGGATCAATCTGTGCTATTGAACGGAAAATATTTTTTTCTAATTGTCGAAAAAACTGGAAACGGTATAAAAGTTATTTGTTTGCAGTGTACAACAAAAGCTACAATTCTGTCTACTGGCCTCGACTTAACAAGCAATCTTATAAGGTACTTCTGGGTTAGTACTAATTACTAAATAAGTGGTACATAAGTGTACATATATATATATATATATATATATATATATATATATATATATATATATATATATATATAACTTTTTTTCGAAAAAATTCATGCAGGGAAGCGATTCGAACCATGGACACTGAGGCAGTGAGCACCGCTTTCATCAAAGTTAAAAGTATGCCGTTAGTACACTATGCATTCATCTTCATCATTCATATATATATATATATATATATATATATATATATATATATATATATATATAGTCAGTAATAAGAGATAGTAGGGCCAAGAATGAATATAACATCTTGTGTTAGATTCGTTTTCCAATGTTACGAGATAACAAATCTCTTCTTCAGTGGAGTTTCTAAAATGCATACAATTACTAAATTAGCTCATCACAAGAATATACACTATCGCTGATAAAAAAATAAATTCCGCAAACTAAATCATGATAATGTAACGTTAAGTTTGATAAATGTCTAATAATTAATTTCTGTCGAAAAGAGATTTAGGTCAAAATGTCCCAAAATAGTATTTAAATCAATTAAATCACCTTTATCTGCCCAAATATTAATAACTTCTATCCTTTCAAAAATAATTTTAGTCATAATTTACTATGAATCCCATTTAAGGTGGAAGTTTACGACCTCTTCGGTTTATCCCCTTGGAATCTGATCAGCAAAGAGTTCGAGATACAAATAAAAATTAATTTTACATCATAAAAAAATTATTTCTCTAATATCGAAGAAAATACTTACCAATTATTACCATTTAAATTACTTAAGTCGTTTAGGAATGATGACCAGAGAATATTAAAAAAACTGTCCGAACAATTTCGGGCATGTATTTTTTTACCCGTGGTTATAAGATTAGGGAGATAGCGTCACCCGGCAAATTTTCCAATAACTATTTCTCTTTCGCATCTGACACTTCAAATTCTTTACGTTCTTTCTATTACATCTCCTATTCTCTCCCACTTAATTAAGATGTATGACTTTTTATAAGATCCCAAATTGTTACAAGCGGTCACTTTGTTTATTATAACAAAAAATATTGGTGTAGTCAATGGTAGTGATGTGTCTAGTAGGGTTTGTGATTAAAATAGAAAGATTGTCTTAGTATGATTCATTAAGGAGTGCCATATTTTTCAGACTAATAAATACATGAGGTGTGAATTATATCAGCCCTAATTTATGAAACTCTCCAGAGTGAGCTTTGGGGGGCGGGGCGCCTAAGCCTCCAGAAAAATAAAATTCCTTTGACTTTTTCTTATTAGGATATGGCAAAAGATGTGCTTATAGGAAAGCGATATAAGCAGTTGTAGTAAATTTACATGCCTCAAGATTGGACAGGAATTTCTGTATGATCAAGGAAAAATTACTACAGCCATGAATGCATCTTTATTATGTGTACTTTTGTTTTTTATGTAGGTTTGAAAATTCATACATCAGCGGTGGATTGATTCGGGTCGTTGATTTCATTTTTTAAACTTCTTCATAGTCGTTCGATATAAATGGGACACCATCTATGGTAGGTATCTCTAATTTAATATTTTTTATGTTCTTTAAATTTAGACTTTGTATTTTGAGCCTATTTATGATACACAATTAATGGGATAGATCAGAGGAAACCTTGGTGCGTAAGTGCACAAGCAGTGCACAAAAACCTAGTTTTTTTCGGTGTGCGCATCCATGCGATGCCTCTGAGTGATCTGTTTTACCCGGAGTCCTTAGTTCTTGTTTTATTTAACCTTTCCATTGTAGTCTTAGATAAATGCTAAACACCTTGAAATAAAATAAATAAATGCTAAACATCTTGAAATAAAATAGATAAATGCTAAACATCTTGAAATAAAATAGATACATGCTAAACATCTTGAAATAAAAAAATTAGATTCTGACCAATATAATCCAAGTTATTCAATGTCAAAATCAGTGTAGCATATCTACAACCACGTTACCTAAATCGTAACACCAATTTGACGTTACTTGTCCGAGGTTAAGAAGGGCCATGTGATATGTCGACTCTTCCCATTTACATCCTAATTGGGAAAGAACACTACATCGATCCCGGTATGCACTTACGATAGGAGTTTCCCATAAAGTGGTTGAAGTTCTGAAGTAAATTTGCTCGCTCGTTTCTCGAGGCATGAGCCATTAACTGGTTTTTGGAAGATCCATTAATTTCGTCAGTAATTACAGTTAATTTCTTTTTCATAAATTTGTCCCGCGTTTTTTGCGCCATCTTGGCGCAAAATTATGAGAGCCATGAAGAAGGCCGAAGATAATGTCTCAGCTGGTCAAAATAGAAAGAAAATGACAAATACATCCACCTAAGCATATAGGCTGAGAACGTCATAAGGTCAGTGAATGTTAGAAAGGGGTGGAACCTATGGTCAGATGCGCTGAACTCAAATTCGACTGATTTAATAAAGTTGCCCTTACAATTTAATCGTTATTGTGCGTTATGTTTCCACTAAAGTTATAGATCGGGGCGTTAATTCCTGTTACAGATATGTTTTATGCTCGATCTCGCGAATAAACGGACGCATTTTCAAGATTAATTTAGTTTACGGTGAAATCGGGAGAAAATGAGAAATCTCCTAACAAATTTGTTTCAATATATTTTATGTTTATGTTATGTGTAATGTTATTGCCTTCTCCCAGAGTTTATGTTGCCGGAAAAGACGTACATGAAAATACTTACACGCTCTTTGCTTATTAACAAGAAAGGTACCCCCTGTTTTCGTGGGAAGAGTCGGGAATGTCTTCATTTCTTATGTGTGTAGTTATTTGCTGATGTATTTATTTATATGACTCGTACATGTGCACAAGTATTGCACACGTGTTCGAGGTATTCCTTCTTACCTATATGGTTTTTAGTAACGTTGTCCCTTCCTACCTGTTTTCACTGAGTCTCTCCCGAACTTTGAGAGCCTTAGATTCCGGTTGTGTCACTTTGTTGCAGGTACATTGTAGTATTTTGTGCTGTATGGGTGACCTCTTCTTCACAATCTGGGGATTTAAGGTTCGGAATGACCTGCCGGCCCCTACGCCCCACTCCCTTTATCTTGCTGCCTTAAATAACGTCTAAAAGAAGCTAGATTTTATTAGCACTTTGAGAGGTATGAAAAGTGCGAAGGAAGGTGGAGTCGCTAAGATGATAAAAACTGGTGGTGATTCTGTTATGAAATGGAAGTGGAAGTGCCATTGTATAATGGGGGTGGGGTAGGTAAATGAAAGGAGTATAGGTAGATAAGTCTGTTGAGTAGTGGATATAGGAAGATAAATGAGGAATGGATAGTGGAAACGCCGTTGGTGTATGTGAGTGAGATTATGTTATGGAAGGAGAAAAAAGCTGTCAAAATGGATACTTTGAGTGTAATGGTTGGTGTGCGAAAGTTGAAGTGATTGATGGACAATTTGTTAGGAGAGGTTTATGGCGTGATGAATGTTGTGAACGAGGTTGTGATATGGAAGAAGAATGGATGGAAATTGACTTGTGAAGAACATATGTATATAAAAGTGGCGTTGATGCGACCGACCCCACTATGCTTTGTAGCTGACGGGATTCGAGTGAGGGTGGCAACGGCCGGCTGGTTCATGAGGCTTCGTTTCTCCGTTCATTGTTTTGGGTTTCTGTATTAAACCCCGGTTTCCCGGATTGGAGATATCTCTTGGTTGCCGGTGGATGGTGGCACTGAGCCTCGAAGTAGACCATGTCACCACGAAGAGGCTGATAATGGCACCCAATTCTCATGTGACATCCGAATTAGCCCCGGCATTGACACCAATAAGTATGGCGGCATCTATGGGAAGGGAGTGTGGACAGAGGACTCATCATGACGCGCCTATCTTGGTGTGCTAATTCCTGTACGTTCTCTTACTACACTTCTTTCTCTACAGCGGAATCTGCTTTAGTTGGCTTCCAACACTTACAGGTCACAGACATCCCCGTTTCGCACAGAAGTTGATTCCGCTTAACTGGACCACGGAATGTTGTCCTAATAACCAACCATAAGCGAAGATAGTTTTTAAGATATTTATTTTAAACATTTTACATTACCTATATAAAACCTATAATGTAAGAACATTTGGCATCCATTTTTAAATACCAAATATCTTAATCTTATTCAAAGTTGATACTACGCGTAGATTATTTTTTGATAAACGTGAAATTGACAAAATAAGGACTTATTTTGATTCACTTCAAATATCCTTACAGCTTTTATATAATCTATCAAAGAAGTGAGATGCAGTTGGGAATTGCATTCCCTGTGCTAAGTGAAGAGAACTCCTGTTCATCGGAACAAATTCAAAACTCAAATTGGTATTCCTTTCTTCTTTCATACATTTCCATCTCAACTTTTGTATTCCACGTTGCTTTCACCAACTAACACAACATAACTCGATCACCGGCAGTATCTTAGATACAGTTAGAGAGTAAGGTATAGCAAACCCCTGCGTGAGACCCTGTTAGGGAGCCTGGAAAGGTGGGTATGTTATCGACCCTGAACCAGAGGTAGGAATATTTCGGTAGGGTGATCGAGGAGTATGCGTATACTAATAGTTGGGAAAGATAGACAGGCAAGAATAAAGCATTCCACTGCAGGAAAAAAATAATAATACTAATCGGAGACACAGATTTTTTTAGAGAGAGAAAATATAAAAAAGAGAGGAATAAAAAAAGAATAGACCAGAATAAAATTGGAGATAGAAGGCAAAAGAGTGGCACACCGGGGAGGCCTCGAATTAAGATAGGTGAAAAGTGGTACAGACTTTGCTCGGTGGAATGAAAGTGGCGTTGGTAAAATTGATTGACAACGTAACAGGATACACAGCATAATGCCATCAAAAGATACTGAGAGATTGGTTTCGCATGAAGAAATCGTAAGCCTTAGAAAAATATGGCTAAACCCAGCAATTCGTCTACAATTTTTCGCAAGCAGAAACGTAATTTACTTGAAAGAAGAACTATGGGTTGGATCACATTCAACGGAAGACCCGCAACCAGAACATAAAAATCCATCAAACAATGAAATTGGGGAAAAACACCCACATTTTCAAAGTAATGTGTAGTAACAGTGGCAAACAAGATACTTATGAATGGGTTACTTGCTTTTAATATGAGAATATTGAAAAAGAAAAGTTACAACTGTTACACCCTCGAAAAACACACTATGAAGAACTGCATTGTGAAAGGAAACAAGGTCTGCTGACCAAAAAGTCGCGTGCTCTAATAATCAGGAAAACTCGACAACGTCCAAAGAATCAGATGAAGAGCAACAACAAACAAATTTGAACCTCAACAAAAAAAGAAGGAACGGTGTGCGAAGCGAAAGAACTCCGTTTAAAGATCTACACGAGCGAATCCATGCCATTATCACAAAAATTAAACCACAACGATATCGTCCTAGCACTTAATAAAAATAGGTGCAATTGACCCTATGAAACTGAAGAAAATGAAAAAGTATTGAAAGAAGCAAGAATTAGTGTCTAACCAGGCGATGTGGTAACCCTCTCAAATGGAACATAGGAACAAATAAATTTGGAGAATTCAATCCTTCCAACTCCAATGTCTAAACTGCAGAAAGAGAAGAGACCGGAAGAAGAGCCAAACGGCACAATACACAATAAAGAAAACTAAATTTTCATCCAATAAAGAAAATTTTACAGAACTCAAATACAGAAAAAATGAGAAGCGAAAGATATAGAAAAACAAGTATTGTGCAAATAAATATGGACGGTTGCATCGGCAAAGGAAGATCAATTGGAAATAACATCAAAAAGATCGATTCAGATATCATATTCATTTCGGTACATGGAATAAATAACCCCCAAAAAAGGCATTAAAAATATGTAAATATATCGTTATATCGAACAACCCATCAGTCATAAAAAGAGACGTCAAATTCAGATATTCCCAATATAGATAAAGCATACATAGCCGTAAAAATAGAGCTAGAAATTGATCCATTAATAATATCGAAAATATACCAAATACCAAGTAGAATTTTTACCCGTCCATAGCTTCATTACGATATTCAGATAAGGTCACCCAACAATATTCATGGGAGACCTAAAAGCAAGATGCCATGCAAATGATAATATAGAACAACAAATAATGCTGGCAGAATTCTGCAGATGTATTATAAAGATAAGATAAAGATTTATTAAAAAAAGAATTACAATGAATATTTTTAAAAACACATGAGTAAAAGTAATTAGGTTAATATTGGTCAAGAACACGAACACCAAAGGACAATAGAGAATGGAAAGTTACATCGAAAAGTAAGATGAACGGAGCTCCATGATCGGTCGAGGACACTCATGATCTTTATAGTTTACAGATTTAATTTATAGACACGTTTGGAGTTTATAATAATTCGTTGTATTATTTTCATTTTTTTTTGCTACATTCTTTAAGTTAATAGATTGATTATATTCTTTTCTATGTATCCCATTTTGAATTTCCAGATTAATTATTATATTTCACACGTTATCCTTACATTGTTTTATTCGTAATTACTTGCTTCCTTTTTTCTTTTATTTTACAATATTATATTATTCTATCAAATTAATTTTACTTATCCTGGTTTGTTCAGTATTTAGCACTTCATTTATTCTATTTTTATCATGGTTATTAGCTTTAATTCCACATTTTTCATTATTTACGTTGTTTAGTTACTTTTGGTTATGCGAAAAATCACTTTATTTATCTTCAATTTACTTAGCACTTGTTAATTTATTTATTCACTTGTTATTAGTTTCAAATTTTCTCGGCGTCGCCGCTGCTTCGAGGTATGTACTTGATTTTGCCTCCTTTTCTTTTTTCAGTTTTTCCTTTTTCTCCCCCATTGCTTTCTTCCTGACGGGGTATCTTATGGCCATAGCTTTGTGTTCTCCTATGCAGTTTATGCATTGCGGTTTTTCTGCTCTGCATTTCTTCCACGCGTGTCCGAGTCTGGACCAGTTGGAGCAGGCCATACTTGTCAGGGAGCAGTCTTCCGTGTTATGTTGCTCGACCGCGTAACACTTGAAGCAGCAATTGATCGGGATAAACTCTTCTGCCTCAATTTGATCGGGTGAAGCCCTAAGGTAAAACCCTCGAAGTCCCTCGCTCATAGCTCTTCATGCCATTTCAATGCTGGCGAACACTACTTTTACAATGTTCTGCGCATTGCCGATTTTTCCACTCTTGATTGGCACTTAATTCCTCTTTTATTTCCTCAGTGAAGTTGTTAGTAAAGAATGGGTCTAGTCGTCGCATGATTATAGTTCGTTAAACCAACATTTCGTATGGAATTGTGGCTTCCAGACCGATCTTGTTAAGGCTTTTCTTCTGAGACCAACTTTTCTACGTCCACCATGGTATCGCAGATGGCTTCGTATCCAGAGGGAGTTTCAATTAGCTGTAGCAGAAAGATATTTAAGACTCCGAAGGTCGACTGAATGACCGTCACCCTCGTCAGTTTGGTTCCCCCTCTTAGGGTGCGAAGAGGGACCCATTTGTTTTCCTGTGGAGCCAAGCCCATAAGCTTCCTCTGGATAAGGAGCTCTCCAACTTGTGGGCTTTGTTTATTATTGCGAGATAACAGAACTTTGCCTTGCAATCGGCTAAAAAAGACTGGAGTAGGCTATGATCTTACTTGCGACTTTGCCTCCTTTACCGTGTCCCTCACATCACAATCTATACTAATATATATATATATATATATATATATATATATATATATATATATATATATATATATATATATATATATATATATATATATCTTCAAAGAGATTCAATATTCAAGATAGCATGAAGTTAGAATGTGGATCGAAGGATAGGATAGATAGAAAATATTGTGTCAAACCTGTGTGTATGTTTATGGGATAGTAATGAGTGTAGGATGAACGATGGGGGTGATAAGGTGAGGATGATAATGATTAGTACCAGGTTGCCTGGCTAACGCTTTTCTTTTTTTTTGCTTTTTGATGCGTGATTCTAAGTGAATATTTAGCATTCGAGACTTTGTTTTCTTTTGCTCCTTTACCGTGTCCCTCACATCACAATCTATACTAATATATATATATATATATATATATATATATATATATATATATATATATATATATATATATATATATATATATATATATATCTTCAAAGAGATTCAATATTCAAGATAGCATGAAGTTAGAATGTGGATCGAAGGATAGGATAGATAGAAAATATTGTGTCAAACCTGTGTGTATGTTTATGGGATAGTAATGAGTGTAGGATGAACGATGGGGGTGATAAGGTGAGGATGATAATGATTAGTACCAGGTTGCCTGGCTAACGCTTTTCTTTTTTTTTGCTTTTTGATGCGTGATTCTAAGTGAATATTTAGCATTCGAGACTTTGTTTTCTTTTGCTCTATTGAGCATATGTATCTTTTTTATTTTGTTTTTATCTGTTCTGTTTTTTCTGCTCTTTTCACTTTTTTACAGTAAGGTTGTTTGTTTTCTGTGTGTGTTTTTTTTAATATATATATTTAATAAATTTTCATGTGTTTTTCTTCTTTATTATTATCAATATTTCTCTTACTTACTCATCGGGTTTCTCATTTTGTTTGTATAATCGGTAGTCTTCTTCGGTTGATTCTATTTCCGTGTGTTTATCCCTTCGGTAGTCTTGTATTTTATCTCTAGATCGAATTGATGTTATATAACGTTCTTTTCAGCTTTCGTTAAATCGTTGTTTGTAATGTATTCGTCGGATTTCGTTTTTCGGTATTATTATTCGGTTAATTTCATTTTTGTGGAATTATATTTTTTATAGTTTCCTACATTTTCGTTGCTCGTTTTTGTAGGGTTTTATTTACGGGTTTTATTGCAGTTCTTCGATGGAGTGTCCCTGATGGTATGCGATCGTGTCCTTTTGAGTTTGTGGTGAATCTTGTGGCTTGATTTTGAATACGTTGGACCTGTTTTATTGTGAATTACTCAACATATTCATCGGTATCATCGGGTAAAGGAGCTTGAGAAGAACAAAGGCCATGTATAATTTTCTTTTGTTTTTGTTAGATATGTTTTTGAATCTGTACAGCCCTGACATGGTCATTCTCGTTTCGATGATTTTCTGCGTTATGTGGCAGGTGTACTCTGTTGTTTAGTTTTAGACCGAGAACACGCCCTTCCCTGGAGTATGGATATGCCCTTCCATCGACCCGTACTGCAGCTGTTTTCAGTCTGTTTACGGGTATTAATTTGAATTCTTCTTTGTTTGTTTTGATTTTGTTTTGTTTTTTCGTAGTTATTCAGGTTCTTTATTTTCCTCGCTGTTCTTTGAGCTACGACTCAGATGTGCTTTTTGTCGCTGGTGATTATCTGTGTGATGTCATCCGCTAGTTTGATGTAGATAGCACATTCGTGGGTTGGTTGTGAAAGGTCCCTGGTGCAAACTGTGTACAGCGTTGGAGAGAGGCATCCACCCTGGGGGACACCCGTTTGTAGGGCGATATGGTCGCCTGTTTGGCCATTTATTTGAAGTATGGCTTTTCTTTCATCCAAGTAGTTGCAAAATGTTTTGCAAACATTTATTAAAGCTGCAGATCTTGGCTTTTACGCCGGGCAACCACACTTTGTCGAAGGCTTTAGCAACGTTGCGGAGTACTATGTCTACTCTGTTGCTTCGCGTTGTTGCTATGGCAATTTTCTCTGTTGTAATCGCCAGCGCGGTATCCGCTCCTCGCTTGCTCCTGAACCTGTGTTGTTGTGGGTTGTACTGGTTATTTTCAGTAAGGTGTTTAATCAACCTGTCGTTTAGGAGTTTTTCTAGGACTTTACTCAGTTTTTGCCCAGTCTTGCTCCTTTTTCAGTTCCTCCTTGGTTTCCTTTGCAGTGTGTTCACCGACCCAAGGGTCGAGGTGCCTGCAAATCACTGACCTCTTTTCCTGTACGTCAGGTGGAGTTCGAGGTGCGAGGCCGATCTTTTTCAGTTTTTTGCTGCGTTTTCACTCAGAAGGAGGTCAGGATCTTTCTCAGTGTCGCAGAGCGCCACATATCCATTAAATTAGTCCTTTAATATTAGATAGTCTTCAGTGTCTGTTCCCGAGATGGTTCTTCCTTACCGGGGAGGATGCGAAGCGAAACCCTCTTCGCTCCTTCACGGTCGTCCATTTTGGCTCGTTCGAGCCTCCTTCTTCTTTGCACCTATTGATTTGCCTGGGATAAAAGTATGTTCAATTTTTAAAATGAAAAATGAGAATCCTTAGCGTAGTCCGTATATCTGCCTGGGTGAAGATGATGGATGAATGAGATGATGGACTCGGGGAAGCCCTCCAGAAGGATGACTTATGGCGGAATTGATGATGGTTGGTGATTAAATCAACTACCACCACCCGGGGTGCCACCTCTTCTGGGGTTGGGGTATCGAGGCTGCTTCCAGCTCACATAGAGACAGTTTTATGTCACTCTATGTTCACTGCCGGTCCATCAGGGATAGGGAAACCTTTTCTCCAATGGTTGCAGCTTCACTTCTTGTCCGGGGTGCCTAAGATGGAAGGTTAGACAGTGGGCTAGTCCACAAACCTGCTTTCCCAACTGCCTCAAATTGTGCCTTGTCGAGTGACGGGCAGAGTTTAAACTAGGTTAGGAATGGCAGCACACACGGCTACGCCTTAGAAGGCGAGAGCGGAGGATGTGATGAGTTCAAGCAGCTATAAAATTAATTATGACCACCTGGTATATAAATCTCTTTTTGAAGTCCCCCAAAGGGGAAAAGGATGACGTTGGAGAGAGGTAGATTTCTTCCGTAAAGCTCGAACTGCAAAACTGCCCTTGTAATTCTCTGATCTTTGTTTTATTTCTTCTCAAAAAAGTCAGACGTTGAAAAGCGAAAGTAGCGTAAGCTGTCTTTTGAGTGCCAGAGATCAATATCCGTACGTCGGAGTGAGACCTGACCACCCCACTTATATTACAGCAAACATCGCTACTAAACCAGACATAGTACTAAGAAGCGGTGATATGTCATTAAATTTTCATATGAAACCGGTAGCAACTGCGAGCAGTGACCATGTAGTAACACTGCTTCAAACGAACCAAACTCTGATACAGTTGGAAAAAATACCATAGAGTAAATTAGAGAATGTATAAGGAAGAATTAAATCGATATATTCCTAAAGACCTGGCAGACGCTTCCCTCAAGGAGATAGATGAAGAGATGAAGCAGTTAACGTATGTCCTGTTGGCTGCAGACACAAAATAAGTACAAAAACAATTTACCAAATTAAACAACAGCGCGAGTGGACCATCGATATAATAAATAAAAATAAACAAATTAAAAGGGCATACAATTTAATAGGGCTAAGAAGACCTAACCCAGAAAAATATAACAATTTAAGAGATTTGAAAGCAGAAATAGTCCACCTAATAGAGGAACAGCAGGGAAAAAGCTCGGATAAACTCATTAAGCAGATAGATTTAAACAAAACATCAAAAGAAATTGGAGAACAATCAACAGAACAAGAGGGTCAAAACCAAGAATAAAAAATAAACTTAAAGACAAGAACGGTAACTATATCCAAGAAGATCAGGAAATAGAATGAAAATTCAGATGCGCTGGAAGTCAGTTTCCTCAATTTCACCTAAAAAAACTGAAGACTTCCGTGCCGAAACGGATGATCGAGTATATGAGTACCTTGATAATAGCATCAACAGGATTACTCCAACCAATTCAATAGATCATACCAGTGGGGAACAAGTGGGGCTGGGGGCTATAACAACGGATGAAGAAAAAATTAGCGTAATTTTCTCATTAAAATAGAAAGTGACAGGACCGTCAGGGCTTACAAGGTTAACTTCACCAATGCCCTAAATATCATCATAAGACCATAATAAAAAACCATGTTTAATGCAAGTCTAAACACTGGCTACTTCCCTGACTCTTTAAAAGCAGCAAGAATATTGCTCTTTCCAAAACTAGCCAAACATCCAAATCTCATTAATAATTACCGAGCAAAATAAGAGAAAGACTTTGCTATATTCAAATATTTTC
Organism: Ceratothoa steindachneri; assembly: GCA_963969495.1. Lineage (NCBI taxonomy): Eukaryota > Metazoa > Arthropoda > Malacostraca > Isopoda > Cymothoidae > Ceratothoa > Ceratothoa steindachneri. The sequence continues at coordinate 364,125 of CAXAKS010000003.1, read as the reverse complement.
AAAATATAATGATTAGGTAAATGAATTTGCCATGGTACATAAAGCCATGCATTTAATATATTTTATGAAGATTTCATATGATACAATCATATTTTCAAGAAATTAGACTAAATAAACAAACAAAATAAAATATTGACACTTTCAAAATAAGAGAACGATCATTCACAGTATTGCTTAGCAAGCCTATGTCTTCCATTATTTGTGCGCAGCAACACCAGTTTTTGGTAAAATTCTGGTGTTATTTTGTTCCATATTTAATCAATTTCTGTCCATAAATCCGTCACAGTTGAAGCTGCTGGTCTCGACCTTCGTCTCCAAAGATCTTCCAGAGGTTCTCAATTGGGTTTAGGTCCAGACTCTGAGCAGGCCACTTCATTACTTCGATATCTTCTTGTTCCTAATAGTGTTTTACTCGCTTTGCAGTATGGCATGGCGCGTTGTCCTACTTAAATACTGTTAGCTGGTTCAGAGATGCTCAGATTAAAAGTATGAGATGTTGTTGTACGAGGTTTGGGTACACATTCGGATTTACCGTTCCAATTATTCGCACTAGCAGACGAACTCCTTCAGACGTAAACATCCCAAATACCATCAGGCTGCCTCCTCCATGCTTAGCAAACCTTTTAAAATGTTAAGGCCTATGTTCTGTCAGCTGAAGGGCTTGTAACAAAACGTCTGACATCAGATCCAAGTAAATTAAATTTACTTTTCTCGATGAAAGGCATTCTCTCCCAATCTTCATCCCTCCAAACAACATGAGCTTCAACATATTCGAGTCTCGTCTTCTGGTTCTTCTTACTGATGATTGGTTTGGTTGGTGGATAATGAGCTTTTAAACCAGATGTATTGAGTCGACGTGACAGTGTGAAACGGCTTACCTTTTTCCCACTATGGATCTTCATTTTTTGAGAAATTCCTGCTGCAGTCTCGAAGGTATCCTTCATAGAGAAGCGACTAATAGCTATGTCTTCTCAAACGATGGTTATGTGGGGTCAACCGACATTTGCAGTAGATTTCTAGGTTTTGCTTCCATTTCATAACTTCAGAACGCGTGAAATCACGCTCTTGGACCTTCCTACCTTTCTTGAGATCACAGAGAGTCCTCCCTGAATTCTCCAGCGCACAATTCTCTTACATAGCTCAGGAGTCAAGTTCACGTGTGGTGGCATCTCTGCAGAGTGAGCACAACAACAATGGTGGTTGTGTAGTTCTTACCTACCGAGCAAAATATTGGCAGATGATTTTAAGAAACTTTTAGAATGTTCCTGAAAAAATGGTTCTCTTACTTCGCTCATACGCAGATTTTATTTTGTTGTTTATTTCGTATAATTTCTCGAATATACGATTTTATCATATGAAATCTTCATAAAATATATTGAATTCATGCCTTTACGTATCATGGGAATTTCATTTAGCTACTCATCATATTTTGGAAAATATTTTAATAAATGAAAATCGTTCTCTTATTTTGGTCGGTAGTGTATATCGTTGCCGGATTTTCCAGGTAAAGTATTTTAAAAAATATTCACAAGAAGACTTATAGAATATATCGAAGAAAATAGTCTATATAATAATTTGTAGCTTGGATTGTGGAAGAACAGGGATACCATAATGACACTCGGTCTAAAAAAACAAAGAACAACGAGCACAATCAAAAGCGAACAAAAGTTATAGATTTAGTGCGCAGAGACGTAGAGAAAGCCCTTCATAAAGTCTGGATCAGAGGATCTTATTATAAGATCCTAAATCTCCAAATGGACAACAATTTGGAGAAAATTCCCTTTCGAATATATCGCGGAAAGAAAAGCAAGAATCGTGATAATGGAATACAAGGGACCAGAATTTGAGATGAAAGCCAGATTGCCACAAGGCGGGTGTCTATCTCCCACGCTATATTGAGTTTATACAGCTGATATGCCACAACCAATTGGACCTGAGGCGCTCAACATCTAGTTCGCGGATGATATCACACAAATATAACATCCCCAAGTCGAAATGAAAGAAGGCTGGTGCGATTAACGGCACTGGAAATTGGTAACATCAATAGATAAGAAAAACAATGGAAAATACGGAAGAACGCCAAAAGATTGACCGTAATTCCTATTTCAAGAACGAAAACAGCCATTATTATATTTGAAAGCAAAATGTACAATTATAAATCCGAGGTGTAAAAGTAACATGAAAAGGTAACATAAGTCGCCAACGAGAGAGGACAATCGCAGTCTCACCATTACTTTATTCAATCCGAGGAATCTCGACGAATAGGAAAAGAAAAATATATATAACTTTGGGATGGGCAACAACAACCCAATCACAATACCACTACGAATGATGTAAGGAAAAATGATATGCAACGAGTACAGAATAAGGGCCTAAGACTAATAACGAATACCAAGAAGATAGAAATTCGAAAAATGAGCAACCTATACATAGAGTGCAATTTACCACCTATAAATAAGGTTCTCAGAAATAGGGCAAGAGATATATGGGAGAAAATCAATAACCTCCCAAAAGCTTTTGCCGATCATATCTAAATCCCCGACGATCAACGCACTCAGCTTTATTTCAGAAGCTCCAAACATCAGCTGAGAAGAGAAGAAAAGTCCATATATACATGATAAATACAGAATGAGAAGCAAGCGGAACATAAAAGAAAGCACCGAAAAGAAGGAAGAACAAGGTCTGCTAACCAAAAGTTGCGTGGTCTCACTTATTCTGATTATGACTTGAAGACAATCAAAACTTTCAATAATTCCATGACTAACCTTGGGAGGACCTTAATAACTATATCATTCGAAAGATAATGTAAAACAACATAAGTGTATCAAATATCGTTAGAATCGGTCAAATAGTTATGATGTTATTGCCAAATAACTCGCCGGCTAACCTTGAGAAGACCTTGGCAATTATATCATTCGAAAGAGAATTTAAAACAACATAAGGGTTTCAAATTTCGTAAGAATCGGTTGAATAGTTACAGTGTTATTACTAAAACAACAAAACAAAATGGGGACCGACCGCCCGACATAGTGAGATATAGAGTCGCACGTGACTAAGCACAAGCGACCCCAAAAATACCGAAAACGACAGAAAATACCGTACAGAGACGAATAATCCTACGCGAGTAATCAATGAATGATGAGAACCAAAATTAAGACAACCAAACAAGGAGAATTGAAATATAAGAACCAAAAATGAACAATGCACGAATAAGGCAACCGAAACAGAAAATGACAAACATACAACCGATGAAGCGATAAATATTAAAGAAGTATAAATCAAATCATGATCTACAAAGCATATAAAATGCATCCAAAGGTATGAATACCATTACACACAAATTATAAAAAAAACAAATAGGTACTAGAGAATTGAAGGATCTCCCGATAACTTTAAACCAGAGTAACTTAGGGAAAAGGAAAGAATGAATGATAAATAGAGTATAGTGGTTCGGAATCCACATTAATCAGCAGCTCCTCTCTTGTCCTTTGATCATGGGTTTTCTTTTTCACTTATGACTAACGTGGTTGCTCATTCTGCCTCCTCACCAAACTTTATCTCTTTGTATTTTCCATTTTTCCATTTTCTACTCTAAACCCTCTACAAAATCTTCCTTTGGACAACCTACCTAACACCACTCCCTCGATTCACTTGAGCTGAAGATCAGAAGTGTGAGAATCAGGGAGCAACTCGGCTGCAGACATCCTCCTCTTTTGTCCTCTCTCAATCCTGGGTGAAGGACAGAGGAGAGGAGGACCTGTGAGACCATCCGCCCCCCTTCCCTCAGCCATTAAAAACAAAACAAAATCAGAACCTCTTCATCGCCAGTCAGAAAAGGTGAGCGACGCAGCGAAATTCCAAGACGACAACTTGAGTTCAAAGGTAATAAATAACCTTTAAAAGGGAGTTCTTTTGAGAAAGTGACAATAGAAAAATACTAAATATGAAGTCCAATAGATTTAATTAATCAGATTTAAACTAAAAGAGATCTTAAATAGGGAGATCCGAATAAACAGCGCCCTGGCTTTAGCAAAAGAATCAAATATATATTAATTGCACACGTTTTAATTATTTCCTGTGAAATCTGTTCAACTATATCACTAGTCAACAATGATTTTACTACTTGGCTATTAGATTGTGATTTATACTAAATCGAGTATGCTGATTCCGAATCAGTAGTCAGAATTGTTCTAACACGTAAGGTTCCTGAGTTACACACATACTCTTTAGTTACACATATGGGCAGTTTTGCTTCGGCTACCGGAGCGAGAGGATGTTTTATGTGTGTTTGGTTCCTGCGTTACACTCCTACTTTATCACGTTGTCAAATTTATCCATTATAGTAGTGGTGTTGAAACGGTATTTACATACAGTGATTAATTGCATTTTTCTTTCAGATTGATCTCTCAATTAATTTGTAAATGAAGTAAGATTGTACAAAAGTATATAACATGATATATACAAACTAAGTTGAAAACATGAATCGGCGAGGATGTATAAATAGCCCAGATAACTTTTGTTATATATGTGGAAGATATACTCCAAGCAACCAGCTGAAAAATTTAGCTAAAAGAGTGAAAATTGCGGTGCTCATACAGTGTTTAAATGGCAAACGGGAGGGTATGCCTTTTGCTGTACCAATAGTGTGGGGTGAGCCAACAAATGATTTTTTCGATTGCTACTTTTGTATGACAAATATTACGGGATTCTGAAATAAGAACAAGTCAAAAATTGTATATCCAGATTGTAAGCCTGCTATAAAATTAGTCCCCCATTATATGGAGATGCCAATCCCAGTTCCTCCATAAGCAGTTAAAGAAGATGATTCATCACCTGAAGAGGAGGATAACAATGACCATGAAATGTATGAGGATGATTCTAAGGAAAAGAAGATCTAGTTGATAAATCAAGAGTAATTTGTCATTGTCGAAGAAGAACGCAGAATTGTTGGGCTCCAGACTACAGCAATGGAATCTTCTAGAGGACGGTGCAAAAATATCTACTTTTCGTAAATGCCAGGAGGCCTTAACTGCCTCCTATAAAGAAGAAGATGGTGCTTGTTTCTGTACTGATGTTAATGGCCTCATGAATCAGCTAGGAAACGAGCATTTACCTGATGAATGGAGACTATTCATCGATGCAAGCGCTGCTAGCCTCAAAGCTGTGTTGCTACACAATGGTAACAAAAAACTTTCAATTCCTGTCGCACCTATTGTTGGGATGATAGAGACATATGACTTAATTAAATTTATTTTGGAAGGTGTTCATTACTCTCATCATAAATGGAATATCAGTGGTGATCTTTATGTAATTTCTTTACTTCTTGGACTGCAGCTAGGATATCAAAGAATATGTGCTTCTTATGCCCATGGAACAGCCGTGACGACAGGAATCATTATATTGTCAAAGAGTGGCCTGGAGGAGAAGAATACATAGTTGGCCGATACAATGTGAATGAAGCACATGCCTTTGGTACATCAACAATGGCCGATGATTCTGATGGATTCCAGTACATTAAAGAGAAATTTGGTGCAAAGAAAACCGATGCGATACTTAAAGCTGGTATTTTTGTAGGGCCGGAGATCAAAGAATTGATATGTGACAGGGAGTTCAGAAATAAACTAACTCCACTTGAGTTGGCAGCATGGGATTCATTTGAGCATGTAGTGCAAAACTTCCTTGGTAATCATAGGGCTGAAAACTATCAAGAACTATTGGACAACATGCCAAAGGCCTATCAACGAATGGGGTGTCGGATGTCTCTTAAGATGCATTTCTTGCATTCGCATCTAGATTTCTTTCCATCTAATATGGGTGATATTAGTGACGAACATGGGAAAAGGTTCCACCGAGATATCGCAATGATGGGAAGCAGGTATCAAGGCCGCTTCAATGAAAATATAATGGGTGACTACTGCTGGTTCCTACAATGGGAGGATCTTATATCCACGTACAAGCGCAAGAGCAAGAGTCTTAAACATTTTTGAAGAAATTTATAGTTAGGTGAGTACTGCCTCTTTTATATGTAATACATATCTTGTCTGGGTCTGCAAAAGGACGTACATAATGCAAAATAGGGTGCCCCGATTCCAAACCTTGGCTCAGAAACGTCTCATTCTTCTCAAACTCGCAATAATTATATCATTAATTGATCCAAGGTGACAAAGTAAGCCATAGAACCTAGTTGCATAACTCAGGAACCTTACTTGCTAGGACAAATCTGAGCACAGATTTAGAATCAGCGCACCAAAATTAGTTAGTTACAACAACATTTACTCAAGTAGCAGAGACAAAGTTAAAATTTGTTGGCTATAAGGAAGTTCCTTATAACTGATGGTCATTTTAAACGGACTCTCCTCGACATAATCATCCTTTTCTTTACACAACGTGAGGATTTTCATTGCAATTCACCTCCAATCATTCAATTTAACTCTTTTAAAAATAATAACAAAAGAAAATTCAGGAATTTTATAGACGAAATTAATTATTCCTCTTCGCTATCCTCTTTCCGTAGGTATGAATTTTCGAAACTACAATCTGCCTCTTCTTTTTTTTCGATTCCCAAATATTTAAAGTCGTTAACGTTGTCATTTTCGCAAACTGCATATTTGGCCTCACTTATTTCCGCCCTTTTCAGCTATGACGTAACTCTCCCACGTCAGGGGCACTTTACATCAACTCCATTTAGATTTTCTCGCTTCTGTTAAGAAATTTTATCAATATATTCTTGAAATGAAATTGGGATTAACTTTCGACATGGATGAGTGACCAAGTTAATTAAGAGCTAATTTAATTCATTCTCGTTGTCAGCTCAAACGGTAGATATAATTACTTGCCGTTAATTTCACCTCTTTATCTTCCAATAGCATAATTCGTTACTTTTTGAAACGAAATGATTAAATTCCGTGAGATTTTTGCTTCAGATGCTCTGCTGCTCTGAATTTAAAGACTTAATTAAGGATTTAAAAATAGTATTTTACACATAAGTAATTATTACAATAGAATTTTAATTTGAAAAAATATATAAAATTACTAATAGTACACCTATCTGGATATCAATGGAAATAAGAGTAATTATATTGGGTTATGGGGAAAAGTGATCAGTGTAATCTGCTTTTCATTTCGCCTCTGTATCTATGTACGTGTATGTATTTCCTTGACGATCACGTCACTCAATAGGTGTGGATAATTATTTAGATGACCCCTTATCGACACGTGATATTTAATCGAAGCTGCCCAATATTATTATCATCATAATCATTTAAAAAAATAACGAGAACATTCCCGATTTGCTGCGGAAACTGAAGATGAATTGACTCGTCGAGCAATCGCTTGGATGTTCTCGGATGTTCATTCTCACCCAACTCCTCTGTTTAGCAAGACTATTATCCCTCACTTGTTTCACTTATTTTGCTGAGCCGAAAGAAATAATTATCCTTTTACCTGATGTGAGATTACATCCTGTTGTTGTGGTCCTCAATAAGCGAAAACGTTATCCTACCAACCATCGACCATGAGGAACCTGGACATCAACAACTAATCACCGACGAGTATTGTCACTTTGATCAAAACCAATAAAAGAACATAATCCAACTTCTTTCTGAGTATGGCGATTATGGCGGGGCGCTAGACGTTAGGGGGATAATTCCTCCTCACATCCCAAAGATTAGCCCACTACCTGTTTCACACCCATATGGGTGCAAACACCCTTGGTTCAGAAACTCTGCCCCTCCCCCCCTCCCTCCACAGGTGGTTTAATGTATAATGGCAATTCGAGTGATTCTCAATCCTTTTTGCCTCATCTTTATTAAAAATTCAAAGTGTGGCATCAGAGGTCAAGGTTGAAATGTTCAATTGAATTAGTACTTAGTAGAAATGTTAGATTGATTTATTTGGAGTGTCAACTGACGTAGTTGAAAAGCGTTCCCCAAGAATCCATGAAACAGTGGGAAGAAGGTGGTTAACCGTTTCCATAGTAACCGCATAACACCAAACGATTGATAATATAGGCCAAGCGTCACCCAGGCATCACAAATTCAGTAAAATAAGTGCTACTATTGCTATAGCAACCGCTGATATTTCTTCGAATATCAGAATCTCTTACCCATTATAGAAGAATGACTCAAAAGGAACATAATCAATAATAATAATTTAACAAATAATGAGGTAGTTTAGGGGTAAACAGAATGAGATATTTAGCTGCATTTTTAATGTATATAGTGAATATCAATAGTGTCTGATATACAGCAAATGATGAAAAATTTAGATAATTTACTATGTAGAAAGATCAATATTTTAAGTGAGATGAACTTGAGCCTAAAATTTTCCGTTTTATCTGTTTTCCAATTAAGATTGAAACTAGTTTTCGCAAGTGAAAATAACTCAGTTATAAATGAAGAAATTAATTCCACTTCTTTTAATTCATAAAATATTTTACCAGTCTGGAAATAAACAAAGTTGTAACCTTTCTCCTTTCCTTCAAGTAGAATCACTTCTGCAACATAAGTCAATATCCAAAACAATTTGGCGTTTCTTATTATTAGTTAAAGTTGTCCTTTTACGTCGTGGAATCAATTGATTGAATGAGTTGAAAGAACTGTGATAGATCGTTCGATACTTACGCCTTTGTGTTGTTGTATAAATAGACAAATCCATGAAGTGAGAGTCAGTTTAAATAATGAACTTGGAGTGATTATTCCCTTGAAATTGAATGAAAATAAGTATGGCAACTACAGCTTTCTGAACCCATATCCACGTATTTTCCTCCAACCGGAAATGGTGTTGCGATTTGTTCAATTAAACATTTTTTACTTTAGACATATTTCTGCTTCTCTAAATTGTTTTCCATTACATTTACTTCCACTTCAGCTTATGTAGTGTCAGACATCGCTTGAAGGGAATTCTTCCTATGTATCTGTCCTCTTCATTTGCAATGCAATTTCGACGCCAGGTGTAAATGCAAGAAACTATTGAACTGTGACTTACGTCTGTTGATTCTTCATACTGTATGTCTGATAATGCAACTGAACATTTCTTGGTTTGTCATCAGTTTAAGGAGCTAAATTGCTTCCTATATTCTTAATCCTACGAGCAAACAAAATTATTAGGGCAAAGATGTAAGTTTCAATAAGATTTGCTTTAGAGAGACATAGTTATCCCATTTCTTCCTCCACACTTTGTAACTGTACATGTTTAATCTTTGTTTCGGGTTCTTTTCTTACCTCTCACTCTCTCTCTCTCACACACACACACTTCAATGCTCTTGCATCGAGCGTAAACTGCTTTCAATTTTTATATTTTATAATCCCATTAAGGCTCATTAACTAGCAGCTACTGTGTTGAATTGTAAAAGAAAGAAAAGATTCAGTACCTACTGGATGGTTTCATCGTTACACTCACCCGTACACTTCACTTAGAAGTGCTCCGTGAAAAGGTTTTTTCACCATCTCAAAGATGTCGTCTCTATCGATGGCCGTTTAAATTTCAGAAAAAAAAACACTCCAGAATTCTGTCATTCCTCCACCTTATATAATCAGGAGTTGAATTTCGCCAGCACTGTTGAGATTCACTGTCCAATATTCTCGTTAAGAGCCGTTTCTTTTTTAAATCCCCGAAATAAATACTCGATAAATCTTAGTAAACTCTCAATAAATCCCATTATCTTGACCAACAAAAATGTTTTCATTAAGATTCCTTTTGCTTAAAAGTATTGGATTTCGTGATGTGCAGAAAGCTTCAACCAATATTTTCAGATAAAGTGTATGTCTCGCTTTCGAAGGTCCAATAATAAAACTAGCATTAGTTAACTTAGTTAAGATAACTAAAACATTTTAAGAACATATACAGACGTGGCCATGAGTTTTTGAACTTATGAGAAATTTTAGGAAATTAGATAAATGCTAAATGTAGTGCCGTAAAGATTTTATTTGCATATCAATATGAATATAATATTGGAATAAGGAGGAATACATATCAATAAGTTATATATTCCCTAAATAATCAACAAAATATAACAGATAGGCAGGGGAGACTCTATGAAAATTACAGTGACACCAATCTGATGCAGTAAGCTCAGTAGCAAGTTGAGAGTATATTCGTAGTGATAAGATATTTATTCTTCGAGACCTGGTTTACACGAAGGTGAAATACTTGAAGGGTCTGAGGCTGGCTTACTCCTCGGTGATGCGTGTCTTCACCTACTTATTAGAGCCTGGCTGACGACGTTTTATAACCTCATTCAGGTCTCGCTCAAGGTTTTCAAAAGTATCATATCCGGAGACTGAGGTGACCACTTCATCGCCGTGATATTTATTTCGCGGAAACTCTGTATGGCGTACGCAGATTTGTGACAGAGGGCATTAATATGTTGGAAAATCACAATTCTGGAGATATCTCGGGCTGAGGGAAAAATGTACTCTCTCAAAACTGGTGAGATGACCCTCCACGGAACATGAGATGCACCCAATACCACTGCAGTGCGGCCACAATGATATGCTGTTGGCATTGTGCACTTTCGAATTCACTGTTTTCCTGACATCCTGCGGAATCTTGCGTTGTCTATAGTGCAGAAAAACTAGAACCTGGACTCGTCAAACCATAAGACACGTACCCATTGACGTTTGGTTCAGTAGTGGTAAGAACCTACCCAAGTCAATCGACTTTCCTTCTACTGCGGGTTAAGCAGCGGCTGACTGTTCTGGCGGATCCACTAACCTTGCCACGCTCTGTCCATTCATGTTGCAAAGAACACTTCATCAATGGTAGGCATTTTCAGTTTCATATTTTTTCTGTTGTTTCATTTTACACTCTCTATTTTAATCCTAAATAAGATTCACTATTAATGAAGTACTTGTAATTTGCTTTACATAAGGGATTGCTATGTGGATTTCTTCCTCCTTTGCCACCAATACACGGTTCAACACACGTTCCAGCCGTCCGTGGATGCTTCGACCATCGCAGTTCTTTTGAAAGGTGTGAAATTTCGACGAAGATAAATTTTGCTCGCCTTTTCTCATGCCATGAACCATCAGCTGTTATTGGGAGGCACCATTAACTTCTTTATTTATTACAGCTGATTTCTTTTTCCTGTGTTTTTCCAATAAAAGCCGAAGTGATGAACTTTGAACAGCCATCACATAGTACAAACCAATGGAAAAACACAGAACCAAGACAGAAAAATACCCGGAAAAAGAACAATAGGCAACTAATAACAGACATGTGCATTCCTAAAACGATATACACACAACAACGCTATGTATAAGAATGGAATATGGTGGGTGAATACACGGCGTTGTTGTGTGTATATCGCTTTAGGGATGCATATGTCTGTTATTTGTTGCCTATTGTTCTTTTTCCGGGTATTTTTCTGTGTTGGTTTTGTGTTCTTCCATTGGTTTGTACTATATGATGGGCGTTACGTTCGTATCTTTGTACCCAAAATAAGGTTGTCTTCTCCATTTCATGCTATGCCTTGAAAATGAACTTGCAAATGTAGTTCGAAAGTGCTTAGATTCATTTTTTCCTTTTCCTGTGGGTTAATTTTCATATTATTGCTTTCTTCACGAGCCACTTTATGAGTTTTTCATTATATATATATATATATATATATATATATTTATATATATATATATATAATTTAATAATTATGGTTTTCACCGATTGTTAAATTTTGTGAACGCGCGGAGTTCGGTGAAGTTAAAGGAAAACAAGTTTGAAAAACTTGCCAAGCAATGGAGAAATAGGATCCGATTTGGAGTTGCGCGTCATTTCTGATAAAGGTGATTATCGGCGACATTTGAACTGAAAATGCGGCGAGGAATTTGTCTAGGAGAGTAGAGCGATAAGTGAAGGACATTTAAAATGGATACCAGCGAGAGATGGAGAGGTCTCAGATTGAATCTTTAGAAACCTCTAGATTTTTCGGTGTGGACAATAAATTTATGGACTCTTACTTAACTGGACTGAACTGAGCTCAGCTGCTTCTCCACAAATCGGTTTTGTTCCATCCCCAAAATGCTAGTATGGAGTTTATCGTGCTTAGAAAAGAATTTCGGCCGCAGGTTAATTGCCTCCGGCGAAAAGAGAATAGGAGACCAAGACTCATATGTGGCGTGAAGCAGAGAATCGATTCTTTTGCCCCCGCTTCCCTCGATCCACCTATGAAGGCAAAAGCTCGTCCGGAAGTTTCCTTAGTGGCACAGGATGGCACGTGATAGTGTTTGTAAGTCGTGCAAGAAAAGCTGGGAACCGGTTTCTCCCTCAACCAGATGTGAGTGAAAATCTCACTAATAGCATAAAAAGTGATTAATTCCATTATATATATTCACTAGGAATGACATTAGTAATCTTAAGCACAGTTAAAAGGTGTCAAATGCTACTATGTAATAAATTATATCAGCTACTGTTGCCCTGCAGGTGTAGCAGCTCCCATATTGGCCCAGCTCATACAAAAATTCGTAAAATGCCCTTGTTATTTTCTCTGTTTAAGAACCTACTCATCTTGCATTAAATTCAATTACGACAATTTGTGTAAGACATTTCTATTCTATTTATCCCATACGATTGTACGACTTCTTTCAGCCAATTCCTTGTCTGGCGCAATTTAAACAAACCATTCAGTGTTGAGATCCTTTTGGTTTTTGTATCACTTCATTCCCAAAGCCACTCGTGTTTTCTCCGCCTGACAGACAAGGTCACTTAACAGTAATGTTCCTATATTCAAATTTATTCGAATTTCCAAATGTTCACACTTTTTATTTCCCTTCTCTTTGTATTCTCATTCCTTCGTAAGCTTATAATCCGTGTATAACTCCTGGTGGTTATTCCCTGTGTTCTTACCAATTTTGTCTATACCACTCATATTCAAGCCTCGTATTTATACACGCGTGTCTATATTCATTCACTTTAAAATAATACACTAACCTCTTCTAAATATCTGCCTTTTGTATTTGGGGGGTTTTTGATTGCAGCTAGGCATATACTACGCGTGTTATTGATATAAATCTGCATTATTTAATGTAAGATAATCACAGTGAAACAGGATCAGAAATCAGGGTCACTCAAAAGTGGGAGGAGCCAATAATTAAGTTTTAAACCATATTAATTAGGTCAAATTTAAATAAAACTTATCGTCCTAATTTCATTGTAACTAACCTTAGAACCTAGTAGAAATAACAAGCTTGCTAATCTCAAATTCATATTTTAAAATAATGTATTTATTAGCGATTATCCGTTGCAGTTTACCATACTGGTAATAAATAATAAAAAAGTGACAAAAAGAATACACAACATTTGTGGTAACTGACATAAAATAAATAGTATACATATTCTTAGAATTGTTAGCATAGGAAACGCATTACAATCAAATGTAATTATAATCATTATGATTACAGGTTAATTATATTTAACAAATATAAGTTCTCATTAATTGTTAACTCATTAATTAATTTTTTGACTTATTTATTTATTTCTTTTTTGTTATAGAACCCATGGATTCTGTGAAGAAGAAATGCCGATAGTATTCTGTATATTTAAAATTTGTTTTATGGATCTATTCCATCACCAAATAATGAAACGAAGCCAATGTGTCTTTTATGTATGGCATTACTGCCAAACGAAAGCATGAAAACATCTTAGCTTCAAAATCATTTACATACGAAGCACAAAGTAAATGAGAAAAAGCGACTTGAGTACTTTAAGAAACTGTGACATCTTCAAGCAAGAAAAACGCTAGATAAGGTTTTGATCAAACAGATACAAAAGAAAGATAAAGGTTTGGTGGCCTCTTACAAAATTTTTAAAATTACTGCCAAAGCTGGAAAGCCCCATAACATAGGAAAGGTCGTAATTTTGCCAGTAGCTTCCATTGTAGTTTCAAGAGTAATGAATCAATTCCATAGGATATAATTAATGTCATCCCACTCAGTAATTCATCAGTATCAAAATGTATTGATGAAATGGCTGTGGATGTCGAAAATCAACTAGTCTCCCTACTTTAAGTGAAACAGTTTGTCATTACACTAGATAAATCTACTTTAAGTGATAATGAAGTAATGCTACTGTCATATGCCAGGTATCTCAAGGAACATCACTTGAGAGGAAAATGCTTTTTGTCAGAAGTATTGAAACAGATACAAGAGGCGAAAAAATTATCAAAGTTGTTGTTATCCATTTCGAAGAAAAAGTCCCCATTGTAAATATAGTTGTTTGTGCTACTGATGGTGCTCCATCTATGATTGGCAGCCACAAAGATTTTATTGCTTATTTAAAAAAATGATGTGCCTGAAGTATTTTGTATACATTGCGTGATCGACTGATAAAATTTAGTTGATATAAGTACATTTAAGTGGACTTCTGCACGACTCCGATAATATTGAAATAAAGGCTGACAACTATATCAAATCAAGTGCTTTAAAAGACTGCCTTTTGCATAACATTTTTTCAAGAAAATGGAAAAGAGTTGTGATGCATACAGAAATTTGATGGCTATCAAAAGGGGATTGTGTTCGTCGCTTAAGTGGGACTTTGGGATTCAGTTATTTCGTTTTTAAGTATAAAGCAACTCGGATAACAGTTGACTGCTGCGAGAAGCGACATATTTTACTTATCAGGTATTGTAAAAAACTGAATATATTAAATAAGCAGCTACAAGGTGAACAATGTGATTTGATATTATGCAAAGTGTCTGTTACTGCTTTTCTTGCCAAACTCAAGCTGTTAAAAATTAACATCGGACGTCGTGCATTAGAACAGTTTCCATATCTAGACTCAATTAGCATTGAGCTGCATAAGGATGATCTCTTTCTTTATGTAAAACATTTGATAAAACTACATGAAGATATTCCTCTTGAAGTTGATGCCGCTAATATGGATATTACCACACAGAAGAGTCTTATTGAATTACAGAGTGTCGAAGTAGCTAAAGCTTGATTTAAAGGAGAGAAATATATTATATGGAAGAACAGTAACATTGTTATGAAATATATATTGCTTTTCCAAAATCCTATCTTGTTGAAGGTGTCTTTAGCCGTGTTTCACATTTGCTCTCAAAAGGTCGTAAGCAGCTTGGTATTGTAAAAAAGGGTGACCTTCGTCTTTCATTGACAACATTTGAACCTGATCTATAAAAACTTGCCGATCAATATAAGGAACAAGGAGCTTATTAAATATATTGTTTTAATTTGGGGTATTAACAAAATATTGTCAAATCTCTCAAATATAGAAATGTAATATTTTTTTGAAATGAAGGTTTATATAATTTTAGTATTGACAACATTAAACTTTAAAATTTATTTGAGAAAATATTAGTTCTCTAAAGTTTAAAACGAGCTTTTGGAACATAAATGGCTATGAGTGGGCCACTAAAATATCATCAATCAAAAGAGTGCCGTGACTAGAAAAAGGTTAAGAACCCCTGATCTAAAATTAGAGCAGGTTAATGATATAGTGATCTAGGCATACTCATTAACCACAACTTGCCTTATTGGTACCGCAAGGCCCGTTTTAGTTATATATATTTCGTCTAGTTTCGATGAATCTGTTAGTTTCAGTCCGCGTGTGTTCATAATCTAATCTCAACCGGCTTTGCTCTGAATGGCGGCGGCACGGGAGACATCTCTTTCCCTAATTTCACTCTCGTGTTGGTATTTTCCAAACGTCTTCACGCATTTTTCTACCGAAGCATCACCCATTGGATTTTACTCATTCTTAAAAATAACATTCCTTCTCAATTTTCTTTCAAACTTCCTCATTTATTAAATCTCCTCAATTATATTTTAATACCCGGAAAAGTTAATATCTCATACATACCCTCACATATGATGGGCAACACAGTGATGATTAATATTGCCACACAATCTGCTGCCTTAACAACCTTGACTTGCACAACCACCCAAGAAAGCCAGATCTACTTCTCCCACGATGTACAATTCGGCCAATGCAATCATACCTCCAGCTCTATTCAACCAGGATGTCAGCGCCCGAGGCACCCACCCTTCAATCATTCTTCCTGCTTTCGATGCAGACAACCCAATCGCGTGGTTGGAGATATGCGACGTTCGCATACCAATGGAGTCATCCAACAACGGGACGGACCCGTGTAACACCTCTTTCTTTTGAACGCCCGATTAGCTGCTGCGGTGGAGAGGATAGAGAAGGATCTAAGATTACAATGTGGGAACGCACGAGTACACAGTGACATGGGTGAACGGAGAGACAGGCGCGGCTCGTCCTCTCAAAGAAGAAATCATCAACAGCCTTCCAGCACGAGAGGCGAGGTCAGCATTCCTATGCATATTCTTCTCCCGCTTATCTTTATACACATAAATATTATCACTCTTAATCAATGAGTCTGTGCTGGTACCATGAAAAATATGACAGTAACGCTGTACACTGTACACAACCTTGCCGACATTACCAATCATTTTAGTCTCATTTTAGAAAAAATTTTGACTTCTCTCAATTTTGTTCTTCTCATTCACATGCTTCTTCTAATGTTATTTTCCTTCGCCCAATAAATTGATGCTGTTATCAAAACAAATTCTAATAAGCAATAAATTATATCAGCTACTGTTAGGCTGCAGGAAAAGGGTATATATCACCCAATCACAACATATTTTTTGCCAGGT